>CM037865.1:44788368-45358368 GCA_021292105.1 Anadara kagoshimensis
GATCGATTTTGATTATTTACTGAAGTTCATTTATGGAACGTCTCTTATAAGTATGAAATTGTAGCTGAAATAAGTGTACTTGGAAAAGAAAACTAACACAAATGTAAGGAAGAGTAAATGATCAGAAAAATGGAGGATATTTTAAGTCTTAACTTAGACACAAATACCTTACAGATATGATCAAGACTAAAAATTAGAATTTAAACTTATTTACTTTGTAATTTCCGCTTCAATTTATTAACTGATTATAATCGGAAAATCGATCGAAATCATCTTCCGATTATAACTGATTAATCGATTATGAATTTGCAACCGATTCCCATCACTATGCTTAATTTTAAAAAATATATATAAAACTGGTAGTGGTATACACACCTGAGCATTTAACATCATAGTATACATGGCTTTACACTGATCACCTAGATGGGTAACATCATTTGTAACCAGGCCCTGTAAATATGGGATCACATCTGAACCTTTTAACCTTAGAAGTCCTCTACTTTTCAAAGGATGAACTGTCCAAGGTCCAACAGATTTATTGGAACAATATAATCTTTTTTGGTAATATCCTAACTGTGACTTCCCCTGTCTCCCAAAAGCTGTTAGACGACTTACAGCTTGACATGGCATACATGTCAGGACATTTGTACATCTTTTGAGAAATTGGACTCCCATTTTTTCGCTATTACATTAGAGCTTCTTCATTACTGCGTGGGTTTTCCTTTTGTCTCATAACATTGACTTTAATCTGAAATTAATGTTAAAGATCTTAATTAGTTCTTATTGTATATTATTTTAATGAGTATAAAATCTGTTACAGTTGCCTTAATTTGCAGAAAGTGAATCTGGTGTGGCCTTTATATGAATGTGTAACAGCAAGGAGAAAAATGCAGGGTCTGATCAGGGATCAAACCCAGGACCTCCCATGCTGTAGACGACTCCTTCAACTCAGCTGCCAAGATCGCTTCAAGTGTTTCATCAAGGTTTGTATAGTTATAAAATTGTCTCTTGGAATATATGTAACCTATTTGGAAATTAATTACAATAATCTGAGAACCATAACCCCCTCCCCCCTTGAGTTTCAGTATACTTGATATATTTACAATGTGGATTTTAGTTGCTGATAGTCCAACTCAAGAGTACTCTATAAGGAGAGATGCACTGAGAGAGAGAGAGAGAGAGAGAGAGAGAGAGAGAGAGAGAGAGAGAGAGAGAGATTGTAGTGCCAATCAGAGAGAGAGAGAGAGAGAAGAGAGAGAGAGAGAGAGAGAGAGAGAGAGAGAGATTGTAGTGCCAATCAAACTGTCAATTAAAGGTTAAATAGATGATAAAACAAACTACAGAGTTGCATATCTCAGTCAACTACATTTACTGGAATACTGTGAAGGGCTTATCAGCATAAACTAATTTGTTAATGTATCCTAAACATGTCTGTATTTTCTGCAACCCTGACAATCAGAAAAATCAATATGACCAAGGCTGTCTAATATCTTATGTAACTTACAAGCAAGTCAGTTGCAGTGCTCAGCTGTTCAGTCTCATTGTTATTCTTGCTCCATTCTTATTTCCCTCCGATTTTTGGAGAACCTTTCCGGTATGTTGAGATCTGTCTTTCAAAAGGGGCTAGACTTATAATATATATATATTTTAATTTCCATAGCATATAAAATAATCCTTTTTATATACCATGGGTATTTTTAAAATTTTATTATGAATTTAATTCCTATGATAATGAACAAATAAAGGTTAAATCTATGTTTTTTGTCATCTAACTTCTTATGGTTTTATATGTCTCTGTTTCAACATACCGCTCTACATTATAATTATATGAAATAACATATTCATTCACCATATGATTTGATAATCAGTTAATTTTGAAAATAAATCCTTTAATAAAAGTGACCTTTCGTGATACAAAAATGTACATTTATATTTATCTGCACCGCAATTTGAACAAGTTTTTTTTTTTTCTTTTATTCATAAAATATATATATATAAGCATAGCAATAACAATATGCAGTACACAAACAGATAATAAAAATAAATAAATAAATAAATAAATAAATAAATAAATAAATAAATAAATAAATATTTCCATCAATTTATAAATACATGTAAACGAAATAATTTGACACACGTACACACACTTATAATAAAATAATAATAATAATAATAATAATAATAATAATAATAATAATAATAATAATAATAATAATAATAAATAAATGAATAAATAGATAAATAAATAAGAATAAATAAATAATTAAATAAATAATTTCATCCATTTACAAATGCTAGTAAGAATAATTTGACACACGCTTATAATAATAATAATAATAATAATAATAATAATAATAATAATAATAATATTGATTACTATTATAATAATAATTATAATAATATTACTAGTAATAATAGTTTGACACACGCACCCACGCTTATAATAATAATAATAATAATAATAATAATAATAATAATAATAATAATAATAATAATATTGATTACAATCCTCATTTTTACACAGGATATCATAATATTAAATAAAACAGAAATGCACACACAAGATACAGATAATCAAGCAAATAGATAAATACATAAATAAAAAAATAGATAAATAAATAAATAAATAAATAAATAAATAAAAATAAATAAATAAATAAATAAATAAATACGTAAAAAAAAAATATTCATGGTTACAAGCAAAAGTATATAAATTTGACACCATTGTACAAATATGGTGAAATATTAAAGATAGTAATAATAATAATAATATAAATCCTTTTTACACTACATGAAACTAGATTGGCAGAGAATTTACATTCTACCGAAAAAATTAATAAAAAAAAAAAAAGAAAAGAAATCAACAAATCAGTCTTACATTCATGGAAAAAATCACGATATTATCACCATTATTATTAATAATAGTAATAATAATAATGATAATAACAATATATCACCACAATGAAGAAGATTATGTTGATAATAATAATAATAAGTATAATAATAATAATATTAACTGTAAGAATAATTGATCTTACACATTATCAATTACCAAAGATGTATGCAAGAACATAAAAAAAAGAATATAAAAATAAATATATTAACTAATTTATCAATTAATCACTCATGCTACCAATCGACCAATCAATCAATTACTTCATCATTTAAGTAATTCATCAACTAAGTAAGCAAGTAACTAATTAACCCATCAGTCCATCAACTATCAATCAGTAAATCAATCAATCAATTTGTAATAATTCGCTAACTTATAATTAAATAAATAACCTGTATGCAAATTCCGACAATATAAATAATATAATTATTTTTTTGTCGGGAGGTTCGCATATAAATAGCAAAATAAAACAGCGACAGTGCAAAAAAGGGCAAGTTATAAATCGACACCGTGATTAAATGATAAGCAGAGTAGGTGAACAGGTGGTTGGATCGTTCCTTACCTAAAACAGGCCCCCACAATGCTTACCATCTAATTCAAGCGTTGTCTTATAATAAACAAAGAACAAAAGAAACTAATAATGGAAAAAATAGACATTTAAGGGGTAGAAAAAAAACCAATAATTAATAATAATAAATAAATACGGATATTACAATGTTTGAGCAATTTTTAATATATGTTGTGATAAAACATCTAGTTTCATTTTCTAATTTGAACAAGTTATTAAAATTGTCTTTAAAAATCTGCAAACCGGTTGTCTCTCCTGCTTAACCCACTGCCATTCATGGTTAAAATCCACATTATGTGTGTAACATGTGATGATGTCTAACAACCATGATTTTCCATGATCCCAAATCAAATTAAACCAACAGTTATACTTTTGATATTAACAGTGCGTTATTTTCCTTACACGTTTTTAAACCAATCATAACTGCCGGATAACCACCAAATTATATTCTACAAAACATTTCCATTACCAACTTTCAAATTGGCATTCAAACGTGTTTCCCAACCCAACTTGATATGGTTCCAAAACGTGGAATATTAAAACAAATGAATAATGTCTCGCTGGCTTTATGGTGATTACATGTTCCATATATCTATGGAAGAATGACAACCAAATGCAATATATTGAGACAAGTTGTTATAAAAATCCCAACTTCGGACGGGTACTGGATAAATACACATGACGGTGAGCACTTTTTATGCTTAAAACACTGATTGCAACATAATGTCAAAACAGCATGCATGCATGCAGCAACAGGGTACATAGTATGGCTGCTGCTTAAAGTGCTTTTGAACCACTTTAAAATTGCTGTACTTTAATCTTATGAAAGCGTCTTGCAGGGGCGTAGCTGGGGTGTTTATGATGTGGACGCCTAAAGAGGGCAGGGGGTTTGGGGGCCGCCCTGATGCGAATTTTTGGCCCTCCAGGGCGCTATTTATCAGAATTTTTCTTATAATTTTATGTTATGCTGTGGTAGTTTTTGTCGTTCTTTTGAGGACTGGTTCATTCTTAAACCTGAAGACGAGGTACAAGGCCTGTCAACACTCAAAAGACAGCGACAGCGCTTATTTCTCATACGTATTCCATAAAGTTTGACAGAACGGACATAAGGAAGCAAATTATCTTAAATTGATTGTCTTGAATTTATGTATTATAATTTTTTGGTTCCGTCTCTCATACTCAGTTTAAAGTGTGATAGAAAGTGATCAAAAGTTCGCACGTTACTTACATGAACTTGCAATGACGAACGGACGGACGCCCGTATTTACATTATAGACTCTCGTATCGACATTAAAACCTTGCTACTAATGGATTAAATAATATCATATCACGATCTAAAGTGGTTTATCCAACTGAATAGCGGTATCTTGTTTTCGTCATGTGCGCAATATATACAATGAATATTGTTCCAATGTCATCGTTATATGCAGGATGTTAATAAAAAATGTGTTGTGTGCATTGACCATGGTCCATGTTACATCTACATTTACTTTTATATCTCGTAACTTCATTGAAATAAATACATCTTTGTATATATGTATAAAAACATTCGCGACAGTCACGCCGACGGACAGACGAACTGAAAAAAATGAAATAAAGATCTACATTTTTATTATGTGAAATATGTTAATATACCTTATTGGGAATTGATATTTATGGGCCGTTTCCCATGTTTCTGTGAGAAGCTGGAGTTTTGTATTGGTGCATCTCAACTCATCATCATTCAAAGCGAAAAGATCGGGATACTTTGGCCCAGGTTTATGGACATTTGAAGTTGATGATGTTGGTTTACTTATACCCTCAAGTTTATCTTGTGTATCTGTTGAGCTGCTGGACTAAGTGCGCTCGAGTTATCGGCTTTTGAAGCCGAGAACAAATAAGATAGTTTCAATTGGTTTGCCATGCCGGCAAAGTCAAGACAACACCGGAACCGCACCTCAGAGGCTATCGAAGTCAGGTATAAACCGAATTCGTATATAACATTTCCGGTGAAGACCAACGGTTTGGTATAAGAAATATATTATATTCTCTCTCTCTCTCTCTTTTCTGCGAAGACGAAGTGGACGTTTTTGCGTACAAACGTACGCCTGGCTACGCCCCTGTCTTGCCTAGGTCGTACAACACTCTTTCTCCAGGGCTCGTACAGACATTTTGACTACAAATTTAAGGACTTTTTAGGGACTTTTCAGGGTCTTATTTGCAAATTTAAGGCCTAATCAGAGGGACAATTTAAGCAAAAAATATTGATGCAAAGGCAATTAAATAATTAAACAATTGCTTCCGTGTCCACAGTAACGACACTTGAAGTGGAGGTTGAAGTTTGGTGTTTGGTTGGGCCAGGTACCCTTTAAATTGCCCATTTCAAAATGACTTACTTATAATTAATGTGTTTATATCAGTCTATTTGCAACCACTTCAATATCAAAACACAGACATCCATCTGACCAAAATTAAGGGCTTTTAGGGTTAGACTTGTATTTTGGGGTCTTTTTAGGGCAAACCTAAAAATTTAAGGACTTTTCCAGGCCTGTACGAACCCTGTACTCGATTATGGACACTTGTTTACGGTACACATGTACTTAGATATTAAATTTAAACGTGATCTTAAGCAACATGACTCATCAATCAAGTTAAAAAAATAATTTAAGTGATTTTTAAAAATTACTTAAAGTATTTATCTTATGATAATGTACACGTCATGTATATCCAACTACATGTATTAAGTTTCATGTACATTCAGCAACCTTATATTGCTTGTTATTTAACTTGGCTTTTTAAAGTTGTGTAAACATATCAAGTTATAATATGTCTTAAAAATGAGATATTTTAATAATGTCGGACTATGTATCTACTCGTGACGGGACAGGTACATGCAGTGTATATACTACGCTCTATTTATATTTAAACTGATAAAAATTCAAATCACATGATTTACACACAAGATGGAGAGCAACAACCAATAAATACCGTAAGTAATGACAATGCACTGTAAATTCTGATTTTAATTGTAAATACAGTGTAATGAAATAATGAAACGGAAACCAAAAGTAACATTTCTTTATATGACTGGTTTGGATTTTGCAAGAAATTACTTATTTCTCTTATATCGAAACATCACCACGTAGTAATGATATTGGTGTACTGTAAATTCTGATTTTAATTGTAGTTCAGTACAATGAAATAATGAAACGAAACCAAAACTAACATTTCTTTATATGACTGGTTTTAATCTCGCAAGAAATTGCTTTTTTTCTCTTATATCGAAACATCACCATGTCATGATAAATGATAAAATGCTAACAGTATTGATGTAATATACATGTACAGTCCAACCTGCCTTAAATGCCACCTCTATATAAGGTCCACCTGCTTATAGAGGCCATTAGAATTATATCCCAATTGTTCTTTGTTCATTTCATTTGAACCTGCATATAAAGGCCAACTTCCCATAAAGACCACTTTTACTGGTTCCCTTTGGTGGCCTTTATAGACAGGTTTGACTGTGAACTGAAAGTTTTAATTTTAATACAAGTACTGTAAACGAGTATAAGTACAAAAGTACTTACAATATTTATGACATTCGTCTTATTGAATATACTAGTACTTAGTGAAAATTTGTCTTGAGTCTATAGAGTCAGTCAAGCTAGGCTTATCCCAGTTTCGGTGTCAGTGGCTTGAAATGACCGATTAAATAAGAACCTCTCCACGTATCATATTGCAAGACTTATATCTCCAGCAAATCTTAACTTGGTACCCATGCACTCACACAAACTGTGTTTTTAAGGCGTATCGATAAACAAGCAATAGTCAAGGCAAGTTTTTTTAACTAGTGATCATAACATCAGTCATCCAGAACAAGAGAAAACAATATGAAACTTCTTACAAAAGGTGTAGAACTAAACGTCATAGACAGATGGATTACACTACTGTTGTAAACACCCCTCTGCCACTGCTAATAAACCCAATCTAAATAAATTCTGGTCGAAACGCCAAACCAAATTCAATCGCAGTTGATATATAGGATATGAGATATGACCATGCGCAGCAAATAATGACATATACAGATAAATATATTCAATTCAATTCAATTCAATTCAAACTTTATTGTCATATAATCGGATGACAGATTGTGACAAACAAATACAATACAAACAAGCAAGGAATATAAAAAATACTATAAGTCTGGCATATCGAATATATAAGGAACCACAAACGCAGAACTGCTCACAACTATGTTTATCTAATACCTAGAGTGATATAAATTCTGTCTTGCTTTGGATATTGACATCCAATATTTGCCACTTTAGTCTGAAATTACAGTTACATGTACTGTAAGATAACCCCCATCACATGTTCAAGGAGACTCCTTGGACATGTGATGGGGGTTATCTTACAGTACATGTAACTGTAATTTCAGACTAAACTTATGTCAAGTTACATACATTTTTATTTCAATAGTGATTTACCCGAAAAAGAACAATGGATGAAATAGGAGGAACTGTCGATTTACCGGGAATAAACGTGGTAGGTTTTCACATTTCCCTAAACGCCCTCCCTTGAGCTTTGAGCTTTAGTCAGTATACAATGACTTGGCGTATCTTAAAGGCTGCATATACTAATACAAAATTGCTAATTTTTAAAATTAATTTAAATGAATACAAACAAAATTAAAATAAGAGCTGTTCAAAGCTCAACTCGGATGCGTTACGTGCATAATATTTGTTAAGACTGTCATCAAATAAGACACAAACCTCTTCCAGTCTCATATATCTTTCTAAAGCCGTGACCTAATCTGCTTCCCCCTCTACCTCCTTATCCTTGCCCCCTCTCTCCTCCCCATCATCAACACTTTCTCTCGATCGTAATACACTTAAGACGACTTAAATTCTTCAAAAACTAAGGTATACCCTCTCATGTAAAGTATTCCCTTAGCTAAATTTGGTAAAATATATTGGTCCTTTTGGTATCTTTTAAACATCTTGAAAAAAGTTTTGGTTTTACAATGTTGGTCCAAGCACTGCTAATGAAGAATTGTATTACAAAACGGACGTCTAGTGCTGTTAAATTAAAACTGTTATAATATGTTATGCATACTACACACATGTTTCGAACTTATCATTCTTATCACATTTCCGAACTACTAACCGTCTGTACCAACATCCAATCTTAAATTCATTGCACTACACTAATAAAACAAATGAGCTATTAGTATCTGGTGGTATTTGGTTAAAAACTTGACATAAACTTAAAAAATAATTGTACACATTGTTTACACAGAGCAATTGCTTGTACGTCAGTGCATACCAAAAACGTCTTTGTAGATGGTATCCAATGCTTTATTGGATATATTTGACGTATCATAGTTTCATGTTCCTTTCACTGAATTTTGATTACACACGTGGGGTGTAGCTAGCTAAACAGGAGGTGCTTACCCTTCCGGAACACCCGGCTCACTTCCCTGGTGGAAGTTCACGTGATTAATCTAACTTATCTTACTTTGCTTCTGGATTGTGATTCGGGCATGGACTAGTATGTTTGTTTTTGATGAATACAATAGTCAACATTGCTCCAATTGAACAAACATATGTATAAGTTAAAATTGATTGACTTTGATTCCATGTTGATGTTATCAAAGGCTTCACGCAACTCGATGAATAACTATTCCCAATGTTCACATTGAAAAAAACTCCGTAAATTCATTATAGCATATATAACAAAGTTTCATTGACTTCATCGTCGCTGTAGATGGTATCGAAGGATTTACAAAAGTCAAGACTGCTCCCATTGAACAAATACATTGACTTTTGTAAAGCCTTTGATACCATGTATCTAATTGTATGTACACTATGCCCACATTGAAAAAAAACCCGCATATTATATACGCAAGCTTCACCAAAGTTCCATAGACTCTATCGTCTGGTATCAAACGAATGTATAATTATGGTATCAAGGAAAAAATGTATACAATGAACACGCTGACCAGACCAATCCTGTAATTAAAACCTGCTTACTTGACACAATAAGATAGTTTCCATATCTCATATCAGAAAAAAAGCCTAACAAAATCCTAAATATGTTAAAAAATAAATGATTTGCTTTTCAAGACTGTTGTATTTAATTTAGGTAGAGTCACATGGTGGACTTACAATATGGACCACGGCCGTTTTTATTGTTGGTGAAATAGCCGGTTCTGGTGTACTGGCTTTACCGAAAGCTGTTGATGATTCAGGCAAGGATAATCCTTATTTTAGGAATAATTAATTATAATAGACCAGGAATGGTATTGAGACTCCCCGCTATCCACTTGGAATCTTCATGTGCAACAACAGACAACGAATCTTTTCCAGTGAAAATGAACATTACAAAGCGTTAAAATATAAAATTTACCATCTATAGTTTAATTATCAACGTTTGTTGCAAGTAAATGTTATATGCTTAAATAAAAATCCAGAAACAGTAAAACTTTAAAAACTATCAAATTATGTTAAACACGCGAACTTCCAACATGGAAGCAAGACCGGAGGCTCCGGTAGGGTAAGCGCATCCTGTAGTTCCGGCACATAGGTAATTAAAATTAGGAACGAAAGGAATATGGAACTATGGGACGTCAAATTTATCCAGGATTTATTTGGATACAGAGACACGATACTTTATATTATCAACAATACTGTGATGACGACCGTAAAACTTTTTGAGGGTCTTGATAACCCTAGGTTTGCAATATCTCTGGGTCAACTATTTTTTTGCAAGCAGCCTGCTTCGTTGTACAAAGTCTCTGTATTGGGAACAAGCTCTACCATAGCGTATTTATTTAAAACAAATACACCATTAGAAGGAGATACAGGTATATTGCTGCATAGAAAATGAAAGTTGACGATAGAAAAAATGAAGTCATCACGTTTGTCAAAAAGTTCCAAATGTAGCTTTTCGTGGGTATAAGTCTAAATATGAATAGGGCTTGAGAAAGCAATGCTCTTTGTGTCTTATATAACTATATTAAAACCCAATTTTGTTTTTAAATCGTAGGATTTAAGTTAGATCAATATATTAAAACCCAATTTTGTTTTAGGTTGGATTGGTATAATACTCATTATATTGTGTTGTTTCCTGTCGGCGTATACCGGATCTATATTGGGAAAATCCTGGATAATTCTACAGGAAAGATATCCAGATGAATGTGGCGGCCATGTCCCAGATCCATATCCACTTATCGGAGAGAAAGCATTCGGAAAATTTGGAAGGTAATTTTGAAGATACATCTGTGCAGGCAAGCTCCGGAGCAGCGTCTATACCATTTATATCATATATATGTCGCGAGTGATACGGATGCATGTTTGCCGTTGCTCTTAGCTTGCTGTGCAGGATGTAAAGGAAACGTTCATGATGCAAAATCCCGGATAACGCATTTTTACTGGAAAAGGTCATCGTATGCAATTCCATATCAAAGTGAAATGATACTTCTGCACAAACAGTATAGGGTATCACATTGCATACTGTTGACTCCATTTATTAAAATCAAGGCACTATCGATACCATAATAAAACTAGAAAAAGTGTGAGCCACAAGCTCACAAAAAATACCTCCCGCTCCCCCCACATAAAAAAAAATCCATCGGATCAAATTTTTAAATAGGAGGTGCACATCTACATTATATCAAAAAGATTGTGTGAAAGTTTCATGAAAATCCATTGAAGGGTTTAGGAGGAGTTGCGGATAAGAGATAGGTACCCTAAGGTGTAACGGAAGGACGGACACACGGACGGACACCCCTATCACTATATACCCCCGCTTTTTAAGCGGGGGGGGGGTATAATAAAGATTTAACACGATTTAAAAAGACGGCCATCGCAATATATACAGTATATGTGTTTAGTGTTTACCTAATGTTGTCTGGTCTGTTGTTTTACTCCGATTTTATTGAAGATGTTTATAAAGTCAGTCACGAAAAATACATCATTGAGACACTTGCGCATACTTTCTAATAAATAAGCAATAATAAACAATTCTGGCAATGTAGTGATGTGATGGTACGATATACAGAATTAGGTTCACCGGTAAACCACGTGATCAATACCTCTCGAGGAAAATAATAAGTATAGGTTTAAGCATTTTTCATGCAACCATCAATCCCATGTGGCCCAAAGCAAAGAGACATTTCGGGTGAAATATCACTCTATCACGGCTTTACAAAATTATAATAATCACCAGAAACACCACCACCGCCATCATCATCATATCATCATCATCATCATCATCATCATCATGATTTTCTCAACTAACACATTTTATCTGCTTTATTATTCTAGGTATCTTGTGTCATTTTCCATTAACTTTACATTGTTCGGAGTGTCTACCGTATTCCTTCTGTTGGCTTCAGAGAACGTACAAGCCTTAATTAAAGATGTCCACGAAGATATATCATTCTGTTACTGGTTAATGATTCTAGCCGCCATGTTAGCCCCAGTAGTATGGCTAGGTACACCCAAAGATTTTTGGTAAGTAGTTATTATGTTGCAGTTTAACTACGAGTCTAGAACTATGACCAACAGATAAAGCCAAATGACCTGGTTTGAAGTTTATCAAAAAATATTTTGTAATATCTCCAAACGTTTTCGGTAAAACCGAAAAACATAGGACTTCCAACCTAGTATTGTCCAAAGACACACTAAGACCAACAGATGAATCCAAATGATTTCTTTATGATTTTATTGGAAACCATATCCCATATCATACTTATGTATCCAAAGCAAAATAGTCCAAGAGATCATGGCTAAAATCCGGGTGAACGAGGCCAAAAGGTTTGAAGGTTGTTTCTTGTAGGAAAATGTCCCTAGTTACTGAAAACCCATTTCTTACGCGTCAAATCGTTTCCAATTTTTTAATCAGAAACAGAGTTTGAAGAAAAGCCTCTGCAAATGTTAAATTTTGGTAAAAAATAAAAATTCCAGATTTTGAAGCATTTTGTGGCAAAAACAACACAAAAATGTTCATTCTTTCTTTCATTGTGGACACATGATAGATTAAAATGCAAAACATCCTGACAGTTTTCCGATTTTGTGTCAAAATTTTAAAATTACCAATAAAATCGATTGTAAACTGAGTTTTTATCATATCTACCGTCTTTCGATTCTTGTAAATCTGTTGTTTATGCATTAAATATGACAAACTATATATTTTTATAAAGCCTTGGTAGTGCTGTAGATAAAAATGTTACAAAACTTCGAAAATATGGAACCTTAATACCGTAGCAAATTATTATGTTTCCCCTACCCCAAAAATACGAAAATGTCAAAAATTCATTATTTTGGCCCATGCTTGCCGAAAAGTGTTTAAAACAAATCATTATTGTTTGTTACATCTCCCGTCTGTTCCCAACATATTTATAAAACAATTATATGTAGAGTGCTTGGTAATTTTATATGAAAGTTTGCACTTTTCATGTAACAGTAGTTTGGAAAATGAGTTTTCATTAAATCATTTGTACCCTTCTTCTTGTAATTTTGTTATATAGGCATTGAATCTCGAGATTTATATATTTCTGTATTGCCATGGTATATTTGAGTCTGACAACATAAAAAACTATTGGAAATACCGAAGTTTATAGACGAAACGGATAAATTTATTATAAAAGGTCCTTACAAAATACCTTATTAACAAACATTTACCTAACGCGTTTAACGTAAAGGTTTAAGCATCAACCACACATCTTTACATACCTCAGATGTCACTCAAAGAATATTGCATTTTAATAATACTCCGATTTAAAATAGTGGTGTCATTTTATTATGTCGGATCGAGCAAATTTTCTTCTGAAAATAGTTTCAGTCATTTTACATACTGATTTCATTTCCGTTTGCTTTTGTAACGGAATATACTAGAAGCCAAATGTTTTGCTTTTTCTTTCAATCGAAGTACACATTGCTTAATACATGCACATAATTCATCCATTTCAATTGAGATTGACAAAAGAATGTAATTATTTGATAAAATGTTTTAATGAACCTTTGGTTGTAAAATAAATCTAATTGCTGGGAGTCCAACAATAATATTACAACTATACCACCAGCCATGTGTTCCAGTCCTGTTCCTGTCCAAAATCGTGAATTTCATAATCAATGGCACAATATGTATTTGCCTTTCCTTGTCTTGTTTTCTTTGAGCTGTTCATTGAGTTTGTTGTTTCGCGTTCTTAGCTATGTTAGTTGTTTCCACGTACAGCGAAACCTGTCTATAAAGGTCATCCAAGGGAGTCCGGTAGGAACGCCAACCCGGCTTTTTTCCGAGAGTTGTGTTTCGGTTTTACAATTTTTATCCTTTCGTCGTTTTGAAAATTGGTATTATTTTTTGACAAGTGTCTGATGGCCAAAAAGTCTTTAAACTAACGATATAACATGATTAAATATACATGTAGTTTAGCATTGTGCACCAATGAATTATATGCCGGAATAAACAGTGTTTTGAAATTTGAGTTTAAATTTGAGATAAGTCAGTACAAGTGGCTTTTATAGGCAGGTGACATTTATATACAAGTTCAAATAACATGAATAAAGAGCAATTGGGATGAAATTTTACTGGTCTTTAAAAGCAGGGGGTCCTTATATAGAGGTGGCCTTTAAGGCTGATTCGACATGGTTGTATATGCTTTAATTGAAAAATTATTTTTCTATTCCCATTGTAATAAATACTAGTATTGTGAAAATTTAAACTTTTAGTTAAGTTTTTTGCTTAACCCAATTTAATTAGGACCATCAGTTAAATATCTCTTGTGTGTCATTTTTCAGGCCTATAGCAGTTGGTGCCACCATTGCAACAAGTATAGCATGCATTATATTGACCATAAACGTTGGTGTACAAAGAGACAAAATTGATCCGGTAGTACATTCATCACAAGAATTCATGACGTTTTTCACAGCTTTTGGTACCATTGTGTTTGCATTTGGTGGCCATCCTGCTTTCCCTACATTTCAAGCCGACATGAAAAGAACAAAAGATTTTAAATGGGCAGTACTGCTTGGTTATATAAGTAGGTTTATATGATGCATGTGGTAAATAAGACCATCATTCTCCGAAGTAGGGATACTTCAGATACTGTTCATTACATGTTGCTGGTGTAGCTAGCCCGCAGGTGCTTACCCTTCCAGAGCGCCTGATCTTACTTCTCTAATGGATATTCATGTGTTTGTCTGTTTTCAAAGTTTTTACTTGAATTTTGAGATAGTGATTTGAGCATGCATGTAATCGCTAAGTAATAAATATTGCAATGGCACTCCATGGCTTCCATATATATAGTACAATAGTACATTGTAAGTACTTACAAATAGTAAATACTACCTGTTTACAACTAATCTGAAACTCATTCCCATTTGAGGAACTTATACAGTGACTAGATTTCATGGGCTTCACCTTCGTACCAGTCTATGCAATAGCCAATAATGTTTAGCACAGCGCATATTCATGAGTTGACGTCATTTCATGAAAAAAGGTAGAAATATGCGATTCCATTTTTTTTCAAACAAAATGTCAATGTTTACAAACCACGTGGTATGCGACGAATCCGATTCGTTAAGTGTGCAGCAATGGTGTTTTCAAGAATGTGTATAAAAATCGGGTTTTTTTTTTTTTTGCAATTTTAAGCAGATTTTCATTCAAAAATCTTCTAGTTGATAAAGGAAAACATATTTTAAACTACATTTTGGTTTTTGTAAGCCCGAAAATATAGTTAACATTCAGAATAAGTTTAGAACGAATGTGTTTATCGGTACTGTTTTGCATAAAGTTTAAAATTACTTGAACCTTACATGTTCGTACGAAAGCTTGTTCGTGCCACTTTGTAATCTGATTTTTTTTTAAATCGTACGTACGAGTTAAAAAATTGTACCTACGATTTGAGAAAAAAAACTAGATGACAAAGTGGCACGAACAAGCTTTCGTATGTTCGTTACCTTTTTCCCACAGTTATATTGTTTACAGTGTTATACATGTTTTGTGAAGAAACTGGTTAAATTTTTTTTCAAATATGACATTTTGTATTCAACTAATAAGTATTTTACAATTATTTACAGTTGTGTTGATGATGTACCTTCCTGTTTCCATGGTAACGTATTTTGTATACGGGAATAAAGTTAATGCGAACATTTTAGACACAGTGAATAATTATGGCGAAGGTCCAATGTCGATAATAGTGCAGATTATGATTACAATACATTTATTATTTGGTTTTGTGATCGTAATTAATCCATTCTGTCAAGAATTAGAAAAATGGCTAAAAGTTCCTAAACGTAAGTAGTAACCATAGCAGTTTTTGGATTTGTGATTATAGTGCCTAATTAGTATTACGTGAAACGTGATTCTCTCTCTCTCTCTCTCTCACACACACACACACACACACACACACACACCACACACACACACACACACACTCTCATACATACACGCGCTTGCAGTGGCGGATCCAGCGGGGGGGGGGGGGGGCACAGGGGGCCCGTGCCCCCCCCCCCCCCCCGCCAGTTGCCCCGACTTTTTCCCTCTCTCTCACAGCTAATTGTCAATCAACCAGCGTTATGGCCAGTTAATTAGTGGCACTGATTAATTAATTCGTGTACACCGTAGGAAATTGCAATCAGGTGATGATGTAATTTACCAGTTCGCTGAAGCATTAAAGAATCCAGGTAGTACTGACCAGTCTTAGGTGATAACGTTATTTACCTGATCGCTGAGGCGTGAAAGAAACCAGGTCGTATCAGTAGATAACGTTAATTAGTAATACTAATTAAGAGACTTCCATGAAGAGTGATTCCATTAATCACGCGTGAAATCATCTAATTTACCTTTTTAAACCAAGGGACATGGCCAAGAGAGAGGGGGGGGGGGGGGAGAAAGAGAACTAATTTTTAGCACACAAGATCATATTTTTTGTATATTTTTACAGCACGATGTCCTATTTCCATTTAAAAGTACACATTTTTGTACATTTTTTTTAATTGGTTTTAACGGGGAAAATCTGTCTCATTTGACTTTTTATTCTATTCGTCCGATTATCGGCTTTACGGAACATTAAATCAGTCTGAAATAATCAGTGGTTTTTTCTAGTGACATGATTTTTGTGTGTTGCACCTTTAATGCGCATTATACAATGATGAAACTGACTAACTAAAAATAATACAAAATGTAATATAATAAAATTAACTTGAAAGTTCAGATGGATGTCATACAGTTAATTTTAAACAAGTGTGGAAAAGGGGTTGTGGTAGTAGGAGACCTACCCCTTCGGTATATGTAACAGGCAGGTCAGTTGGTAGAGTGCTTGCTCCTTATGTCAAGGAGGTCGAGGGTTTGGTCTCTGGTCGGGTCTGTCCCAAGAATTCGCTCGGCATTAAAAAATGAATGCGGGTATTTCGGACAAACATTAAAAACCGAGGCCCTTTGTCACGGTAAGCATGGCACGATAAAGAACAC
Organism: Anadara kagoshimensis; assembly: GCA_021292105.1. Taxonomy (NCBI): domain Eukaryota; kingdom Metazoa; phylum Mollusca; class Bivalvia; order Arcoida; family Arcidae; genus Anadara; species Anadara kagoshimensis. The sequence continues at coordinate 44,805,285 of CM037865.1, forward strand.
TCACTGCATAATGCCACCAGCGCAAAGCACAGGTAAATATTTCTGTACCTACACCTACAGCTGGTGCCGTCTCGATATAAGTGAAAATTATTGACTTAGAAGTTAAACCCCAATAGTCAATATCAATCAAACTTAGGAACAGATTCCTCTGATGAGCTTGATTTATCAACTCAACTGGATCACTCAGACCACGTTCATTCATTTATCGACCAAATTAAATCAAAACACTGGATCCCTCCGATGGATCGACGTATCGATCTACAACTTCCAAAGGTCGAACGAACTCCTTTAACATAACGCAAAAACGTTTCGGTCTGGATCTGCGGTGCACAACTACACCTCGACAGATAAAAAGACAAACAATACGAGTTACCGACGGCGACAAATTTCGACAGTACAGTTGATAGACATATATATCGATAAAGATATTATGAACTCACCGACACTCATAACCACCTGCGTCAATATTACAATTTTTGAAAAAAGCTAGACTGGTTTAAATCTACTTTGAATGCGAGGTAAAAAGGACGCTCGACAGTGTTCAAGATGCAGGAAATTGCACCATTTGAACTAAAAAAGCGAAATTTTTCCAGACCCCCTACAAGGTCGCGCCTTTGGCGCATACTTGTGCCCCCCATTCACCAAGACTCTGGATCCGCCCCTGGCTTGACATCGTTTCCATGATTGTATTTGTATCCGATGGCTGTCCGAATTCGGAGTTTTGTGTTCTGTTACTTGCACTTATTGTTTTACCCCGTATTTGTCTTTTTTTCAAGCACAATTTATTGTCTGCAAAGTTTATATTTTAATTTAATCTATGTTGTATCTGACAGCAGGAGATTTTACATTAGTTGACAGACTAAAAAAAGCCTTCCAGTGCAAAAGTTTTTCCAAGTATCGAAAAATGAACAGAGACAAAAAAAAAACAAATTAAGTGTTTATAATAATTAGATGTTATTAGTAATTTTGTGTTAGATTTCTTGCTAATGTGTAACTTGTTCTTATTTATTTCAGGTTTTACATGGAAGCGGTGTGCTACAAGAACATTAATGGTGGCTTTAGTTCTCTTTGTGGCAGAATCCGTTCCACATTTTGGTGCAATTTTATCCCTCGTTGGGGGTTCAACAACCACTCTGTTAGCTTATGTTTGTCCTTCTCTGTTTTACCTCAAATTATGCAGCGTCCAAGCTGATCAGCAGCCATTAGCCATACCAAATAAGGTTATCCAAATGCAAGTATTGTCTTATATAGAAAATAATTACATACCTATCCATGTCCAAATCAAAATTCCAAAATCAAAGTTAAATCATTAAAAACTGGCAAATCAAAAACAGACATACCAACCCATGTCCAAATCACAGTTCCAAAAGCAAAGTTAAATATAATATGTGAAAACTGGCAAATCAAAAACAGACATACCAATCCATGTCCAAATCACAGTTCCAAAAGCAAAGTTAAATATAATATGTGAAAACTGGCATATCAAAAACAGACATACCAACCCATGTCCAAATCACAATTCCAAAAGCAAAGTTAAATATAATATGTGAAAACTGGCATATCAAAAACAGACATACCAACCCATGTCCAAATCACAATTCCAAAAGCAAAGTTAAATCTGTGACAACTGGTAAATCAAATACAGACATACCAACCCATGTCCAAATCACAGTTCCAAAAGCAAAGTTAAATATGTGAAAACTGGCAAATCAAAAACAGACATACCAATCCATGTCCAAATCACAGTTCCAAAAACAAATTGAAATCTGTGAAAACCCACGTCCAAATCACAATTCACAAAGTTAATTTTTTAAAACTGGCAAATCAAAATACAAACATAACAATACACGTAAAAATCACAATTCCAAAAGCAAAGTAAAAACTTTAAAATTGGCATATCAAGTTATCCACGTGAACTCGCACTAGGGAAGTGTGATCGATGGTCTGGAAGAGTACAGGCACCTCCTGTCTAGCTAGCTTACGCCCCCCCCCCTCCCATACACGTGTAAAATATAAAAATGAGAACAAATGGAACGTTGAACTATGGAACATCAACTATTTCAAGGATAATTTTGGATACAGAGACATCATCAATTTTGTGATGATAGTCTTAAAACATTTTCGGGGCCTTGATAAGTCTATGCTTGTAATATCCAGAAAACCTTTAAAAATGACTTCCTTTTGACGGACTCCAAGCTAATATCCTGGAGATATGGTTCTCTAACTTGAACTTGTTTTACAGTCATTTGTCCACTTACAACAACAATTATAGATTTAAATAACATGTCTAATTTTACCAAACAACAACGACAAAAGCATCTGGAATGTTATCCAAAGATAAAATGGAAACTACATGTACATAACATATGGCTGGTTGCAAGTATATATGTTTGATTGAAATTGATATTTTGCCATTTTTTCTTTCAGAAATGTTCCATTTTGGGAAAAGATTTTAAATATAGAGATTATGATCGTTGGCATCATCGCTGGTATAGCGTCTACGGTTTCAGCAATAACATCTATGGCCAGTCCGGGTTCGTTCACCGTACCTTGTTACGTCAATATCAAGGAAGCCGCATAATAAAGACAAGGAGAGGACACTTATCTGTGATTTGAGACATTCAAACAATTAAAACATTAATGTGTTTAGTATTTAATAGGGTTGTTACTATTGTTTACAACAGCATTTGGATGAAGTAATCCAACCATTCATAAAATTCATAAAATGGTAGTTATAACATTTTACCAGGATTCGTTTTACCAAAAACTTCTGGAACATTGAATTCAGAATTTTAAAAATCCAAAATAAGTTTTGAATTATATAAGCCTTGTTTAGTATTATTTTATATATAGAAAAATTGCAATTGCAGCAAAGAACACAACGCAACAAAGGTTGAATGAGCGAGCAAGATGAAATGTTTGTGCCATACCAAAGGTCTTTCAGGTTATTAATGTTCGGATGGCTTTCTAAGTTTAAACATCATGCTTTCCCACAACAACCAACTTCATTGAAACCATTAGATTAGATTGCTTACACAAATGGTAACATTTGCCCCATAAATCTCTCACAAAAATGTTTGTAAAAAAAAGAAAGCATGCGTCAGAAGTCCGCGTTTCTTGGTTGATGTATACTATACTAACAGATTTAAGAATATATGTATTTATTTTTACTGTTGATTATTAAAGATTTTTAATTCTTGTTTTTCTGTCTTTCAAATTTTATTGGCAATGAAGTGTGACCGTGACCATGCGTCTGAAACACAAAATGGATTAATTTTTGGACGTGCTACAACATTCGTCAACCAAACAAAGTCTAAAGATTGAAAAAAATAACGATTAGAAACAATTTCACACGGTCTACTCCACACACCATGAAATAATAGAAGTGGAATAAAAATGATTAAGAAAGAGGGTTCTGAAATTGTGGTGAAACATATCCATGGCTTATCATGTTACCCAAATAGTTCACCACCTTCGGTTTGATTGGAGATGCTCCTCTAGTATGTCACTATGAAATCGTCATTTACTCAGATTGTTTACTCTCTTTGGTTTGATTTAAGGTGTCCGTCTATTGCACTATGGAATCTTCAATAACTAAAAATGTTTACTCTCTCCAATTTGATTGGGGATGTTCGTCTACACCTTCAATATGGAATCTTCAATACCTGAAATTGTTTAAAATTGCAGGTTAGAGATGTTGGTCTCTTCTCACTGTGAAATATTAACCAACTCATTAACGGTAAGTGTATTCTAAAACAAAACAAAAAAGAACACGGTACTTTTCAAAAACCACCTCTGAAAAAGACTAACGTCTTAACGCAGTGTCATGAGCAGCGATTTAGTTTCAAAGTGCTAGTTCACTAAAACAAAAGACGAGACACAATAATTATTGTAAACCTTGTTTTCAAATTAAGTACATTACCTAACAAATGTCACTGCTTACCAATTTGCAAATACAAAATGTAGTTACCAGGAAACAATGAAAACGGAAAGATTGGTGCAAAGAGAGAGTGATGTTTTAACACCTTCAATAATGTCACAACATTTCAACCCGGTAAGAATTGTCTTGAGAAGAAAAGGAAAAATTAAGAAACAAAAATAAAACAAAACGGGTAGATACAGGAAGATGCCAGGTGGAAATAAATTATGTACATGTTGATCCATTGCATTTCTTAACAGTCATAAATAAATTACAATATAAAAAATATGTTTTCGAAGTGTCATATACCATTTTTTGAATTTAATCATAAAATACATTCAAAAAATGGTATATGACAATTTTTGAATGTATTTTATGATTAAATTTAAAAAATGGTATATGACAGAAGCGTTCGAGAGATTGCTTTGTTCTCATGCGTTCTTGCAAGTGTCAAACACCCAGAACATTCTGAAAGTTTCCAGTTAACAATTGCATTGTTGGTTTTGAAATGGCGTTCATGGTTAATATGAAGGCCATAGCTTTGCAAGGCATATTGAATAACGCGCGCTAGCTGTGAACGCCCTTTCAAAACGTTTAACTGATGTTTTCTTTGACTGTATTTTGTTAGTTCAGCAACTCGAAAAATAAATGTTATAGCAACTGAATTCAGGAAGGGACTCTTTGAATGGAACAGCCATGGAGAGCGTAGAGTTTCCAACAAAAACGTTCAAGGTAACGCGCTAGCTGTGAACGCCCTTTCAAAACGTTCATCTGTTATGTTTTCGTTGACTGTATTTTGTTAGTTCAGCAACTCGAAAAATAAATGTTATAGCAACTGAATTCAGGAAGGGACTCTTTGAATGGAACAGCCATGGAGAGCGTAGAGTTTCCAACAAAAACGTTCAAGGTAACGCGCTAGCTGTGAACGCCCTTTCAAAACGTTCATCTGTTATGTTTTCGTTGACTGTATTTTGTTAGTTCAGCAACTCGAAAAATAAATGTTATAGCAACTGAATTCAGGAAGGGACTCTTTGAATGGAACAGCCATGGAGAGCGTAGAGTTTCCAACAAAAACGTTCAAGGTAACGCGCTAGCTGTGAACGCCCTTTCAAAACGTTCATCTGTTATGTTTTCGTTGACTGTATTTTGTTAGTTCAGCAACTCGAAAAATAAATGTTATAGCAACTGAATTCAGGAAGGGACTCTTTGAATGGAACAGCCATGGAGAGCGTAGAGTTTCCAACAAAAACGTTCAAGGTAACGCGCTAGCTGTGAACGCCCTTTCAAAACGTTCATCTGTTATGTTTTCGTTGACTGTATTTTGTTAGTTCAGCAACTCGAAAAATAAATGTTATAGCAACTGAATTCAGGAAGGGACCCTTTGAATGGAACAGCCATGGAGAGCGTAGAGTTTCCAACAAAAACGTTCAAGGTAACGCGCTAGCTGTGAACGCCCTTTCAAAACGTTCATCTGTTATGTTTTCGTTGACTGTATTTTGTTAGTTCAGCAACTCGAAAAATAAATGTTATAGCAACTGAATTCAGGAAGGGACTCTTTGAATGGAACAGCCATGGAGAGCGTAGAGTTTCCAACAAAAACGTTCAAGGTAACGCGCTAGCTGTGAACGCCCTTTCAAAACGTTCATCTGTTATGTTTTCGTTGACTGTATTTTGTTAGTTCAGCAACTCGAAAAATAAATGTTATAGCAACTGAATTCAGGAAGGGACCCTTTGAATGGAACAGCCATGGAGAGCGTAGAGTTTCCAACAAAAACGTTCAAGGTAACGCGCTAGCTGTGAACCCCTTTCAAAACGTTCATCTGTTATGTTTTCGTTGACTGTATTTTGTTAGTTCAGCAACTCGAAAAATAAATGTTATAGCAACTGAATTCAGGAAGGGACTCTTTGAATGGAACAGCGATGGAGAGCGTAGAGTTTCCAACAAAAACGTTCAAGGTAACAATACATCTTCGGGTATAGATACAATTTAAGTTTTTGTAATGAACATGTTACATCATTTTTTAAATTCTTTCAATATTTCTGAAAATATATTTTCACACGAAAAAATCTCCCATTTGTTACGGATACCAGCTGATGCGAACGATTGTAAATATATAAATTGTGTATCGCAATCACGTGAAGTCATGTGACCAATGACATTCATAACCGGCGATTGCATTCATAGCCGATAGATAAATTCCATTGCTTTCAAACTGAAGATAATATCTAGGGCATATAAAGTAAGTCTGTGGGCTTCACTCGAACACCGTGGCACAAATCGAAATCCATCATGGTGCATAAGCGCTCTGATTTATAAATATATTGATTAAGGACCAAGTGAAGTTCGGACAACAGAGAATTTCCTAGTTAAAAAATTTTGAAGCATGTGCGTGCACGAATTCGTGACTTAGAAATAGATATGACTAAAATAGATTCACTTCTATATTAACAATAATAAATTTTAGCCAGTCAGGAGCGTAGCTGGGTCTGAGATATCATGTAGGCACAGACGCGCCGATGCGCAAAGCGCCAATTGGGTGCGGGAGGAGTTTTGAGGGGGTTCCGGGGGTTCCGGGGGTCCTTCCCCGGAAATTTTGCAATATTTAATCGAAAAACACGCATTCGGGGTGTTTCAATGCCTATATTACACATTGTATGCTGTAAAAGCTTTATAATTTTGACTTTATTTCAGTAGATTGCTGGCAAAGTCAAATGAGATTTATATAGCAGGATGTTTCTCCGATTTGTGTTTTTGAAAACTCTTAGTTCCTCGGTATAGTCTAATGTAAATGCGGTAGCTCAGTTGGTTTAGTGCTCGCTTTGTATGTGGAAGATCGGGGTTCGAATACCGGTCAGGCAGACGAAAATCTTGAACAGTGGTAGTCTTCAGCAAGTCACGGATCCTTTGGATGAGATCTTTAAAGTACCAATGCCCTTGACACGGTAGGCGTGACACGCTAATACACTCACATTGCTCAACACGCACTAGAAACTTAAATAAATTTATTTTTAAAAAATCTTAATACATTAATATCTTTGTCAAAATAATGTGTAGGCACGTGCCTTTTGGCCTTAAGGAAGTAACGCCCATGCCAGTATCTTTACTATTACGTCATTCTAAATTTTCTTTTTTAGCTAAGAAGGTCTTCCTTAAACATGAGAGAGAGACCGCGGTGGCCTAATGGATAAGACAGTCTTCAAATCCAGGGTCTCTCGCCGCTGTGAACTCGAGTCCCGCTCAGACTACATGTGGGAGAGTGAATTTTCCTTGTCCGATTGGCCTTTACTGGTTCACCTGGTATTAGTATAATGGACCGGAGGAGTGGTACGCTTATCTGCGGCGTACTGACTTTGTGAGCTAGTACGTTAAAGTCGCCCTGGGTGCGCGCTAGTGCAAGGCAGACCATACAACACACTCGCACTTTACGCGCATACACAGAATTGTTCATAGATTAATCCATTGAGATTAATAAAACAATTCTCGTCACGAACAACTGAAAAATTGCTGATGCGACGTTAAGCAAAATTCAACCAACCAACCTTAAACATGAGGAATAGTTTTATATTTAATAATATGAAAATAAATTAAAGTGTATGATTGTTATTTGTAACACTAGGAAGTGATATGTTGTTATATATATCCGAGTTTGAGGAAACTTTAATTATAGATCTTTTGCCACAGCATTTATTTGCGTAATATGGTAAAAGCAAGAGTATTTAAGATATTTATATGTAAGTTATGGAGGTTAAGATGCATACTTGCAAAATTTAGGAAACTTTATGATCTATCTTTACTCGGGGATATTGCAAGCCTAGGTTTATCAAGGCCCTCAAAAGGTCTTATGGTTGTCATCACAGTATTGTTGGTAAGTTTGATTTTTGTCTGTCCAGGATTGCCCTAGATATATTTGACGTCCCATAGTTTCATCATGTTCCTTTCACACAATTTTGCCATGATTACACGTGTGGCGGGTGTAACTAGCTAAACAGGAGGTACTTACCCTCCCGGAGCACCCTGTCTCACTTCCCTGGTAGAAGTTCACGTGTCTAACCTAACTTGTCAGTTCCAAAGTTTTTACTTTGCTTCTGGATTGTGATTCGGACATGGATTACTGTAGTATGTTTATTTTTGACTTTGTTTAATAACACTGGCAGGTGCCCTTTATAAAGAGATCTCTTTAAATATTAATGCATTCACAATTAATAATTCATTATATTGTTGTACACACGTATTTGTTCCATTGGTTGACCGGTAACGTGGTTAAATTGAATTTTTAATAAGATAATTTCGTCACGATAATTATAATTGTGCTGCGAATAATTTATTCATAAATAATTAATTACTGAATGGTCTTGAATAAACTAGATATCTAGTAGATAAAAAAAAATAAAACTGTTGTCATAATACTGATGATGCTAAAAAATTATTTATTTATTTTTATTTAATTTATTTTATTTATTTCTAAAATAATTTATTTTTTTAATTAATTAATTTTAGTTTCCGGTCAAAATTGCCATATAGATTTAATTATTAAATAATTTGAAAATCATTATGATATTTCAAAAAAGAAAATCTCAATTACAATATAAACTCCAATATTTTTCCGAACAAAGAATATGTGGTTTTTCCTATTTCTGAATACATAATGATTATCTCTATAAGCTCCATGACGATATTAAAGAGGTCATTACGCAAGTCAAACAAGGGAGTTGACGTCATCTCTATGGCTGGCGCGATGACTACATTGCCGGATGTCGACAGCTCGATAGACGAGTCTATTTTAAGTAGAGGGATGTATTGATTTATTATTCACCGAATATCTCGTTCATGTTATAAATTTTCCTCTAATATTCAATAAAAATGTTTACTTATTAATAAAATTATATTAGAAAATAGTTTTATTTTCATATTTTTGTTTTGGTGGTCAAAATAAAAGTGACCCATTGAACAGTCAAATAATCTCCCCTTTGTTTACATTAGTAATCACCGCTTGGTTGACGTCACAGGGAAACAGAAACAAGATGGAACAGAAAAAAGTCAGGTGCGAGAGACCCGTTGACATAAGAATGTATCCGATCCCAAATTTAACTAAATTAGAAGTTGACGAAAGTGCTATCGGTGCAGACGAGGAGCCGGAGATTGTGATAAGGACAGCTACAAACCAGTTGAAGGAATACGCAGCATCCAAGGGACACAGTTTACACAGCATCACACTCATGCCCCCGGAACAACAATCCGAATATCTCAAAGATTTCTATACAGTGGTTAAGGGCAGGGAGGATAATGGGTTAGGTATCCCCACCTCTCTGTCCCTGAAATATATCCGTACAGGACTTCAGAGATATTTTCTAAAACATAGCGGTGTTGACATCATAAAAGACCGGTCCTTTGATGAAGCTAATTCAGTGTTTGATGTGGGGCTTCGTGCAACCCCTAGAAGGTGTCATAGACTTAGAATCGAATTTGACGATTTAAAGAAAATTTATTTGAGTGGTGCGATGAACCTTGAACAACCTGACACTTTACAAAACAAAGTTTTCTTTGATGTCAACCTGTATGTTTGTAATAGAGGCAAAGATTTTCTGAGAGTGATGTCAAAATCAGATTTTCAAGTTTCTCTGGATTCTGATGGAAGAAGATACGTTTGGCTGAAATTCAACTCCAAATTCAGCTTCAGAGAACTAGTAGGGGGTATAGCTGAAAGTGACACAATTGTCAAAGGCAATCAGATTGGAGAGAGAATGTATGAAAGACAAGGTATAAAAATCCATTCTATGAGTTGCATGTTTTGTTCTGTAATAAGTAACACTAATTATTTAATTAATAAACATGACAATATTTTGATAGTAAACTTAGTTAATTGAAATTAAGAAAACAGTTCAGTGCTAAACTGGAAATGATTTCAGTAATCCCTTTGCAAGTACCCACAATGCTAGATAATTTTAAATTCTACTTTCACTTTAACATGAAGTAATTTTTAAATTTCAAATTGTAATTTAAAAATTATTTTTCATGAAAATGTTCAAAGTAACTTGATTTCATAATGTTTAGCTTTTTTCCTGTCAAAATTAATAATTTAGAGAAGGTTACAAAAACTACAAATGGAAACCCCTTTGTCAATGATACAAGCCCATTTTAAGTTCTACTTTCACTTTCAAAGGTTGACAGGTGCATGACATACTGGTATATATGATTTACTTTCCTGGTAACCCATTAAAAATTCAGTTTCTAAATTTAGTGACTAATAACTGTGTTATTTACCTTGAAACAGTATCAAATAAAAATAACAATTTGGCCAAGAAACCATTATAATAGACATTGTATTAAATGCAAATACAATTTACAGCTTCAGTTTGCTAAGACAGTGAAATATCTTTAAAAAATTTTCCAAAAATTGTCAAGTCCTTTACTGTATTAATTATTCTTGCACCCCAGATAGAAAAATCCATAAAAAGAGAGGTGCAAGATATCTCCATCTTGTACCCCCCTGTGCAAGATAGCCTACACACCGTTTTTCCCGCAATCTTTTATTAACAAAATCAGAGGTTTACCGAAAGTTGAAATTGATTTTAAATTGAATTTTGTACTTTCTGGTGCAAGAAATAGAATCAATCACTACTTGTAATGCCAGATAAGGAAATCTCAACACTCGTTCTAATATATCTGGCACCACAAGTTGTGATAGATTCTTTTAATATGTCCTACCCTGTGCTTTAATGGTGCACTAAAATGCTTCTAACACTGGTTGGCATGCCCCTCCTACTATGTATATTTAATTGGTTTTCATTCCCTTATGTTTTATACATATTACAAGCTAGTTGCTTGACAGCAATTTCCCAGAAAAATATGGATAATACCAGTATGACCTAATAATATTACCATCATCCCAGGTCAAAATTTTATCATTCTCAAATTTTAAAAGCTTAAAAGTCTAAATTAAGTTAAGAGACCATTTTCTTTCAAATGGATATATGGAATGCCAGAGAAACGTCAAGTAGAAAAATTTTGGTTATTTGGATCCCAAGAAAAAATTGGAAAATAAGAAATTATTTCCCCAAATGGTTTTGGGGGACACATATTGTTTACTCCTTCTGCTTATTGTTTATTTCTTCTGCCAACATTTTGTCCACCACTTTTCTTGAAAACTTTTAATTGACCTTGGCCTTGGAATCTACCGTTCAATAAATTCTCTGTCCATCAGTGTCAAGTACTTGAGTTCCGTCTTGGAAAACGCGTTCACGTCTAATTGGAGGTCTGTAAAGAAGACAGCCATTTTGAGAACTTATCAATTTTCGTAAGTTAGGGAAGCCCCTAGGCTATCGTAACTTAGGACGGAATTTTATTCATAACTTAAGATATGACGTTTCGTAAAACGGAGTTTAATCTTAACTTACGTTTACGATAAAAATTTTAACTTACGAAGCTTAGTAAAACTCAAGCCAGATCATTATGAAACTTCACAGGATCATCCTTTTGGTGGAGTAGATATGTCATATAGGTTATTCATGTTTTGATCATGCATGCAGTTGCAAAATAATGGGTTTCTTAGTTGGGGTTGGTGTCTGGAACACTTTTGAAATGTTATTCCATTTCAGTTATTATAACTTGTATTTAATTACTTTTAATTTTTAATTCAGGAGATCCAAGGTGTCCTGTGGTATCATTTTTGAAGTACCTTACACATCTTCATCCTATGACGGAAGCATTTTGGCAGCGCCCTAAAAGAAACTTTGTAGCCACAGATTATGTGTGGTATGATAATACACCATTAGGAAACAGTACACTTAGTAAGATCATGACCAGAACATGTCAGACAGCAGGGTTATATGAAAACTACACAAATCATGCTATTAAGAGCTCATACATACCATTTATAGAGAATCTCTGTAAGGAAGCTGTTACGAAAGTTGGCTGTATTAATGACAAAAAGGAGAGGAACTCTCCCATGCCGCCAGGTCCTGTGCCGCCCAGACTGGCAGACCTGCGGGATGATAGCGGAACAACAGAAACATCTTCGATCGGATCTGAACCACCTGATACAGATGATATCGATCAAGCTGTAGGTAAGGGAAGGTTACTCATACTACTTGGGATATAATCGGTCAGAACTGGACATTAGACTGTGTACAGATTAGACAGCCTGACAAGTTTTCTTTTCTACATTTCTGTTTCAGGGATTAAAATTAACAGGGGCCCAGTAGTCCATGACTCCAAAAATCAGTCTTGGACCTTAACTTTTTATATACAGTCAAATCTGTCCATAAAGGCCACCCAAGGAACCAGCAAAAGTGTCCTTTATGGGCAGGCGACTTACAGGTTCGAATAACATAAATAAAGAGCCATCGGGATAAAATTTTACTAGCCTTTAAAAGCAGATTGCCCTTACATAGAGTTGGCTTTAATGCAGCTTTGACTGTATTTTAGCTATTTATTAGTATTACTATTACAACTTATTCTTGAAGGTGAGCTAGGCTCCAAACTCAAAATTATGAAGCTTTGTCCCTGCATTTTCTGTTTTCAGACACAAACTATAAGAACTGCAAATAAAAATATAGGACTGAATATTATGTTATTTGCTTTGCATGAATTACGGATTAACTAAGTGTTTTGTGGTTTATGAGGTGATTAACGACAGTGAAGCCCACACGATTTATCATAATCTGTAAGTCAGATTTTTCGCAGATTATGCTTAATTTGCATTGGCTTCGCTGTTGTTTATCAGCTCATAAATGACATAAAACACCAAATCAATTCTTAAATTTACAATTTTAACAAAACATCAGATATAGTAATTCATCAAACCAGGTGTTTTCTCATTGCAGTAGACATAGATGTTTCATTGTTTTTGGATCACTAAATATGTGCTGTTTGGGGAATTTCTTTAAACAAACAATAATATATAATTAATATGCTATAATTTAATAGTACTTTATTTACATTTATGTAGTCAGAACATATTTTGTGTCTGTGTTAAAGTTAAAAGAACAATTGTTGAATGTAGAATAGGTCAATATCCATGACTGAATAGAAAAAATGAGTGAATTAGAAACTGTCACCAGTTTTATGTATTAAATTCCTACACTAATTGTTCTTAATGTCACATTTCTGGATTTTCTGTACTGACGTTATGGGATCATAACAATGAAATTGCTTCATTGTTTACATAGAACAAAACAGTTGCAATTGTAAATATTGCATCCTATCCAAACATACAGACTGGTCATATCAAATGTTCTCACCAAATCCAAGGACCACTTGGAATAACATTAACAAATGTTTGATAGTACTATTTGTTGCTAAAATACTTGTGGTTCTATGCAATTTCACTTTCAGTTGTTTTAATTATATATATATATATATAGATTGTCTCCCTTGATATTTTACTGAGCCTCTCGCTGCAGAGATGTTATTATATATCATCATCAGGATTATCATGGCAGAGGATTTGCTGATAGCAATATCGAGGAAGAAAGCATGCATCACGATATCGTAAAACCCAATTACTTACAACAAAATTCTTTGACATCATTGCATCACTTGTGTATTGATCGTGATAAAGCAGATTAAAGGTGTGGTTTTGCCATGAATCTTCAATAACTTTGATAAAATTTGCAATTTTATATCTTACTATTCTTTTATTATGTTTGACTTTATTGCAGTCCAGTGAAAACCCAGCCCATCTTTTGAGCAATATGCATCAGTAAATATTGTGATATTATCGCGATGATATCTTAAATTTTTTGGCGATATCCCGATACTTTTTTTGTCCACAATAACATCTCTACTGCCCAGGTTTGAATCCTTCTTGTGAGTTAAATGTGACAGATCTTAGCTGAAAAAGTTTGTCAGTTCGCTTGTTGAAGGCTGGTGCTTTTCTCTGGGCACTCTGGTATCTATGAACTGACAGCCTTGATATGAATGAAAGAATCTTGACTGGGGCATGTAACTCCATTACTCCACTCACTCTCCCTTGACATATAATTTAAGAATGTAATGTTGGATTAATTTAGTTTTACTATTGTTCATATGTTTATTCTTTTAATTGTAGGTTTACGACAAGCAAAGATGAAGGTTTTAGAAATGGTTCATGGTTTAGAGGTGAAGGATATTAAGTCATTTGTTGATTGGATGAAGACATTCAGAGTTAACTATGATAGTGGGGGTATGTATCTATACGTGTGCCAACAATGTAATACACCACAAAACAGAAAGAATAGATATGGTAGATATCCCAATGAAAAAAGATGTGATGTATGTGTAACCTGTTTGACAAGTCTATTCATTTTCAGTATCAAAAAACCTGCACTAGAGCTGTCAAGCATTTTTTGGCACAGGACTAGCCTCTACTGCAATGTAAACCCATGCATATAAAAGGCATAGCCTCTTGCTAGTGTCTGAAATAAGGCTGAAACTTTCACCAGTCCAGATCTTGAATTTACAAAATGCTGCAGGTCTGACTGAAGAGTAATGAGTCTTGGAGTAGCCAAAAGTTTTAACCCTGATGTCATTTCCTGAAACACTCATTATTTATTTTTGAGTGATCTCCCTTTATGCAATTATTATTAGAAGTCCCAAATTACATGTATATTGATACCTCATTGTTTTAACAACTTAAAAAATCCCTATAATATACAAAGTTCATATACCAGTAATCTAAATCATGGACCAGGCACATATACAAGTATTTTCCATCGGTACAGAGTAATCAACTTCAGACTGGTCATTGTAGAAAAAATTTTGTTATGACTTGGACATTTGGCATTCCTGAATCAAAGAAAGTGTTTTTTGAAGAGTTTTGAATGAATTCCTTGTATCTAGTTTTAAAGCTTTTCAGTAATTACCTCATGTCTAGATTTCCGTAATTGCAACATAATTAGTAGCCAAATTTCTAAAATTTGTGAATATATAGTCCTTTTTGAAGGATTTTTCACAAAATTGTTAAAATGGTTATTTTTGCGAGAATTCCTCGAAAATTACCAGCCTAGGAGGATTTTGGCTACCAGGAATGGAAACACAGTTTGATGTATTTTACTTATTACAGGCTTGGTAGTTTTGTGTAGTCCTGTGGACCAGACAAGCAGTATGGACAGTTTTGATTCAGATACCACAAAAACCAAAGTGGACGATAGAGATAGTACGAGTACCAACAATACAAATCCAAAAATAGAAAACGGGAACGACAAAAGCATGGAAACAAAACCAGTAGCACCACGGCCACACCCACCACTGAAAAAACAGATTTCTTTTGAGAAGGATGAACCAATGCCAAAACCTTTAAGCAGAGATGTAAGTACCAGTAGTAGTGAAAAAAGTATGGACGATAAAAATTCAGATTTTGGAATATCCATCAAACAGGTAGAGTTTTATTCAATTAATGAGACACATTGTTCTACGCAGGATATAAACCCTTTAAGGGTGACTGTGCCATCTCATGATACGGTATTGATCTCAGGATTACAGGATAGTGTGCAGTTACTTGTACATAACCGTGAAGGACCACCTATGGTCCCAGAACCAATGCATTCCAGGGTTTTTTATTCTCACCATGAAATGGACGTTGCAGTGGTGGCAGCATTGGTGAGTGCACGAAATAGTTTTAAACCAACAAACCAGACTGTTGTTGAAAAACCAGAGAATTTCTCCAAATTACTGGACAAATACAAACCGGTCAAAAAGAGAAGCTTAACAGATCTAACTACCAATTTGAAAAAAGAGGATTACGAGATGCCTTCAAGGAAGAAGTTTGCTTCATTAGATGTGCCTGATACTGGTACCCCAAAAATTAAACTCCCTACACAGAATTCCCTCCCCGCAAGTGCTACAATCACGTATGACTCGCAGTCAAATACCATCCCTCAATCATTAATAAGGCCTTCAAACAGATCTTCTAATAGACCCCCATTCCAAAGATCAAATGAAATAAAACAACCCTATACTAATTGTTTTTTAAAAATCAAAACTGAACCGTCAAGTCATCACTAGTTATGCAGTGTGTTGTGTTTTGTCAAAGTGAAGGTAAATGTTTGAGACCTTTGTCTTGCATCACTAGTTATGCAGTGTGTTGTGTTTTGTCAAAGTGAAGGTAAATGTTTAAGACCTTTGTCTTGCATCACTAGTTATGCAGTGTGTTGTGTTTTGTCAAAGTGAAGGTAAATGTTTAAGACCTTTGTCTTGCATCACTAGTTATGCAGTGTGTTGTGTTTTGTCAAAGTGAAGGAAAATGTTTAAGACCTTTGTCTTGCATCACTAGTTATGCAGTGTGTTGTGTTTTGTCAAAGTGAAGGTAAATGTTTAAGACCTTTGTCTTGCATCACTAGTTATGCAGTGTGTTGTGTTTTGTCAAAGTGAAGGTAAATGTTTGAGACTTTTGTCTTGCATCACTAGTTATGCAGTGTGTTGTGTTTTGTCAAAGTGAAGGTAAATGTTTGAGACCTTTGTCTTGCATCACTAGTTATGCAGTTTGATGTGTTTTGTCAAAGTGAAGGTAAATGTTTAAGACCTTTGTCTTGCTATGTCATATTTTTATATTTTAATGTATCATGGCAACTACAAAATATAATTGGTATCAATCTGTCAGTTCAACAGTCAATAGTACATGTATTTTTAGTAATCTCTTTTAAACATTAATTTTGAAATATGGTAGTAGGGTACAGTATTTTGTTGCCTTTTATTGACGTATTAATTTGGTTTTATTTAAGTTTTTGACTGTTAAAACTCATCCATTTTCATAAAAGATTATTAACAAATGGTTGTGACAGAACCACATCAGTCAGGCCGACAATTTTTAAAAAATATTATACATCATTTTTAGCTATGATGATGATAAATAAATAAATGAATTACATTTTTTTCGTTGTACTGTAGCGCTACCAAAAATTCCTGAAAGTTAACAGAATCAGAATTACATGTAATGTTTTAAGAGGTATGTGAATGTTCTCTCTTTGAAAAATGAAAGTGCTAGACTTTATTGAAAAAGTAATGAGAGTTTTTGTATGTAGAAAAACGTTTTGCATAACCAAGGAAATTCAATTTTGTTTGATGTTTTATGACTTAATCTACAGTGTATATAAATTTTTTGTTAAAAAGAGACAAGTGTATAAGGTGTAATTTACGGTAGACAACTCTTTAAGTTGATGATGTGTATCCAGTGTCCTTAATCATGCAATGTTGAAGTGACTTTTATCATCAAACCTCTTTATACTTAACACTCAATAAATGAGATTTAACTCCTTTGTACAGGAGAGGTTATTTGGTCAGGATTATCTCCTGGACGTTTCTGTAAACTTACTGTAAGTAAAAAAGGAAATACAACATTAGAAAAATTAACCAATTTCATTCTGAGACCAACATTGTATACAACAATTTTCCTAGGTGTACAAAAATTTAAAAGTGATGTTGTTTTAATCATATCTTTTTTATTAATGTTGACCATGTAAAGAAAAGATCATATCTTTGAATGTTAATTTTGCCATAAAATTTGATAAAAACTTAAGGGTAGGCATGACCAATTAAGGTCATTTGGATTAGTGGAAACATAGCCAATTTTTTCAAAATTTGTGAAAATACAAATAAACAGTTTTTTTCAAAATTATTTTTCACAATTTTGTAAAAAAAAAAAAAAAAGTTTTCTTTTTGAAAGAACTTCTCTGAAATTATTAGTAGCCAATAGCGACGTTGGCCTCCAGGAAGGAAATAAAGCCTTACTAAAATTAGTAATCTGTCGGTTGTTTTTAAAGAGACTTCACTGTACATGGTTAATATGTTATTTTGTATTTTTGATAAGAAAACCTTATTGGTTGTACATTGTATTTGTATTTATTATGATATTGTTGTTAAGTTTAAGGATAACAAAAAAAAACAAACACTGTCCATAACTCTTTTGACTTGACTTTTATTGTTTATATTCATGGACCTGGTTGCTCAAATTTCTGCTGGCTGAACCAGTTCTTAGTGAAAATATGTATCTTGAATATTAGCTAGTGCTTTTAAAATTTGAATTGTAAAAATTAGTGCATATAGTTAAAATTGCCATCTGTTAGTAATTTATGTTGAGTTATTTTGTCAACCAGAGAAAAATTGTGTTTGAATGAGGTTTTGAATTTTCACTTAGAATCTGGTTAAGCTTACAAAGATCTGAGCAACCAGGCTCTAGTTGCACAAAGGTCCTGAATAACACCTCTCCATCTAACCAGATTCTGAGCTGCCTTATTTCTTTATTCAAATAAGTATTTTAAATCTATGAAATTGTCAATTTTTAACCACTATAGGTTGCTAGAAATTTTATGAGAACAATTTTTGTCTCTATTGCCCTAAATAAAAAATCAAATTATTTTTAAACTTATCCAAACATTTGGAAAACAAGTTAAAAATTCTTCCACTGTACAAAAGTGCATTTTTGCACAAAGAAATCTACTTATTTCTAAAGCCTTTATATACTGTACGTTTGTCATCAAGACCTCCCATATCCCCCACTCCCTACAGTAGGCTTGAATTACACTCTGAGCATGAGCAGGTCCTAGTGTGAGAGTTTGACATCTGCCGGTAGCTTACAAGACACTCCATTTTCCCCCACCATTCCAGAATTGACTGCCTCCTAATAAATGAAATAATCTTGACAGGTACATAAAATGTATTTGCTCCACTCTCTTTACCCTTTCCTGAAAAGTAGAGATCCATTCCTTTTTAGTCTTGTTTAAGCCAAATGTCTAAATGCAAATACATGTAATATTGTACTATCAACAACATTGACAGATACATAAAACTCTTGCTCCACTCTTTTTGCCATCCCTGAAAAGTAGCGATCCATTCTTTTTAGTCTGTTAAAGCCAAATGTTTTACCAGGGGTAATGTAAATAATATTGTACTATTAAGAATATGTCTAGTTATAACATGTCTATTTAAGTGTTTAATATCTCCATTATACAATCAGTATCTACTGTGATATTGTAAAAAGAATGTGTTATCCAAATGTCATAGACAAAACCTAGTAAAGCAGTGTACATATTGATGATTAACTATGTAAATTGAATTTATTATTATTTTATTTAAAAAAAGTTAAAACTTGCAATAAAAATGTATTTATACCGAGATTGATCATATGTGCTGGTGATTTGTAGATGGGAACAATAAAGAATGTATTCAGTATACTCACCTCACCTCACCTATCCTCTTCGTGCCTGCTGTCACATAAGGTCCAGAAACACTGTCTCCACCTTTGTCTGTCCTTGGCAGTATTCAGTATACTGGTATCGGCCCCAGTTTCACGATCATTCCTTAGCTAAGATTTTCCTTAACTTATATCTTGCAAAATTTCAAAACTTTATAACTCTGTTAATTTTCAAGATATTCAGAAAATTAAGGTGTCATTTGTAAGGTCACTTCACTTCTAAATTAAAACATTTGCATTTAGTTTTTACAAAAATATTCATCCGTATTTCCAAAAAGTGAAAATTTTAGCTAAGGAATGATTGTGAAACCGTGACCTGGTCTTATTCTCACGGTCAGAGTATGGGTCATTCACAATCTCATGGCAGAGGTTTACAAACAACCTTATAGAATAACATGTGTTTTAAGGTATTAATGTGTATTATCACTTTGGTTTTTGCTTTCTTTATTACAATTAGGGTAATATTAAAATAGACTTCCAGTATACTTTGCCATTAGATTGTGAACAACATATACTTTTTGACACTTTCTTTTTTATTTCAATATTTTCATGTCATTATCAGATCTTGAATAAACCACTTGGTCACTTGTCCTGACCGAGTTGAAACAGCCACTGATGACTTGGTTTGATTTGATGCCAGTTTAATTTTTCTGGTTTATTTTTTGCTTTTTACATACCAGGGATCAATTTTTAAAGGCATATTTAGGACTTAACTTATGAATTTTTGTTTGTGATTTTTAGATGGATAAATATTAAAAGGGTTAACAGATTAAGGAAATGTTAAATTCATAAATTGATAGTACATGTATGAAATTATTTCTTTGTTCTGAAACATTTTTGGTTATACAATATCTTTACAACTTTGCGGCAGCTGTATCCAATATGGCTTACAATTTTCCATTTTGAACATAACTATTTGTATTAATTTTCTGCATAGATCACAAAAGTCATTTATGCAAATATTTTTCACAAAATTGTTTTAAGGAAAATTTTGTTTCTATGGTAACAGTCTGTTCCAAAAGGTTTTGTTTGATGACAAGTCGCTATGGTTTTGTATGATACCAAGCATTTCTAACTTGAATTTCACTAGGTTCACCAGCATACCATGTGATACCCCATAACATTAGTTAGGAACCATTATTTCCATTGGAACTCTTTGCCTGGAATTTGTAACATAAACATTTTCTTCGTTATTCCACATAAATATTATTGGGTATTACCGGTAATCATGTTGTGGGTTAATTGGCATTGATTGTTCAATAGCTTTACACAGTTTTGATGTCTATATTCAACAAAAAAAGATAAACAGGCCTCTTATCAGTTTAGCTACTTAAGAGTTAGTTCCCTTTTACTATATTCTATATAACAGTGCAACAATTTTACCTTACCGGTAATTATGCTTTGTATATGACTAAAAATAGAGAAAATTAAAGCCAAAATAAGTAAAACCTGTATATAAAGACTATCAGCAAGACTTAAAACATATGGATTTTATGGACAGGTGATTTTTATATATAAGTTTTATTTGGTTGACATGCAAAGCAGAGTCACTTATATAGATTCTCTTGAGTTGTCCATAGCGCTAGGTTAAGTAACCTCAAGGTCTTTCCTTGTTTGATTAATTGACCTCAAGTCTATTTATACAGGTTCACTTTAGTGGCTTTTAGAGATAGGTTAGATGACCTTAAGACCACTTTCACATATTCCCTTGACCATTAGACACAGGTTTTACAAAAATCGACCTCAATTTTTCTACCTTGTTTTGTTTTATTTAATTGGGATTCATAAAAGTACCATGTGGTATGTACCCATAAAATTTTCTGCCGAATAATATAAAATTACATACTGGTAATTTAGGATTTCCCATAAAAAATTATGTTATTTTGGGAAATAATGATGTAAAACTTTTATGTTTCACAATCCTTAACTAAGATCTTCCTTTACTTAAGTTGGCACACCAGATACCTTAATAATTCTGCTGCTTGATAAAATAATCAGACATTTAAGATGTCATTTTGAAGATGACTTCACACATTCAACATCTGTATTAAGTTTTGTAAAAAAATGTTCATTCTAAGTTCCAAAAAAGATTGCTAAAATTTGCAGAAATTCAAGTTAAGAAAAATATTAGTTAAAATAAGATTGTGAAACTTGGGGTTGTTGTATACAAAAGCACACATTTTAGCGAGTATCACATAATATGCTGTAATCCCATTTTCCCATATTATTACTTAAGAAATGATTTTATAGAGTAGGTATGGTGTAGTGGTATAGTTTTAAACAAAAGCAAGTGTGATTGTATGTTTGTTAGATGTTACAGATGAGCATCTAGAGGCAGATTTTTTGGGCCTTTGATAACAATTTTTGTGATAAGAATAATTTAATGCACAGTATTACTTAGTATACTTTGTATATATACAATAAACATGTGATTTTGTTAAATACCATAAGTATCATATTTTTTGATGTTGTCCGTGTTTTTTTTTATATTTTGATATCCGACTGTAAGTGACACAACAATTGTTTTTCAATGTTTTTATATTTATATTTCAAATTGAACAAGACACTTTTTGTTTTCTTCTTGTATGATGGATTTGAAAAAGTTGATCTACCTTAGTGGATACTGTGTAAGAACAAACATTAGCGGTAGGAAACTTTCAGGGTTTTGATTTTCTAAAATATTTCCTGGTAAGAAATTTACATGGTTCCGACTCTAAGGAAAGTGGTGTATCAAGGGAAAATTTAAAAAAAATGTTTACTGAGAAGATATATTTATGAAACAAGATTCCCCTGAAAATCCTGTAATTTTTTTCCCCAAAAAAATGTTTGTTCTTAAACAGTACCTCTTTATAATGATCACCTTCTTATCTATTTAATCCACCTCATCTCACCTGTAAAAATGGCCTTAGTTACCAGGGGTGGGTGGTTGAAAGCTTAGGTTTGCTTAACTACTTGATAAGTGAAATTTTGTATCTTGTGTAGATGGTAATGTTTTTAAATTTCTGTTTAAAAATAAATACATACATTTTATATTATCATATAGAAGTGATTTAAATTAAAATTGTATGTCAATAATAAAATATTGTTATTTTAATAACATTTTAAATCTTCACTCATCATTTTATAAGCTAACCAGACCCAGGAAGTTAAGGGAAATTGGGGGAGGGGTGTCAGTTTAAAGTTTGATGACCATTTGAAGGTGATCCAGATTTAAAGTGGCCTTTATTGAAAGTTTTATGTTTTTGAATGAGAAATGGTTTTTATGATTCAAAGTAAAGTGAAACATTTTTTTAATATAACCGTGACCATTGATCACTGTGACAATGGTCCCGGACGTCCCTGTGGTAATAGTATTTTGTATATGACCACTACCTGATTTTGTGGCAGGTGTTTTAGATTTAGAGATGGTCTTTATTGAAAGTTTTTTGTTTTTGAATGAAAAATGTTTTTATGATTCAATGTAAAGTGAAAACACCTTTGAATACCACTGTGACTATTGATCAAAACTTATAATTATTCGTACATCATACAATACATCATCATTTTCTTACCACTCTCCCATTTCTCAACCTACTTACCGGTATACCTCAGTGACCTCTGACCTTAAGAGATTTTTAAATGCAGTTGATTTTATCGACCTCACAGTGGACTCATCCTAGTACCATTTGTTCCCCATTAAAATTTACGTGGAACAATCTTTTGAATTGGTTTTGGAATATTTGTAAAAACCTTATAGTAAAACTTACACTGAAACATCAACATTGAACTCAAATGCATGTGCCTTTGATAATTATTGAATTATCCAGGTGTTTTCAAATTAGAAAAGAATGATATTTAAATTTTGTTGGGACCAAATAAATTATTTATTTAATAATTCATGTACATGTGTATCTAATGGAAGTTATCAAGCCATACATGTTATTTGGTATCACATGGGATACAGATGAATCCCAAATCTGAATCAAATCCTTGTAACAAGTCATAAATAATGCCTTGTATTTTTATTGGCACTGACATTGCTGGTTCTCAGTATCATAATACAATACCTAAATTGAAAAATGAATTCACTTTTTTAGACTTTTTGGGGGGGGGGGGGGGGGGGGGGGGCGAAGAAACATTGCTCCATGATGCAAGAATTTCTTTCATGGGATTTTGGGAGTTTTTGTTACCTTGAAGACCTTAAATGAATTCCTTGCATGTAATTTGAACACAGTATCAAAAATCATGAATTTTTTTTGTAAAAAAAATAAATCAATATTTTATCAGAAGATTTCTAGCTAAAAGTATAAAACGGACATCAGTATTCTTTTGGCATGTTAGGACACTAGTAATTTTTATCAAAAATATATTGATGTGTTTGATACCACTCCTGTTGACTTGGAAGTCTATGACAAATTGTCAAATTATTTAATCAGACACATACTCAAATTTCTAAAATTATACCTTCTATTTAAGCTAAGGGATTTGAGATTATCTCCTAAGAACAAGCATTTGCAATTTCTTTATATAACTACTGCATCAAACAGAGGGTAGAGTCAAACAATATTGACCTGTTAACTTGACCTTTCATTAAGAAAATTCATGTTGGACAATCCACCCAATATATCAATAGTGTTAGGATTCACATTTATGCATACATAATTTAGCTGATTACTCTTGTAAAATAATGATTCCAATTACACATACCAATACATAAATGTACTAACCATAATAAATATTTAAATTGAAGGTCAAGTTGACAGGTCAGTGTTGTTTTACTATGTTTACTTTCTTGGATATGTTGATATAGCTATAACTAATGTCAGGGAAGATTTTGCCAATAGATTGTGGCAACTTGATATTGGCTGATGACTTAATATGTTGTCATGGCAACAGCATATCCCAAGCAAAAAAAACAAAGATATCAGAGTAACATAATTCTGTCTTTCAGGTTTTTAAGCATCATCATTCATGTTTTAATTGGAAATATTGAAATGTTTGGTTTTTGATTACAATCAGTGTATATACAGGTAAATAAGATGCCTTTTTACTGTAGATATTAAAATGCAATAATTATTACAATACAATGTTAAATTTTAGGTCCGTTTTCAAAAATTTGTAGTTTTCATTGTAATTTAATTTGTTTATGATAGAAAATACAGTACAGACATAGTCGAAAGTTTAACACTGAGCTAACCAAAAGGAATTGGCTGTTGAGCAACAGACCAATAGATAACTAGTGGCAATGAAAAGCTTCCAAGAGATAGATAGCAGCTGCGAAAAAGTTGTTGTGATACAGATAACAAGGGACCCAGATAAGCTGGCACTAATTCATTAGTTAAGTGTTAAACTTTTGATGCCTGTAGTGTATCTAATGTATATCATCATCAGATATGAGTATAAATACATAACAATCCACAATCATGTTTTTAAGAATTTGGAATTCATTAATTTTCATTAAAAGTCAGAATAAGAATAAATATATGGTGCATCTAGATCTTGTACAAGCATGTATATGGTACCCTGATCTTTTTTGAGACATGTAAATGGTACCCTTATCTTTTTCAGACATGTATTTGATACCCTTAACCTTTTTGGACATGTTTGTGGTACCCTGATACTTTTCAGACATGTATACGGTACCCTGATCTTTTTTGAGACATGTATATGGTACCCCGATCTTTTTCAGACATGTGATTTATATGGTACCTTGATCTTTTTTAGACATGTTTGTGGTACCCTGATACTTTTCAGACATGTATATTGTACCTTGATCTTTGTCAGACCTGTTTGTGGTTCCCTGATAATTTTCAGACATGTATATATATGGTATCCTGAACTTTTTCAGACTTGTTTATATGGTACCCTGTGTTTGTGGTACCCTGGTACTTTTCAGACATGTTATGTCTATGATACTTTAATCTTTTTCAAACATGTAAACGATACCTTGGCCTTTTTTCAGACATGTATGCTACCCTGGCCTTTTTCAGACATATTAATGATCCTGATTTTTTCAGACATGCATATGGTACCCTGATCTTTTTAATACAGGTATATGGCAGCATAATTCTTTCAGACATGTTTGTGGTATCCCAATCCTTTTCAGACATACATGGTATCCTGGTGGTCTTTTTCAGAAATGTATATTGTGCCCAGAAACTTTTCAGATCTCGATACTATTCAGACATATATATGTACCTCGATATCTTTCAGACACGTGTTTGGTACCATATATGTGCGATACCCTGGGACTTTTCAGATATTTATATGGTGCCCAATTCTTTTGAGATTTCTATATGCTACTCTAACACTTTTTAGACATGTATCTATATGAGACGTACCTCTTTTCAGCCATATTACTTTTTTAGGCATTAATACCTAGACAGTGTTACAAATATACGGTTAACGATCAAGGGTATGGTCGACATACAAGATATATTTTACCACAAATTGACCTTGACCTTTAAATTCAACTTTTTCAAGGTCAACGAGAATTTTCACCGAATTATTGGACATTAGCTTTATTCTGCTGTAATACTCAAACCCAAACCGCCAGGAGTGGTTAATTCATTAAATGGATAAAATCCAAACGTGATTATGAAATTCGTCCCGTTGCCATGGCAACTAACCAATAAATCACGATTTGACATTTACCTAATTCGTACCTTTCTCTGATCACGGATTCAGCTGTTTTAAGTCAGAACTATTTTAATTCAGGAATGGAAAACCTTATTTAGAACTTCATGATTTTTGTTATTTCTTTACAAAAATGGCTTTAAGAAAAACAAAAAGTAACGGTTTCAGTCTTCATAATAGGAGACCCAATTATTTCTGTCGTCAACGGCCCTTTTTATTGATGATATAAGACCTTAGGACAAAAAAGGACCACTGACGACAAATAATTCGCTCTACATAATAGTTGATTTTTAAATGATTTTTTGCTTCGGACAAAAACTTCGTTGAAACATTATGTACAGTGTAATGTATTTTTATTAGCCCGAATTTGTGCCACTTAGGATTTTTTCTTTTCTTTTTTTCATCAAAATCGTAAATGGCAGAAACCTTGGGCTTTCTAATTTAATTCGAAATCCTTACTTGTTTCAAAAGTTGTGTTTTTGATACATTACCGGTAAATGTTATTTGCTTTTTACAATCATAATTGGTTATTTTATTTTAAGAATATCATATTTTTGTACATAATATTTTGTATGGCTATAAATCAGTTTGCATTTTTAAAAATGTTAATATATTAATTAAACTTGTCAAATATTCTACAAACCATAGTTTATTGTTATACTATAATATGTCCTCATTGGATCTCACTAATTCACAACCTCGTCGTGACCACTATGGCACTGTATCATTTGGTAGAGTTCTCTCTTTGTATGTGGAAAGTCAGGATTCGGACCCTGGCTTCGACCAAGACTTGATAGGTAGTGGCTCTTCTTTCACCAAGCACTCGGCATTTAGAATTTGAAGTCAGTGTGCTTCGGAAGAGACCTTAAAAACGATGTCCCGTGTCTAGTTAGGCGTGACACGCTAAACAACCTTCACGCACATTGTCTTTACACTGCAAAGATAAAAATTTCTGTCACTTCACCTACAACTGATTGCGTCTTGCATCTTGATATAACTGAAACATTCTTTACTAGGACGTTAAACCCTAATTATTCAATCAATTAATTAATCAACCTGATATTGCTTCAAACATGCAATAGAAAGATTCTGACAAATGGTTGATGGTTCTGAAAAATACAACTGATTATGAGGAACAGAATATTAGGACATTCTATGGCATAACGCTGTATTCCAAGAGGTAAACCCAGACTGCTTGTCAAAAAGACGTCATTTTGTTAGTTTTGAAAAGTGTCTTGTTTACATGGCTTGGTCCAGAAGTTAGTTATAGATAGGGACAGGCGGGTCTCTGGCACAACGTTGTATTTCAAGTGTAAACCCAGAATGCTTGTCAAAAAGACACCCTTCTGTTAGTTTTGAGAAGAGTCTGGTTTACAGAGATTGATTGATTCGGAAGTTTGTTATAAATAAAAACAGGCAGTTCTCTTGTACAACTTTGTATTCCTAGTGTAATATTTCACTGTATTTCAAGTGTAAACCCAGAATGCTTGTCAAAAAGACCCTTTTGTTAGTTTTGAGAAGAGTCTGGTTTACAGAGATTGATTGATTCGGAAGTTTGTTATAAATAAGAACAGGCAGTTCTCTAGTACAACTTTGTATTCCCAGTGTAATAAACCCTGAATGGTTGCTTGTGAAAAATCCTTGATTACCAAACTGGGCACCATTTTCTAGTTTGGATAAGTGTCTTGTTCAGAAGATACAGCGATGTTATTGTATTCCCAGTTTAAACCCAGACCGCTTGTCATACTGCCAATGCTATTTAACCAGACACCATTTTCTAGTTTGGATAAGTGTCTTGTTCAGAAGATACAGCGATGTTATTGTATTCCCAGTTTAAACCCAGACCGCTTGTCATACTGCCAATGCTATTTAAACCAGACACCATTTTCTAGTTTGGATAAGTGTCTTGTTCAGAAGATACAGCGATGTTATTGTATTCCCAGTTTAAACCCAGACCGCTTGTCATACTGCCAATGCTATTTAAACCAGACACCATTTTCTAGTTTGGATAAGTGTCTTGTTCAGAAGATACAGCGATGTATTGTATTCCCAGTTTAAACCCAGACCGCTTGTCATACTGCCAATGCTATTTAAACCAGACACCATTTTCTAGTTTGGATTAGTGTCTTGTTCAGAAGATACAGCGATGTTATTGTATTC
This sequence comes from Anadara kagoshimensis, assembly GCA_021292105.1. NCBI lineage: Eukaryota > Metazoa > Mollusca > Bivalvia > Arcoida > Arcidae > Anadara > Anadara kagoshimensis. The sequence continues at coordinate 44,833,146 of CM037865.1, forward strand.
CCAGTTTAAACCCAGACCGCTTGTCATACTGCCAATGCTATTTAAACCAGACACCATTTTCTAGTTTGGATAAGTGTCTTGTTCAGAATACAGCGATGTTATTGTATTCCCAGTTTAAACCCAGACCGCTTGTCATACTGCCAATGCTATTTAAACCAGACACCATTTTCTAGTTTGGATAAGTGTCTTGTTCAGAAGATACAGCGATGTTATTGTATTCCCAGTTTAAACCCAGACCGCTTGTCATACTGCCAATGCTATTTAAACCAGACACCATTTTCTAGTTTGGATAAGTGTCTTGTTCAGAAGATACAGCGATGTTATTGTATTCCCAGTTTAACCCAGACCGCTTGTCATACTGCCAATGCTATTTAAACCAGACACCATTTTCTAGGTTTGGATAAGTGTCTTGTTCAGAAGATACAGCGATGTTATTGTATTACCAGTTTAAACCCAGACCGCTTGTCATACTGCCAATGCTATTTAACAGACACCATTTTCTAGTTTGGATAAGGTCTTGTTCAGAAGATACAGCGATGTTATTGTATTCCAGTTTAAACCCAGACCCTTGTCATACTGCCAATGCTATTTAAACCAGACACCATTTTCTAGTTTGGATAAGTGTCTTGTTCAGAAGATACAGCGATGTTATTGTATTCCCAGTTTAAACCCAGACCGCTTGTCATACTGCCAATGCTATTTAAACCAGACACCATTTTCTAGTTTGGATAAGTGTCTTGTTCAGAAGATACAGCGATGTTATTGTATTCCCAGTTTAAACCAGACCGCTTGTCATACTGCCAATGCTATTTAAACCAGACACCATTTTCTAGTTTGGATAAGTGTCTTGTTCAGAGATACAGCGATGATTGTATTCCCAGTTTAAACCCAGACCGCTTGTCATACTGCCAATGCTATTTAAACCAGACACCATTTTCTAGTTTGGATAAGTTGTCTTGTTCAGAAGATACAGCGATGTTATTGTATTCCCAGTTTAAACCCAGACCGCTTGTCATACTGCCAATGCTATTTAAACCAGAACACCATTTTCTAGTTTGGATTAGTGTCTTGTTCAGAAGATACAGCGATGTTATTGTATTCCCAGTTTAAACCCAGACCGCTTGTCATACTGCCAATGCTATTTAAACCAGACACCATTTTCTAGTTTGGATAAGTGTCTTGTTCAGAAGATACAGCGATGTTATTGTATTCCCAGTTTAAACCCAGACCGCTTGTCATACTGCCAATGCTATTTAAACCAGACACATTTTCTAGTTTGGATAAGTGTCTTGTTCAGAAGATACAGCGATGTTATTGTATTCCCAGTTTAAACCCAGACGCTTGTCATACTGCCAATGCTATTTAAACCAGACACCATTTTCTAGTTTGGATAAATGTCTTGTTCAGAAGATACAGCGATGTTATTGTATTCCCAGTTTAAACCCAAACGCTTGTCATACTGCCAATGCTATTTAAACAGACACCATTTTCTAGTTTGGATAAGTGTCTTGTTCAGAAGATACAGCGATGTTATTGTATCCCAGTTTAAACCCAGACCGCTTGTCATACTGCCAATGCTATTTAAACCAGACACATTTTCTAGTTTGGATAAGTGTCTTGTTCAGAAGATACAGCGATGTTATTGTATTCCCAGTTTAAACCCAGACCGCTTGTCATACTGCCAATGCTATTTAAACCAGACACCATTTTTCTAGTTTGGATAAGTGTCTTGTCAGAAGATACAGCGATGTTATTGTATTCCCAGTTTAAACCCAGACCGCTTGTCATACTGCCAATGCTATTTAAACCAGACACCATTTTCTAGTTTGGATAAGTGTCTTGTTCAGAAGATACAGCGATGTTATTGTATTCCCAGTTTAAACCCAGACCGCTTGTCATACTGCCAATGCTATTTAAACCAGACACCATTTCTAGTTTGGATAAGTGTCTTGTTCAGAAGATACAGCGATGTTATTGTATCCCAGTTTAAACCAGACCGCTTGTCATACTGCCAATGTTATTTAAACCAGACACGATTTTCTAGTTTGGATAAGTGTCTTGTTCAGAAGATACAGCGATGTTATTGTATTCCCAGTTTAAACCAGACCGCTTGTCATACTGCCAATGCTATTTAAACCAGACACCATTTCTAGTTTGGATAAATGTCTTGTTCAGAAGATACGCGATGTTATTGTATTCCCAGTTTAAACCCAGACCGCTTGTCATACTGCCAATGCTATTTAAACAGACACCATTTTCTAGTTTGGATAAGTGTCTTGTTCAGAAGATACAGCGATGTTATTGTATTCCCAGTTTAAACCCAGACCGCTTGTCATACTGCCAATGCTATTTAAACCAGGACACCATTTTCTAGTTGGATAAGTGTCTTGTTCAGAAGATACAGCGATGTTATTGTATTCCCAGTTTAAACCCAGACCGCTTGTCATACTGCCAATGCTATTTAAACCAGACACCATTTTCTAGTTGGATAAGTGTCTTGTTCAGAAGATACAGCGATGTTATTGTATTCCCAGTTTAAACCCAGACCGCTTGTCATACGCCAATGCTATTTAAACCAGACACCATTTTCTAGTTTGGATAAGTGTCTTGTTCAGAAGATACAGCGTATTTATTGTATTACCAGTTTAAACCCAGACCGCTTGTCATACTGCCAATGCTATTAAACCAGACACCATTTTCTAGTTTGGATAAGTGTCTTGTTCAGAAGATACAGCGATGTTATTGTATTCCCAGTTTAAACCAGACCGCTTGTCATACTGCCAATGCTATTTAAACCAGACACCATTTTCTAGTTTGGATAAGTGTCTTGTTCAGAAGATACAGCGATGTTATTGTATTCCCAGTTTAAACCCAGACCGCTTGTCATACTGCCAATGCTATTTAAACCAGACCCATTTTCTAGTTTGGATAAGTGTCTTGTTCAGAAGATACAGCGATGTTATTGTATTCCCAGTTTAAACCCAGACCGCTGCGTGTCATACTGCCAATGCTATTTAAACCAGACACCATTTTCTAGTTTGGATAAGTGTCTTGTTCAGAAGATACAGCGATGTTATTGTATTCCCAGTTTAAACCCAGACCGCTGTCATACTGCCAATGCTATTTAAACCAGACACCATTTTCTAGTTTGGATAAGTGTCTTTCAGAAGATACAGCGATGTTATTGTATTCCCAGTTTAAACCCAGACCGCTTGTCATACTGCCAATGCTATTTAAACCAGACACCTTTTCTAGTTGGATAGTGTCTTGTTCAGAAGATACAGCGATGTTATTGTATTCCCAGTTTAAACCCAGACCGCTTGTCATACTGCCAATGCTATTTAAACCAGACACCATTTTCTAGTTTGGATAAGTGTCTTGTTCAGAAGATACAGCGATGTTATTGTATTCCCAGTTTAAACCCAGACCGCTTGTCATACTGCCAATGCTATTTAAACCAGACACCATTTTCTAGTTTGGATAAGTGTCTTGTTCAGAAGATACAGCGATTATTGTATTCCCAGTTTAAACCCAGACCGCTTGTCATACTGCCAATGCTATTTAAACCAGACACCATTTTCTAGTTTGGATAAGTGTCTTGTTCAGAAGATACAGCGATGTTATTGTATTCCCAGTTTAAACCCAGACCGCTGTCATACTGCCAATGCTATTTAAACCAGACACCATTTTCTAGTTTGGATAAGTGTCTTGTTCAGAAGATACAGCGATGTTATTGTATTCCCAGTTTAAACCCAGACCGCTTGTCATACTGCCAATGCTATTTAAACCAGACACCATTTTCTAGTTTGGATAAGTGTCTTGTTCAGAAGATACAGCGATGTTATTGTATTCCCAGTTTAAACCCAGACCGCTTGTCATACTGCCAATGCTATTTAAACCAGACACCATTTTCTAGTTTGGATAAGTGTCTTGTTCAGAAGATACAGCGATGTTATTGTATTCCCAGTTTAAACCCAGACCGCTTGTCATACTGCCAATGCTATTTAAACCAGACACCATTTTCTAGTTTGGATAAGTGTCTTGTTCAGAAGATACAGCGATGTTATTGTATTCCAGTTTAAACCCAGACCGCTTGTCATACTGCCAATGCTATTTAAACCAGACACCATTTTGCTAGTTTGGATAAGTGTCTTGTCAGAAGATACAGCGATGTTATTGTATTCCCAGTTTAAACCCAGACCGCTTGTCATACTGCCAATGCTATTTAAACCAGACACCATTTTGCTAGTTTGGATAAGTGTCTTGTTCAGAAGATACAGCGATGTTATTGTATTCCCAGTTTAAACCCAGACCGCTTGTCATACTGCCAATGCTATTTAAACCAGACACCATTTTCTAGTTTGGATAAGTGTCTTGTTCAGAAGATACAGCGATGTTATTGTATTCCCAGTTTAAACCCAGACCGCTTGTCATATGCCAATGCTATTTAAACCAGACACCATTTTGCTAGTTTGGATGAGTGTCTTGTTCAGAAGATACAGCGATGTTATTGTATTCCCAGTTTAAACCCAGACCGCTTGTCATACTGCCAATGCTATTTAAACCAGACACCATTTTGCTAGTTTGGATAAGTGTCTTGTTCAGAAGATACAGCGATGTTATTGTATTCCCAGTTTAAACCCAGACCGCTTGTCATACTGCCAATGCTATTTAAACCAGACACCATTTTGCTAGTTTGGATGAGTATCTTGTTCAGAAGATACAGCGATGTTATTGTATTCCAGTTTAAACCCAGACCGCTTGTCATACTGCCAATGCTATTTAAACCAGACACCATTTGCTAGTTTGGATGAGTGTCTTGTTCAGAAGATACAGCGATGTTATTGTATTCCCAGTTTAAACCCAGACCGCTTGTCATACTGCCAATGCTATTTAAACCAGACACCATTTTGCTAGTTTGGATGAGTGTCTTGTTCAGAAGATACAGCGATGTTATTGTATTCCCAGTTTAAACCCAGACCGCTTGTCATACTGCCAATGCTATTTAAACCAGACACCATTTTGCTAGTTTGGATAAGTGTCTTGTTCAGAAGATACAGCGATGTTATTGTATTCCCAGTTTAAACCCAGACCGCTTGTCATACTGCCAATGCTATTTAAACCAGACACCATTTTGCTAGTTTGGATAAGTGTCTTGTTCAGAAGATACAGCGATGTTATTGTATTCCCAGTTTAAACCCAGACCGCTTGTCATACTGCCAATGCTATTTAAACCAGACACCATTTTGCTAGTTTGGATGAGTATCTTGTTCAGAAGATACAGCGATGTTATTGTATTCCCAGTTTAAACCCAGACCGCTTGTCATACTGCCAATGCTATTTAAACCAGACACCATTTTGCTAGTTTGGATAAGTGTCTTGTTCAGAAGATACAGCGATGTTATTGTATTCCCAGTTTAAACCCAGACCGCTTGTCATACTGCAATGCTATTTAAACCAGACACCATTTTGCTAGTTTGGATAAGTGTCTTGTTCAGAAGATACAGCGATGTTATTGTATTCCAGTTTAAACCCAGACCGCTTGTCATACTGCCAATGCTATTTAAACCAGACACCATTTTGCTAGTTTGGATGAGTATCTTGTTCAGAAGATACAGCGATGTTATTGTATTCCCAGTTTAAACCCAGACCGCTTGTCATACTGCCAATGCTATTTAAACCAGACACCATTTTGCTAGTTTGGATGAGTATCTAGGGTTTTGTTCAGAAGTTAGGAACAGATAGTAGCGTTATTGCACACCAAGCGTAAACCTAGACCGTTTGTCGTACTACCATTGTTATCTAAATATACCATTTTTTGAATGTATTTTATGATTAAATTCAAAAAATGGTATATGACACAGATACCATTTTGTTAGTTTGGAGAAGTGCTTGGTTTAAAGGGGTTCAGTCAGAACTTAATTTTAAACAGATCAGGCAGTGGCATTCCATGGCACATCTGTATATTGAAAATGCCAACTCCAGACTGCTATAGTGTTTGTCATGTTGTCTTGAACGGACACCCTTTTGTTAGTTTCGATAAGAGCCTGGTTTCATGGGGTTTTATGCAGAAGTTAAGAACGGGCATTAACGTTTTGTGGAACATCATCGTATTCCAACTGCTTTTTAAATTGTCATTTTATATCTAAAACAGACACCATTTCGTTAGTTTGGAGAAGTACCCGTCTCATAGGGGTTTAGTACATAGAAACTGACGGTAACATTCTGTGGCACATCTTTGTATTCCATTTGTTAAGACAAAATTTTTGCCATATAGTCATACAACGTTGTTTTGTTAGCTGGTTCATGTGGTTGGTTCAGAATTGTTAACCCCGATTGCTTGTCAAATAATCATTGGTATCTGGACCAAGGGCAGTTTAAAGAAATACAAAGCAAATTTTAAGATTGGAACTGACCGGCGTTCTAAAGCACACCTTTTTATGTCACGAAAACAGCTGGCATGCCACTCACAAATATACCAACTTTTATCCCAACTTGACAAGACACCGCTAATGAAGCCTTCACTTATCACTTGAATGAAATATCTTAATTCTACCGGGATTTAAAATTTCGTGCAAATAAATTTAAATTCCCTTAAGTTCTGTTTAGATAACACGAATAAATGTAAAACTGGAATTTCCTTAACAATACAACATAAGCCGTACAAGCTATATACATGTTTACTTATGTTCTCTATTAAAAAGTTCTGGGTCAAATTTTTATACAAATCTATCCGTACATACCCCCAATGAATTTAATTTTAATCTGTCCCTATGTGATTAACCTGGCCAAAATAAACAGCTACTTACCGGAGTAATTGTTGTTTTATTGCCTATTTGGAGATCTAATGTTCAGACTAGGTACGGATTATCAAACCTATCTCCAAAAACTGGTATACCTTGGTGTAAATAAAGACCTTGTATTTATAATATACCAGTATTGTGTTTTAGACTACAAATCCTCCGATGACCGTTAATGTGTAAAAGTAGTGTTTTCAGTCCGAGTTATTGCCGATTTTAGATTTAATAACCAGTTGGCCATAACCAGGCTTAGGCATAGCATAGCCATGTCAATGTAAGAAAAATTACTAGATATATATTTTGAAATGCAACTTTTCCTCTTAAGCATGCAAGCATGATTAAATTGCGATTTGCCAAAATATCGTTGAAAAAGTACAATTGGTGTATTCTAGTTGCCACCACTTGAAATTAATTTAAGACAAAAACTCATGAATACTGGAATTCTGGGCCAAGTTTTGTTGTGGAAGCTTGATTAAATAATTCAGTGATTAGCGCGAATTTAAAACTTAACACATCATTATTGAATCAACAGTTTAAAAAAAAAAAATTTCATTTTGATGCGATTCTATTCATTTTCGTGTTTTAAACAAACAATTCACAAAATATTTGATATAATGCAAAACACAAATTTTGACTAATTAATTGATTAAACTAATCAAGCTTCGAACAACTGGGCCCTGGTCAGGGTGATAGTTTGTATAAGTAAAGACAAGATAACTTCAGATCTTTTTCCAGGTTAGATGATAACCACTGATAACCAAAGGACTATCTTCAAATTAAGTTTACCTACCAGTTTGGTAAGCTTGTTGAACCACTGTCTGGTTTAATCAAAATTGATTGTGCTATTTTAAATGTATGGATCTTAAGGAGATATACCAAGGGCAAATGGTGTTTTCCATAATGTTCTATTTTATCTTGCCCTTCAGTTCGGCCAATCCATGTCTTGTGTATCAATAGCTTTACTATTTTCTTATTTTATATTGTATTTCATATGTCTGGCGGTGTCCTATTGGTAAAACTAGAAGTCCAATTTACAAGAGTTTGAGGACTTTTGGTAAAACATGTAATCGGGGTGTATTGGTCATACAATATACAAATTGTTCTATTTCTTATGTACACTTACTAAGGACAAATGTCCTGAACAGGTGTCCTTGTAGGGTTAGGATGGTTCACAAGTCACCACTCAGAAACGGTTGCATGGTGGCTGATTTGTGCCATTTTGCTTTTTGGTTTTTTAAAAACGCGAAAAGTGCTAAAGCGAAATATTCATTCAACTTCGCACCAAAAGCATGTTTTTTCGCGCTTGTTTGGCGCTTTTTCACTTAGCGTCTTGAAAGCGAAAAATGGCACAAATCAGATTCAATTATATTGTTGGGCCGTGGGGCTCGCAGTAAGTAGTATGGCTGCCCTCTTCAGATTGTGAAATTATTTTCGCGCACTTGTAATCGTAAATTGAAATTTATTGTTGCGTTTCAATGACACTTGTTCCACTAAAAAATTGAACAGACCTGTCGAAAGTTTAACACTTGGCCAACGAGAAGAAGTCAGAGCTCGACTGTCGAGTGGCCGAGATATGGATGTCTTCAGTACAGACCTGTCGAAAGTTTAACACTGAGCTAACGAAAAAAGTCCGAAGCTCGGCTGTCAAGTGGCCGAGATTGGGGCATCTTCAGTACAGACCTGTCGAAAGTTTAACACTTAGCTAACGAAAAAAGTCCGAAGCTCGGCTGTCAAGTGGCCGAGATTGGGGCATCTTCAGTACAGACCTGTCGAAAGTTTAACACTGAGCTAACATAAAGTAGCCGAAGCTCGGTTGTCGAGTGAACAAGATATAGCTAGCTAGCAAGCTAGCCGCAAAAGCTTCAAGAGATAGATAACAACTGTCAAGACATAGCTGACGAAGGGTCGAGATGAGCTGTCAATTTGGCACTAATTGACGTATCGCCGACCACGCCCACAATGTTCCGACACTGGCCGCCATCACGGTACAAAAGCAGCGTCACGGCAACTAATGACGTACTAGTGTCAGTGACGTCATCAAATAGCGCAATTCAGGCCGATTTTTCATTCTTTTTGCGTGTAAATCAAGCATCTGGCCATTTGTCGGAAAATTGCGGGCGTGGCCAGCGATAAACTTTCGACAGGCCTGTACTGTATATAAAAGAAATGTAAATTGATATTTCGACATTTTTGACAGTCTGATTCACATATGTATATACAATAACAAAAGTATAAAACAATACATTTATTCATAATCTTCTCAACACTGGCTAGGTCAAATTGGTTTTGGGTTCATTAACATTTCACACGCATACTTTATATATATATAAATATATATATAAGTATATAAAAACAGTATCAATGTGTAATACTTATAGCATTTAAAATGCAAAATACATGATTAAAACCCCACCCACGTGTTACATATTTAAATGTCCATTTCACTGAGACCGTCATGTCCATCCGTCTTTAATAGAAAACTGACCTGGGCTGAGAAAAATAACAAAAGACAATATTTTAAATATTGATTGGTGTATTAACTATGTAGTGAAAATTTTAAGACTATATGAATATCCTACTGTTTTTGTTTGTTATAAGCCTGGTATATAACGCGTCATGCCCTCTGTATACAATGTGTTCATTCAAGAATGTAAACCATAGAAAAGGCTTTCAGCTGATCGGTCCAGTCAGTTAGTAGCTGTTGTTGAATGAAAACGGGTGTGTTCATTTAAATTTAAATTTCTGCATACTATTACCTGGATAAAAGAAGACCCTCTATACCCAGAGTTTTTAACTAGTCAAGGATATATACATACCTGGTTTTTATAGAAAAGATGGACAAGTGTCTCTCTTAGTCTCTGTATAGTTAGTGTTAAGAGTTGCCAAATTGAAAACAAAATTATTGGTGTCGTGTTATAGTTTTAAAATTGTGTCGTTCATTTTGACAGTTTTTTAGTTTCTGTTTATTACTGGATATATTTTACATAATGTGACATTGGATGTTTATAAAATAACCGGTTTTACAGAAGTGTTGCACCTTTAATTAATGCAAAATAAACACCAGGTAAGTTGATTTTTTTTGTTATGAAATTAAATACAAACAATAAGGAAAGGGTTCTTAATAAACTAAATACGTGTTGTATTCCACCTTCTCATCACTGTCCTAGAAATTGGACCTATGAAATTGCATTGAAAGGTTTACTAGGGCATGGGGTAGATGTCGGTTGCCACATCTGTGTAAAACTTTACTGATATACAAAATGTATGTAATTTTAAACACTTTTAAAGTAAAGTACGTGTACGTGAATTCTATATTACTTTATGCCGTCTTTTTTCTTGGATGGGCTTCCGAGGGGTCGGATCTAAAAGCACTGGCTTAGGGGTCACAGTGCCTATGAGTGCCTATAGGTTCGAATCTCACTCGAGGGGGGGGGGGGGGGTGCAGATCCTAGTATAGTGTGGGAACGTTTGATATTTCAATTACAGAAGGTCGTGATGGTTTTTCTCCGGTTTCCTCCACCATCCTAGAAATGCAGCCTTTATAATAATGAACGAATCTTGACTGGGACGTTAACCACCATTACTCCAGTCTGATCTACGAGTGCTTTTCGGGTACTCTTAAGTTATCTCGGACCAAGAAAACAATACACTCCCTGTCATGGTACACTCGTACGTACCCTCATGTTTTAAATGGCCTACCATTTGCTAATATACTAACTCTTATAATATGTCTTTATTAAATTTAATGCAAAAAACTACGAATTTAAGAAATTGGAAAATCTCCACAATAACGAATCTAGGAAGAAATAAATCCATTAAATACGACGCAATTTTCTAAATATAATTGTGACACACCCTATATATATGCACTATAACCTACTTCGCGACCTTGTACCAGCCCCTACCCTCGTATACACTGAAACAAAATTGCAGTCTTCTTCGAGGGCAGTTGTTCAGAAAACTTCATATTCAGTAAATAAAAAATTACCGATAATATAAAGGGAAATTGGCCATTGAAAATATTTTTGTGTCATTCCCACATTCGGTTTAATGCTTAATTAAGCATTCGTTTATTGGTCTACATGTTTAAAATCTGGCATGCGTTACAGGTCTTCTTGTGTGGCATCAAATTTCAACTTTCGTAACAGAAAACCCTTTACCCGTTTTTTCGAAATTAAAATTATATAAAATATCTTGTCATGTGCTATGTTTTTAAAATAAATTATATAATGTTTAAATAAATAGAAAACGGGTACATCGACACCAGGAAGCTAGCCAAGTTGCAAACCTGGTTTCTTAAAATAGTCTTAGTAATACTAGGAAAAGTTGTTGAACTTATAGTTGGCGGATGGGTTCTCTCGGTCTGAGGGTATGGTCATGGCTAGAAAATTCCACCCATTCCAGCTATGAGGCAGCCAAATGTGTTTCATTGAAACATCAGTGTTTTCCGGTCCATGCCCTATTGTGATACAAAAGGGTATAATTAAATCCACGCGCCTTGGGCTTTGAATTTCTGTTTTGCTCCAGGCTTGGACCAGCAATTGTTTAATGCCTTAAAATTGTCATTTCGTCTGATAAAAAGGGTCCATCCAGTTAAGAGTATGGATAACGGGTTTTGGGAGTTTTGTTTTGGTCAATGTTTGGACAAACAATCATACTGGACTATACCTGAAAATTGCCATTTCGTTTGATGAACAAAAAGGTTCAGTTCAGAGTCTCATACCGGCAATTATGTCTTGGTCTTTGAATTTTTGTTTTGGTACTTGTTTGGACTAGCAATTGGTTCAAGTCCATGCCAGAAAATTGTCATTTTGTCAGATACAAAAAAGGTTCGGTTATAAGTCCGAAGTGTTTTGAACTATGGATTTTTGCTTTGGTCCAGTTGTAACTAAAAGTTATGGTCTACTTATAGGCATACTGCTTGAAAAGGTCACATGAAGTTGACTTTTTAAAATAAAAAGTTGTTTTAATAAACTATAATACCAACTCATATTTGCAAACATGTTAAAACATAAATCTAGAAAAAGGCAAAAGGGAGATTTCAAAGTGTATATATATATACAAAAATATGAGCATATAAATACTAATACAAAGCATTTATTGAATCAATGGAAAAGCAAAAACCGGCCAATTATTTTTATAAAAAATAAATGAACTTTAAAATATGCAGAGAAAATGTTTATTAAATATAGAGTAACGATACATAAAAGTTAATGAATAAGTTGATATATGACTTCATGCATTCACTTTATTTATTCTTCTATAACTGAACGCATACACCTCTACATGAACCCAAACGCATGGATAATCTGTGTGAACAACAGTACTGACCTGTCGAAAGTTTAACACTCGACTAACGAAATGAATTCAAAGCTCAGCTGCCGAGTGGCCAAGATGTGGTTAACTTGTGGCCGAGAAGGTGTCGAGATAGAGATAGATAGCAGCTGCTGATTCACAGTACAGACCTGTCGAAAGTTTAACACTCGACTAACGAAATGAATTCGAGGCTCAGCTGCCGAATGGCCAAGATGTGGTTAACTTGTGGCCCAAAAGCTGTTGAGAGATAGATAGCAGAGGTGGAGCTATAGTAACTAGGGGTCGACTTGAGCTGTCGGTTCGGCATTATTCGTTACAATACAGACATGTCGAAGTTTTAACACTGATCTAACGAAAAGGGGTCGAAATTAAGCTGCTACGTGGCCGAGATATGGAAGGGTTGTGTCGGAAAACAGAGAGTAATTGGCTGCCGTAAAGCTGCCAAGATATTGCTTACGAATGGCTAAAATGAGCTGTCAATTTGGCACTATTTCGTCAGCTTAGTGTCTGTACTGTAGTTCGATGTTTAACTTTTGACAGGTATGCACTGTATACATGTATGAAGTAAACTATGACATAAATTATACCTCGACAAAACAATTTTATGTCTTATCAGGTATTCTAACTCATTGATATTACATTATCATAATTTTTATTACGTTCTTTTGAAATTTTTATTTCGGTTTTATTTATGAAAGATTTGATTTTCGAATGATAAAGATTTTGATATTCAAATGATAAAAAATTGATATTCAAAAGAAATTATCGTGCATTTTTTGTATAGTTCTTTCCTATTCATTTGTGAAGATAATTTTGTATGGAAATGGATTATTCAGAACAACATTTTGCATAGTAAGCAACTAAATAAACATTACAAAAAGCGAGGTACCTTTCAGAATTGTTTAAAGTTGAGAAGATCGCTTTAAACCCTAAGAAACTAAGCTTACCGTCTTTGGATTGGTTTGAAGTACATTTTGTATTCGTCTTATTTTTTAAAGAAAAACTGATATACCACGAACTAACGAAAATCTAGGCAAACATCGTGAAATAGAAAACAATTGAGATGTTTTTTTTACAGTCAGAACAGAAATTATGCATGACCAGACAATATTTTGAAATGTGGAAATTTTGAAAAATTCCTTTACATTTGGTATTAAATCAAAATGAACAAACAGTAATTTTGAAATAAAAATTTGAGATATTCTGAAATAAACAAAATAATAATACTGTATTATTTCAAACATGATTTTTTGACATTCTATTATATATAATAAAAACAAAAATATTGCACGAACACATAATTCTTATTTGAGAACCTTCAGGGATATTCTGAAACAATCAGAAGACCAATGTTGCATGAGCAAACAGCATTTTGATAAGAAAAACTTTTGATATATTCCATTACAATTGAGAAAAGATTTTTTTTGTTTCATAAACAAACGTTTGTAGTTTTTTAAATGAAAAACCTTTCAAATGTTCTTATTCGATTAGAAGAGTAAAATTTTATGAAGAAGTTGTACATTGTATTTTGAATAAAACACTTTTGGGATTTTACATTTGTGAAACAATCCGAATGGAAATGTTGCCAATACACAATACTGTTTTTGGTGGAGCTGAAACTACACGTAACTGCAATTGATGGTTGCTGGTTCATTTTTAGTATCTTTTCTATATCAAATAGAGTTTGAATACTAACAAGATCATGGCAAAACTGAAAGTTTGAGTTGAGTTGAGTAATGGTGTTTAACGTCCCAGTCAAGAATATTTCACTTATATCGAGACGTCGCCAGCTATAGGCGAAGGTGCAGAAATTTTGCCTGTGCGTTGCGCTGATGGCATTATACAGCAGGGTTCTTTAGCGTGCCAAGCCCACCGTGACACGGGACCTCGTTTATTTTAAGTTCCCATCCAAAAGAACCGTGACTTTCATTTCATAATACCGAGTGCTTGACGAAAGAACAGTCACTACCCACTTTCAAGTCTTGGGTCAGACCCGGCCGGGGATCGAACCCACGACCTTCCACTTACGGAAAGTTTGATACTTATATTTCCATTAATTGCGGCACTATACATATTGAAATTGGTTTTAATTTTATTTTCTTTAATTCATTAACAATATTGTACATCTAATTTTTGATTGCAAATAAATAATTGCTCTCGTTTTCTATTAAATTGAAAAGTAATCTTTACAAGCTTGATATTGCCAAATTAAACCAAAGAAGCAGTCCAAAGTTTGTACAGATAACCATGCCTTAGTTTCCGTCAAATGTCGCTAAGCAAACATAAGAAAAATAATTTCTTTCCTTATTTAAAGAATAATTTCCGGTGGTAACGGTAGTTGATATAATATTTGTAATTTAACTCTTGACTAATTGAACATTTTAAAAAGCAAATAAGAACAGCAAACATGGTTCAAGTTACCAATTCAACGTCTAGAACCAGATTGAACAACATAATGATATCTAAATTCCCTTTTCGATTTACCAATCATTTATTTGTGAAAATTGACTTTAACACATTGATCAAAACTGCTATCTGTATATATATATATTTTTTGCAACTAGAGTATGTACATAAATTAACTGAAAAATGTCAGATTTAATTTTTAGCATCTAGTCCCTGATTGAACTAGTCTTTTTTCCATTTACTTGTATTTATTTATTTTATTTCATTTTTGAAAATGACTTTAACAAATTAATCAAAAACGGCTATCTGTTTTTGTATCTAAAGTATACACTCAAATCTACTGAAAAAATATGACAAATTTATTTTTGATAGAACTGGTTAAATTGTTTGAGAAATTGAACTTTGTGTATCTATTTCGATCTTCATTTAAAAGCCTTGAAATTTAAATTAGTTGTCATACGATAACTCTTTAAATATTTAAATACACCTCATTAAATATTAAAATTATTTTCAATACAAATTTTAAAGGTTTAAATTTACAAAGGTGTTGATTTATTCCTAACACGAAATGACATCAAAAGTAAAAAAAAATGATGATGACACATTTTTATCAAATTTATCAATAAAATAGGTAATTTTGGAGTTTTATATTTATCGAATCAAAATTGACGTTTAAGTTGGTCGATTTGAAATTCAACTCATTATAAGTGAGTGTCTTGTGGTAAAATAGCTCCACTTTACGCAACTGCGGTATGCCATTTTACGGAAGTTTCACACACAACGCGTGGTATTGTTTTTAATTCATAAAAAATAAAGGTATACTCAATTAATTTTAAGTAAATTATCTATTTAGCAAATGATTAAAGAGAAATTAACAATATTTCTTTTTTGAATCCGGTGTTTTTGAATAACTGTCTGATTTCTTTGAGCACGATGGATCAACTTGGTATGATGGAAAGGATGTTAATATAATACATGTTTGATAAAATAAAATATTTTTGATTATATCCTGTAAAATGATATATGCAATTTTAAATGGATGAAAAAAATAGCATAATATTCAACATGGAATAAAGAATAAATCAATATCATAAAAAAACTATTTCAATACGGAACGAAACATTTCAATATAACATTATTATGAAATAAAATTACAAGATGAAAAGAGATTTATTGCGATTTGAAATAAATAAACCAAACATTTTAATATAACATTATTATGAAATAAAATTGCAAGATGAAAAGAGATTTATTGCGATTTGAAAAAAATAAACCAAACACACTAGTCCATGCTGAAATAAAAAAGGTAAGGGAAGTTAGACCTGATGCTATAAAACAAGTCCATGTAATATGAAAAAGATTTATTGTGATGTCAATTGAAAATAAACGTACTAGCCCATGTCCAAATCACAATCCCAAAGATATGGAATAAACAGACGTAATTATTTATTGAACTCCTTTTTTTCTTTTAAGAATAAAACAAGTTTTCTGGGGAACCCCAATGTTTCTTTCTCGCTTGATGTTTTATATGAACTTTCATATCATGACTTGGTTCAGGAAAAGCTCAACGCTGTGGTTGTACTTTTTGATTGGTATCCATATTTTGAAGCTTTGAAACTTAACTAAAATATCATTTCCTACTAAAAGCTTCCGAGATTAGCATTTAAATACACGTAACGAAATTAATTGACATTTGAAATTTACTTGGTATTTAGTGACATTTAATTTTTTTCTAAATTTCATAGATTTTCCGTCTTGCGTTTCAAAACCCATAAAAATGATAGTGCGCACACGCTAATGATTTAAAATATTGCGTGCGACCATTCTGAATGTTTGACAACATAAGCTTGAAGACACCGTATATCCATGGGTATTTTGGGAAAATCCTTGTACAGAAATATCGTTGAAAATACGTAGAATATTTAACACGGTATTAGTTTGATATTTAGAACTTTATCACAGTTTTTATCCAGGATACGGATGTGCGGCTTGGTAACAAAAATATTTACAAACTACTTACATAATAGTATGATAAAGTCTATCATAGGTATTTCTGTAATCTTTACTTATCCCATATATTAATTAAAAGTGGCTAGTTTTAATAAGGAAAATTATTTACTATTCCAACCCACCCCCTTCAAATTGGTCAAGTAAAAAAACTGAGCCTTACATATTATTTAGTTTAAACAATATATATTTTGATGACATACATGGTACAGAATATAACATATAACAATATATAAATCAACATGAAGTTACAAATGTCAAATAATTTCCATATTTGACTTGAGGATAAAAATGTTTTTGATTATTTTAGGATTTTGGTTTCAATAGGTTCTTCTAACAATAATAAAAAAATGAAGAGAGAGGGAGGGAGGGAGATATATATATATATATATATATATATATATATATATATATATATATATATATATATATATATATATATATATATTATATATATATATATGTCTTTGGGAGATACAAGTCTCACGGTATTAATGTCTACCGATGAGTTTCAATTTTTGGATTGGAAAAAAGAAATTTTATGAGAGGGATGGGTGGGTAGGTAAGTAAGTAACAACAAGATTATTAGACTTAGGTGATATGAACTTGTTTCAATTTGACTAAGTTAAAATATTTAACAAAAGTATTATAACGTCCAGTCAGACATGAGAGTGGAGTTAAAAAGTCGCACAAAGCAAAAATAGCATCAAGTGCAAATACTAATCCGATTATAAATTTTATACTTATCCATAGACTTAGATTTGTTAGGAACAATGGACAGATTTAAAGTATACTTGTGTATAAGAATGTTACTAAACTTTTCCTTTCAAATTTAGGGACAGAAATTATGTCACTGCCTCAATATGTCAATTTATTTGACATGTTTATTTCATACTTGTATATATATCTACTTGTGTACTTATCCAAAACAATCAGTATTACCGGTATAAAACGTCACAAATGTTAGATCACTTATTTGAAGTGGTCTAGGAAACGTTTTGTCATTGTTCGATTCTATTGAACATGTACTCTTAAGTACAATCGCCGTTTTTATGTGTTTTCACACAGATCTCGGACCTGTGAGAAAACATGCAACATCGACGCTTTTTGTTAAATGGTCAAATTCAGACTTTAATACATCGTAAACTAAGAGCACTCTTTATCGCAATTGAAGTCCAATCAACGTTCTTGTGTTTCCTGTTTCCTGGCATATGGTTCGGACCTGTTAGAGAACATGTCACTTGGATGCTATTTTGGGGTCGCATTCAGTTCGGACCTCTAAGACAACAATGGTTACTGTCAAACATAGAATTCTGGCCCCTGAGTTATGTAAAAAATGACATATATTTTGTTTGTTTAAAGGGGTCCTTTAAATGTTCTACCACTGTTTGATTTCATTGAATCTGTACTCTTTAGAGTAAATTAATTTTAATCATCGTTCTTATGTGTTCTGGTATAAGGCTCGGACCTGGGAGAGAACATGTCATCATCAGCGCTTTATGTATGGTCACTTTTAGTTCGGACCTCTAAGAAAACAAGTGTTACCGACAAATATAAATTACGGACCTCTGAGAGAACAACTGATATAATAATTATGTTCGATTTTGCGTGACTAAGTTTTCAGATATCTTAGACAACCATATAGAGTCAAAACTATCACGTTTGGTATGGTCAGAATTCTAATTTATACAAATGCAATGCAGGGAATAGCAAAAATCGATTCTTCAAACCGTCAATTGGCCAACAATCGATCTCTGAAAAAATGCCCTTGAACCAGTTGAAACGGTATGGTGTTACAGTGAATAGGATTTTTATCTGGTTTCATAATATTTACTCAGTTTGTTGTTTGTTTAAAGGCTGTGATGCCAATGATATCATAATACTGATACAGTGTACATAGTCTCATAAGTCATCTAGTAATATACCACACAGATTTTCCATAACCAAACGCATTTTCCAAAACATATTCTATAACTTTACGCAATTGTCACATAGACGTTCTTTCTATAACCAACAACATTTTCCAAAACATATCTTATAACTATACGCAATTGTCACACAGACTTTCTTTCATATTACATCCTTTGGTGTTTTATCTAATATCTATTCGGTTATAAATTGTTCCCACAATAAACACCTATGTGGTGTTAAAAATCCCGTGTTCAAACCTATCAGATATAAAGTTTACTAGTTTATAGCTTTTTAATACACATCTTATATCAGTGAAAAATTTGTCAAAACACTTTATAAAGACGGCTCTCAGACGTGATTATATGAACAGTACTTACAAGGTAGGTAGACATACAAATGAAATAGTTTCAATTTTCGTGTTATAAACCATCGCCTTTTTATGCATACAAAATGAACTTGAAATAGGAAACTAATCCATTTTGTTCCTTGACATAGTTCATTCAAGTTCAACCTAATTTTTAAAAGAAAAAAAAAACCTCAAGTTCAGTTTTCTTCAAAGTTCTATTTTATAAATTTCTATTGAAATTCACTGGTGCGTTTTGTAAAGAAAAGAGACTAGTTTGATATACAGTAAGTACAGGCCTGTCGAAAGTTTAACACTGGCTGAACGTATAGGCGTCGAAGTGCGACCGCCGAGTGGTCGAGGTATCGGTAGTTAGAGGTCGAAACGCTGCAGAGAGATACGTGTAGATGACAGTTGCCGGAATATAGCTACATACGGGTCAGATGGAAGCGCATGGCCTAGTGGTTAAGGCGTTGGACTCGTGATTTGAAGGAAAGTCGTGGGTTCGATCCCTGGACCGGGCGATGTGTTGTGTCCTTGAGCAAGACACTTAATTTCACGTTGTTCCAGTTCACTCAGCTGAAAAATAAATGAGTACCAGCAAAATGCTGGGGGTTAACCCTGCGATGGACCGGCGTCCCATTCAGGGGAGAGTCTTGTACTCTCAGTCGCTTAACGCCACGGAAACCGGGATAAGCTCCGGCCTGATGGACCTAATGGCTCGGGACAGACTTTAACTTTAACTTTAACGGGTCAGATGAGCAACCGATACGGCCCTAATTCGTAAGCTTAGTGGTAAACTTTCGACAGGCCGTTACTGTACAGTACACTACTGTTCCATGTCGATACACATTACAAATAGACTGTAGATAAGCCTCACAATGTAAAAAGTGTATTGTGTACGTTTTAATAGCATTTTATTAACGTTTTCGTGTTAAAATGTATCCATAATCACTTGAACATTATAATTACACTGTCAGTGCTTTTTATAGTGAATAGAAAGAATTCACATACCCTTGGGGAAGTTGGTGACCAGATGTGAACTTTTTTTTAGGGGGGGGGAGTGTAGCGGAGTCCCATTTTTAGTGAGTTGAGCCAGGTTCATTTGGTTCAACTTTAATCCAGTGTTCAAGATCCAGTTGTTCAAAGCTTGAATAATTTAATCAAAGATTAAGATATTTAAAAACAACAATAAATCATGATTTAATTTAAAATCAATAGTTTTTATATTAACTTTCTCCCCTTTCAACAAACATTTCACAAAATGTTTTAAAATATGCTAGAAACAAAGTATTTAAAATTCCTCAGCCAAATTTGTTAAAATATATGTTGGTCCTTTGAGTATATTTTCAACATCTTTTGGTCCAAGCACTACTGATGAGGAATTGAATTCCGAAACGGCCGTCTAGTGCTATTAAAGTAAAACTGGTACAATATGTAAGTTGACAAATCAAATTATTCTACTTCAACTAATCAATTTTGATCGGCTTCGAACAACTGAACCCAAGTCAACTCTTACGTGCGCTCTCGGTTTCTTGCCTTTACTTTCACACATAGAGGTCGGTTTCAGAGACCAATCTGGTCGTGTACGTACTGTAAGTCATTTATGGATATGTGCAAGTTTGTAGCCATGGATAAAAAGTAAGTTCCCAGTATACGGCTATAGAACACAAATTAGTAACCAAATAAATAGATGTATTTCCTTAGCTAAATTTGTTAAATTATATTTTGGCCCTTTGGTAATCTTTTCAACATCTTGAAAACAATTGTGGCTTCATAATTTTGGCTTAAGCACTACTGATGAGGAATTGCATTCCGAAACGACCGTCTAGTGCTTTAAAATTAAAACTGGTACTACATGTAATAAATAAATAAATAAATAAATAAATAAATAAATAAATAAATAAATAAATAAATAAATAAATAACATTATACAACTTATATTCGAATTGCCAGAGCTAGGAAAAGATAGGAAAATCGGGCAATGCTGTAAGGGCCATTTATTGAGACAAGATTGAAAAAATTCATTTTCCTCGCCAAATGTCTGAAAGACATTTAAATAAGACTTTTATCTTTCCTTTTTTAAAATCTTCAGCTGATTTAGATCATTATTTCACAACACACAGACCAATTAAAACAATAAAAGTACGTATATTTTTTATTTTGTAAAGACAAAGGTCTTTCTACTAAAGATGGGCTCCAATCCTAAATGATCAATCATCAATCTTTTCCGCATGTTAAATTTTCTTCATATGGAAATTTTATGACTATTTCATATAACACGAGATTCCGATGACTGATATCTCTAACATAAAAAGGAATACACATTTAATCGGCGATATCATCACGCCTTTATTTTTGTTTATTTCACAATAAGATATATTTAAGTACAATTTGTTTAAAATTGTATGTTTTATAATAACAATGTAGTATGCCGCCAGGTATGTAGCGAAAGTTGTTTAATTTCGTATGATGTTTTTAAAATTCAAGAATTTCCTTCAAGCCAATGATCGCATTACACTTGGAGAGGATAATATTGTAGATTTCATGAGGCTAGGAGAGGGCAATTTCATTGTAGATTTCATGAGACTGGGAGAGGGTAATATCATTGTAGATTTCATGAGACTGGGAGAGGGTAATATCATTGTAGATTTCATGAGACTGGGAGAGGGTAATATCATTGTAGATTTCATGAGACTAGGAGAGGGTAATATCATTGTAGATTTCATGAGACTGGGAGAGGGCAATATCATTGTAGATTTCATGAGACGGGGAGAGGGTAATATCATTGTAGATTTCATGAGACTGGGAGAGAGTAATATCATTGTAGATTTCATGAGACTGGGAGAGGGCAATATCATTGTAGATTTCATGAGACTGGGAGAGGGTAATATCATTGTAGATTTCATGAGACTGGGAGAGGGCAATATCATTGTAGATTTCATGAGACGGGGAGAGGGTAATATCATTGTAGATTTCATGAGACTGGGAGAGGGTAATATCATTGTAGATTTCATGAGGCTAGGAGAGGGCAATATCATTGTAAATTTCATGAGACTGGGAGAGGGTAATATCATTGTAGATTTCATGAGGCTAGGAGAGGGTAATATCATTGTAGATTTCATGAGACTGGGAGAGGGCAATATCATTGTAAATTTCATGAGACTGGGAGAGGGTAATATCATTGTAGATTTCATGAGACTGGGAGAGGGTAATATTATTGTAGATTTCATGAGACTGGGAGAGGGTAATATCATTGTAGATTTCATGAGGCTAGGAGAGGGCAATATCATTGTAAATTTCATGAGACTGGGAGAGGGTAATATCATTGTAGATTTCATGAGACTAGGAGAGGGCAATATCATTGTAAATTTCATGAGACTGGGAGAGGGTAATATCATTGTAGATTTCATGAGGCTAGGAGAGGGCAATATCATTGTAAATTTCATGAGACTGGGAGAGGGCAATATCATTATATTGTAGATTTCATGAGACTAGGAGAGGGTAATATCATTGTAGATTTCATGAGACTAGGAGAGGGTAATATCATTGTAGATTTCGTTTTGTATTGGGCAACATTACACAGGCAAAAAAGTTTTGCCCGATGACCATAGAGGTAAAAATTAAAGTACAGACCTGTCAAAAGTTTAACACTGGGCTAACGAAAAGAAGTCGACGAGTGACCGGACCCAGATATGGATAGCTAGTGACAGAAAAGCGACCGAGAGATAAATAGAAGCTGTCGAGTTGAGTTGAGTAATGGTGTTTACTTTACTTACTTAGGTCTCCTCGTGCCATGCGGCACATAAGGCAGCCACACAGTCTCTCCATCCAGTCCTATCTTTCGCTTTCTTCTCTATCTCCTTCCAGGACCACCCAAGTTGTTTCAACTCGCTTTCGGCTGTTCTTCGCCATGTTGTTTTTGGCCTGCCTCTCTTCCTTTTCCCGTCGGCTGTCCAGAAAAGGCTCTCCCTGGTAATTAATGTCGCTCTGATCTTTCCTAAGCACATGGCCAACCCATCTCCACTTCCTTCTCGCTATTTCTACCATGATGTCTTCTTGTCCGGTCAGCTCTTTAAGATCGCTGTTAGACACTGTTCTTGGCCATCTGATCTTGTGTTTAACGTCCCAGAAAAAAAAATTCACTAATATCGAGACGTCGCCAGCTACAGGCGAAGGTGCAGGAATTTTGCCTGTGCTTTGCGCTGATGACATTATACAGCAGGGTTCTTTATCGTTTCACGCCTACCGTGATACGGGACATCATTTATTTTAAGTTCTCATCCGAAAGAATCTTGACTTTCATTTCGTAATGCCGAGTGTTTTGTAAAAGAATAGCCACCACCCACTTTCAAGTCTTGGGTCAGACCCGGTCGGGGTTTGAACCCACGACCTCTCACTTACAGAGTGAACACTCTACCAACTGAGCTACCGCAGTGGTTAAAAGCTGTCGAGGTATAGCTAACGAGAGGGCGAGATGAGCGCTCGATCTGGCACCACTTCGTTAGCTTAGTGATAAACTTTCGACAAGTCTGTACTCTACTTAATTTTAAGGATTATTTCTCTATTTACGTTTTAAAAACTACTCTTTTTTTTTGCTATATAGGGAGTGGTCTGAGTTTGACCGCGAAAATGAGTACATTTTTTCAAACAAAAAAATTATATAAAAAAACAGGTGTGATCAGAAGAAAAATTAAGTACTACACCGCAACGATTAGAATTCATTTTACAGTACAGACCCGTCGAAAGTTTAACACTGGACTAACGAATTAATGCCTTATCGGGAGCTCACCTCGACACATCGTTAGCCATATATTGACAGCTTTTCGGTGGGTGTTGTCTATTTCTCAGATGATTATTGGCGATTTGCCATCCATTTCTGAGCCACCGAGTATGGACCCCTTCGCCATTATCGTTAGTCCAGTGTTAAACTTTCAACAGTCCTGTACTGTGTAGAATACTCTTGTAAGAAGGACTAATAGGGACTTAGGTTAAGTACCTACTTACTGAAGAATTTCAAGTGGGCTATATCTTGTCTGCAAAGTCTTTCGCCCTATATAGTATAATTATATAAGGTTATAAAATAATGGATATGTACAGTACAGGTCTGTCACAACCTTAGCACCGAGCTAACGAGTTAGTGACGAATCGGCAGCTCAACTCGGTCCCTATGACAGCTTTTTGAAGCCGCTATTCTGCCACTAAAATATCTTGGCCACTCGCCGTAACTGTCTTGTAGCTTCGGATCCTTTTTTTTTTTTTAGTAATTCCAGCTTAAACTTTCGACATGTGTGTATTGTAGTTTGTATTAGAACAATAGCGTTTCAAGTAAAAAGACTTATTTAAAAAATAACTATAATACAATGTTATAATAATGGTAATAATTACATAGAAACACTATCGCCATATAAACTATACCGAAACATTTGACATTCGATTTTTGATTATCTTTAAAATTCTATACAATTATAGCATTTCAGTGAATGCGATATGATGTTTTATCGGCAAAGAAAAGCAATATTGACCAGCATTATGTGACTGGGGGAGTGGTACGTTTTCCTGCGGCGCACTGACTCTGTGATCTAGCACCCAAAAGTTGCCTTGAGTGCGCGCTAGTACAAGACAGACCATACAACACACTCGCACTTCCAGGGGCGTAGCCAGGCGTACGTTTGTACGCAAAAACGTCCACATCGTTTTCGAAAAAAAAAAAACGAGAGAGAGAGAGAAAATATAATATATTTCTTATACCAAACCGTTGGTCTTCACCAGAAATGATATATACGAATTCGGTTTATACCTGACTTCGATAGCCTCTGAGGTGCGGTTCCGGTGTTGTCTTGACTTTGCCGGCATGGCAAAACAATTGAAACTATCTGATTTGATTACATTAAAGAACTTCTACTAGCCCTTCGTCACGTTTCATTATGTATTAACGCAATATATTTACACCTCCGTTTAACTTTTAACCTTACCACTATATTAATTGAACTCTCATTTTAACTTGACTTTCTCAATTATTGAGTGTGTTGTTTTCGTAGTGCTTATGTCATACAACATCAGATCCCCTTGTACCTCGTCTTTAGGTTTAAGAATGAACCAGTCCTCAAAAGAACGACAAAAACTACTACAGCAAAGCATAAAATTATAAGAAAAAAACTGATAATAGCGCCCTGGAGGGCCGAAAATTCGCATCAGGGCGGCCCCCAACCCCCCTGCCCTCTTTAGGCGTCCACATCATAAACACCCCAGCTACGCCCCTGACTTCACATGCATACATGCACTTGTTCATAGATTAATCCACAGAAATTAATAAAATAGTTCTCGTCGCGAATAGCTGAAAAATTGCTGATGCGACGTTAAGCAACATTCGACTAACCAACCAACCAACCACCTGCTAAATCTGCATTAATTTTGATTGTCAGCTGAATGAAAACCCTTCTTTTGAAAGCCAACCTTTGTACCCAATCTCAACTACCTTCCAGACAAAATAATTTTAACCAAGGGGAGTAATTCAATGAAGCTACCAACAAAGGCTAACCTGTAGTATGTAATGAACGCCAATGTTTGTATGTTTGAAACATGCCTTGAGAGTAATAAATTTGATTTGATTGAGAGAGAGAGAGAGAGAGAGAGAGAGATGCAGCTAGAACTTGTCTTAAATAACATAAATCGTTTCTACAAAAAACAAACACCCTTTGGCCTTTATCAAAGAAAAAGTTTTAGGGGTAAATTTTTAAAAAGTTCTGGTGCATGACAAAAAGATAAAATTAACGCATTATTATAAAGTATTCGTGATTCTGAACATGACTCAACCCAAATCGCCAGGAACACAGATTTTTATCGCGTGTATTTAAACACCCATAAATCAGTTATTTCTATTATTTGACAAACATTACGGAGATCTTTTCGTGATCTGCAAAATATTCAGTTTCCAACAATGTAATGAAATATGGCAGGGTTCGACAGAACTTAGATAAAGAGGTTTTCAAATATTTCAGAGACTATAGGCTGATTTCAAAGTTTAGAATAAAAATTCTTGAAGCAAACCAATAAGAAACTGAAAAGCGAAGTAGTTGACTAGCATGTAAAGTATCTCGACATCCAAATGATAAGCTTCGTTCGTGCATTGGTCGTATTAGGTTAGGTTATTAGGTTACCAGAACCACAGTGAAACATCTTTTTCCTTTTCTTTTAAAGACTCGTATTTCTTTTTTCTTTCTTTCTTTTATTTATTTATTTATTTTTAATTAATTTTTTTTAAAAATTTTTTCATTCATGACAATATTTTCTTTGCATTAACATCCACATTGGTTTTCTTTTCTGTTGCTTTCGTTGCTTTGCATAAAGTAATTTTTATTTTTGAGGCGTTTGCGCGGATCTTCATAGAAAGTACATGTAGGTCTTCATTCTCCAGATAACAGCCTAAGAGACCCAGGCTATCCAATCTTTGCAATAATATAAGAATTCACATTGTCACACACTTAGGGCTTAGTGTAATAGGTTTGTAATGGAGAACGTTTAAAAAAGTATGTGTTTAATTTCGGCGTTCGTCATTTGAGGGAACCCGTAGGAAAAAAAGAGTGATAAAATATTACATTTGAGCTACAGGGTTTTAAATTAGTCGGTTTTGTAGTGGTCAAACCAAAAACTTTGAGTACACAATGTGGTGTCATCGTAGCCTAACTGTTTAGCAAGGTTTTACACTATATTTAGACCTACTAACATCAGCAACAATCCCTTTGGTTCGAAATTGGATAAAGACACGCTTAATTTTAAAAGTAAGTTACTCATATGAATTATGTGTACAGTTCATGTCCATTAAATAAACCACCCAAAGCCTGATCATCCGGTCATTCATTCACAAACTACATCGAAAATTAGCTACAGTACATGACCATTACATAAATGTACTTACACCAGGCAGGCAGGAAGCTGACTATAATCTAGGAATGATCTAATGCAGCAACATTGATTGAAATGGACAACACTTGACTAAACAGTCATGCTTATATATATTTACACACTGTATAGGAAAAAGTCAAATTTTAACACATTTAAGAAAAGGTAAGTTAGTGTTTAACTTCACATCAGCGTCACGATCTGCCTTGGGGTCTTGGTGGAAGATTGATCTAAAACTCAGAGTTATGGATAACAACGCCTCTCCACACCTAGTTTCGAATTCCACTCGGAACAGAGATATTAGTGTGAGGAAATTTGTCAGTTCACCTACCGATGGTCGGTGGTTCCACCATCTATGAAACAACCATCTCGATGTAAATAAAAGAATCTTGACTGGTGTATATAACTCCATTACCCTACTACACTGCACTCCACCCACACTCCACTCGACCTTACTTTAGAAAATATGAAGAATAGTCCCTGTTAATTTCACTCTCAATTCTGATAACACATGTGGAGGGTGTAGCTAGCTAAACAGGAGGTGCTTACCCTTTCGGAGCACCTAGCCTCACTTCCTTAGCTTGGTGGAAGTTCAATAGTTGTTTTGTTTTGTTTTGTTTTTTTGTTGTTGTTTTTTTTTTTTTGGGGGGGGGGGTGATTACTTAACTTGACTCCATTCGACTTGACTTCGACCTAATGTTTAGAAAATATGTAGAAGTTCAGATAAATCTCTGTAAAGTTGCTTATTTATTATGTAAACCAACCTGAGGGAAAGTATGTTTTATTTCACGAGTATAGACCTGTCGATATTTTACTTGTAGATATATACATGTATATATAGGTATAAAAACTTTATTATGCAGGCAATGATCATGAGATAATTTACTGAATTTTTATTCTGCATAACACTCAAATAAAAATGTAAATATTATCTAGTCAATAACAAAAAGTAAAAAGAATTCAAATATGAAAAGTACGATAGCTAGGTCGGGACATGTGGGGTTATGGTTTGTCTTGTGGCAACGGCTTGCAATCTCGTGGTTGCGACTAAGCGCTACCTCGTGGATCGAAGTCATGAATTGACAATCTCATGGTAACGGCTTAACTATCTCGCAGTCATCACTTACTATTTCATAATGAACATGAAATGAAAGATACGACTGATTCTTCAAGTTCTGCTTTATATTTGAACTTTTATCTCACCTAAGAGACTCACAAAAAGCTACATTTGAAGCTGTATTTAAACGATGTTATCTTAAATCTTCCCGATGTTTTCTATATAGCAATGTACCCGATTCTCCTGCTTTTGATGTTGTTGTTTCACGGTTAATAAGCTATGCAACAAAGAGCTTGTTCCCACATTTGGATGCTTATGTTTCACAGCTAATACGCTATAGGTCGAAGAGCTTATTCAACTGCTGGAACTTTATAAAATGAAGCAAGCTTCTTGCAAATAAATTGCTGAGTCAGGGACAATGCAAGCCTAGTAAAAATGTCCCCTTCATGTTTCCATAAAAAACATCATAAACATTTTGATTGATTTCATTTCTAATTAACATAGTTATAAAATGGTATCGTTATGACAGGAATTTAATTAGCATCATATTTAATTAAAATTTATTCCCTCGATTGACTTTGAATATTTTGAACTGGTTGTGTGACAGCTTAATTACAAGTACAAACCTGTCGAAAGTTTAACACTAAGTAACAAGAATTCTACCGAATAGGCAACTCATCTCGGTCCCGCTTTAGCTCTCTCTCTCTCTCTCTCTCTCTCTCTCTCTCTCTGCAGCCTTTCTGAAGTATCTCTCAGCAGCCTTTCTGAGGTCTCTCTCTCTCTCTGCAGCCTTTCTGAAGTATCTCTCAGCAGCCTTTCTGAGGGCTCTCTCTCTCTCTCTCTCTCTCTCTCTCTCTCTCTCTCTCTCTCTCTCTCTCTCTCTCTCTCTCTATCGGCAGCCTTTCTGGGGTCTCTCTCTCTCTCTTTCGGCGGCCTTTCTACAGCTTCTGTCTATCTCTCTATAGTTTTTTCGTTAATGACTATCCATATCTTTAATTCCTTTTCGTTAGCCCTTTCGACAGGTCTGTACTGTATACAGGGAAAAAGTCATCTCATCAACATGCGGTTAATTTTTTCCCTTATGTTGAAAATATGTATCTTGCACATTATTGAACGTTTTCAGTAAGTATAAAAAATTATGTCCTTCAACTTTTTAAATTTTCTTTTAAATATTCTTGGGCTTTTAAAATGTCTCAATGTCTGGCTGGTTTAGTATTAAGGATACAGACACTTTATTCCGTAAGCCAATGTTATGTTCAAATTAACAAGTTTGTTTTAAACGTACTTCAGAAGGTGTATAGTTGGAGTTGTGAGTTTGTGAGTTTACGTCCGGTTAAAATTTTTGATTTTTCCCCAGCAACTTTTAATAACCCGTTTTGGAGGTAGTTAGGTGCAAACCAGGGCAATGGACTCCAACTGGGTAGTTCGGGGCCCTTTAGTAGCTCTATATGACCACACCGCTGGACATTTACTCCGATGTTCGTCTAAAGTAAGGAGTTTTATAATCAGTAGTCTAAATGTTTCTTTTCATTGCATTGGTTTGTTTAACTGTTTCTGACATTTTTCTGTTTCGTGCTGTTGATTGCGTTTGTTGTTTGTCAAGTACATGTTTTTCGGTTAAAATTCTGTCTGCTATATTCTGTCATGTGCTACTTTTGAATTTTTATGAAATAATACATTCAAAAGTAGCACATGACAATTCTATTATAGTATTAATATAACGGTCATTTCTGTTTACTAAACGTAATGTAATTTTATATGAAAATGCATTGGTGACATGCAAATGAAGTCATACCATTTTAAACTTAATGATGAATTTTAAACAACCTGTTAAAGGTCACTCATAAGAATTACATAAAATACTAATATTTTAATTAGAGAAATCCAAATGCATGTAAACTAACGTTGATTTAAATAATTAAATTGAATTTGAATTAATTAAATAATAAAATATGATATATTACTCATTAACTCATGATCATAATCACACCTTAAGCATGTCATTATTTATGTTCTTCATTCTTTTCACTCAAACGAAAATAAAACTTCAATAAAATGAACAACTACATTCTAAATGGAAGGTGCCTCTATACTGATCGCGGCCTGAAAAATATTTTTTACAATTTATCAAGTCTATAAAATACAAAATCCGAATAATTCATTCCAAAATATTGTTTATAGGTACCCAACGTTCCATAGTATTATGTTCCTTTCATTCTTAAATCTTAATTTGGATTACACACGTGGTGGATGCAGCTCGCTAAACAAGATGTGTTCTTCCAGAGCACCTAGCATCGCTGGCTTCCCAGGTTGAAATCCACGCCACGTTAGCCAAGATAATCTGGCTTAATGAGCAAACAGTCCTTGAGAATTTGTCGTTTTCAGCATACCTCTTTATCGCGTTATATTGCAGTTCCTTAATAATGTTTCAAACTGTTTCCAAAGTACATTTTAATTAATGTAATTCGAATGGTTTATTAAATTGGCATCGGTAATGATTCTTGCAATCGCAACTTAACATTGGCTTTAAGCAACGATTTCCAACGGTTGTAACTGTAATTTGTTACTATTCACCATCATTTTAATTGTATTTTACCTATTTCCATTTCAGGGTTAAACAAGTTTGAATGATGCAGAAAAATTGGACTATTATTACATAAACTTTGTTTCCAAGAATGAAATTTACAACTGGATTTTCATTGGTTCTAATATATCTGTCAAGTTTTACTGGGATCAGCCAATCAGAATCAACAACCTCACCAGTCACAGTTAGTGTTACAGATTCCACGGGTGACCCAACTGCATCAACCTCTCAACTATGTCTCACGAATCCGTGTGAAAATGATGGACTCTGTGTAGTCGAAAGTGGGGATTTCGCGTGTGTATGTCCACCGGGATTTACGGGTATGTAGTGTTTGTTCATTTTCTTTATTTCAATAAACAAAGACACCAATCCATGTGACATCCAAACCACAATGCCGACGCAAAGCAATAACTTTCAAACTGGCAAATTAGGTTAAAAACGTGAATTTTCATCAGGGAAGTAAGGTCATGTGTTCCGGAAGGATAAGTACATCGTGTTTAGCTAGCTACACCTATATATCTAACTATTTTATCATTAATAGGATAAAAATTTGTACTGTCTTGAATCCAAATATCCTGATATCCAAAAAGCGTACCATTTCCTATGTCATTAAATTTTTTCATAATTGATTCTTTGGTGTACATTAAGCAACTAGATAACCCTAAGTGTGCAAGAGGAACAAAATAATTAATGGAGGTCATTGGTTTGAACCCGGACAGGTAGGGACTGTTCTTTCACCAAACACTCTGCATTTAGAAATGAAAGTCATGGAGACCGTAAGTAAAATATTCTTGACTGGGAGGTGATAAATGAATGAATCAATGAATGAATGACTGACTGACTGACTGACTGACTGAATGAATGAATGAATTAATTAAATAATGAAATAATTAATTAATCAATCAATCATTTAATCAATCATCAATGAATCAATTATTAATTAATTTATTTATTACTTAATTAATCAATTAGTTTTCTTGCTTCTTTTTATTTTGTTTTTCAGATTTGTTCTTGGTTTTGTCAACTGAAGCAAACTTCAAATATTTTTTTCTTTTCAAACCTTTATACAAAAATCACCTACTCATAAAAACCTATGCTATATATCATATTGTTTGATGAATTTTCTATAGAAAATTTCATTGTATTATTTTCGTTTTAAATTTCAGGTACAACATGTGGCACTACTTTCGATCCTTGTACCCCCAATCCTTGTCCGCCGGATTCCCAGTGTTTTTCCTCGCAGAATAGTTTTTATTGTATATGCAACGGAAATCTTACTGGACCATCATGTAATGAAGGTAAATGTTTTATATTTTTTTTAACAGCAAAACGAAAACCAAGCGATAAGAAATTTTGCTCTTTCTGTTTAACACTGGAACTGTTTTGTAAATTCTCACCTGGTTTTCAGGATAGGGACAATCATGAATAAACCATATTTCCTTCATTGTATGGTATCGGAACTTTACATACAGAAAAGTTTATCATCATTCTAGGTGTTGAAATACTGTAAAATCATTAATTTTCATTGGGAATCAATTTGTGGTTTTAGTGGACAATCTGAACCACAAATTTATGACCACCACAAAATATTATACGCAAGTAAAAAGTCAAGATATTGTAGTAACTAACGGAAATGTGGGCTACAATATTTTATTGCAATTGGGTCTATCGTAACTAGCACTTTTACACCCAAACACAAATTGCAGTACACCAGTTTATAGAGTCCTGATATTGATGGAAAAGCTCAATGCCAAACTAATTAGAAATTTTTCAAAGTTTTGACATAATAAATTATAATGCATGGTTTTGGAACTTTTGGGATTTTCTATAGCGATAGCAATTTTTTTTTCAACAAATAATAATAATACTTGTAATATGTTGTAAGCGAAACTAGTTGCCTCTATCCATATTGTCATTCACTTTTGAATTATTTTTATTTTTATTTAGAAATTGATAACGGTAGTATATTAACCATTCTAGCATGCTGATGTCGGTGATGGTATCAGTTGTCTGTGGCTTTTACATTTTCAAATTTGCTTACAAAAAAAAAAAAAAAAAAAAATTGGAAACTTCGAAACATCAAAATTGTCAGGTGAGTGACAAATCCCCTAAATATTGTTTTTCTTTCTTTTTTAACATTTGTTCAATTTTCGTTTGTTCATTTGTTTTATTTTTAGTGGATTTTCTGGTAAATTGCAAAGAGGGTAAAAAGTACAGGCACTTGCTGAAGGACAGCTTGTCACCGATCTTGTGTACACCTAATAATAACACTAACAATAATGATGCTTCGACTATATGCCATGATCCAGATAATGCCATTATTTTCAAATTAATTCATAATCCAAATGACACCTTTTATCTGCAAGTCAATGACCAAACAGATGAGACCTGTCTGTATGTTAACGCATCGGAAGTGGTAGAGCCAAGGCAATGTGTAAGTATCCATCTTGTTAATTAAATGGAGTTTTACCTCCCAGCCAAGAATATTTCACTTATATTGAGATGTCACCAGTTAAAGGTGAAGTGGTAGAAATGTTTACCTTTGCAGCACGCCCAGGGAAATGTGAAGGGAGGATTCTTTAAGTGCAATGCCGGAACATGGGTTTTTAAGGTCTCTTCCGAAGGGCCCAGTGACTTTCATTTCTAAATTTTGAATGCTTGGCGAAAGAATATTCACTACCTATTTTCAAGTCTTGGCCAGACCCTGGCTTGGGTTCGACCCACAACCTCCCACATATTAAGCGTGCAATTCACCAACTGAGCTACCGCAATTGTTGTATACATCTTGTGAATGATTCTATAACAATTTTGGCAGTTACCTGCCCTTTGATTTTTTTGAGGTAGTCATTAACGTTAAGTGACAGTGGATACACTGTAGATTTTACTCCCAACTGTTAGGTTTGAGTCCCACATGGGCAGATCTTAGTGCAAGAAAATTTGTTTTTTCACTTGCTTAAGATTAGTGGTTTTCTTTTGGCACTCTGATTTCCTCTCCTCCACCATTCAAGAACTGACCACTTCCATATAATTGAATGAATCTTGACCAGGGCGTAAAACACCATTACTCCACTTTGCTCTATTTTTGTCAAATCTATGTAATATACTCAACAAAAATGTTAAGGACCACATCAAAAACATTTCTGAATTTTGTAGAACGTTAATCAAATCATTTTATCTTCACATTTCTCATAATTTCATGAAGGAAATTTAATTCCATACACAAAAAATACTTCATAACATCATTTGAAACAAGAAAAGAATACGAACAAAATACAGATGGATTTTACATTTTTCAGTTTTTGGATTTCTATTTCAAATGTTACAATGGTCCCTAACCATTTTTTGAGTACATATATAAATAATACTGGTATATCAGTATACAGACTAGCTTATTAGTGGTTGTCAGTTGTGGATCACTTCTGTCAAGTGTTCCTATTGTCCTTAAGTAGAGGAAGTGATTATTCATAATAAGCTTTTCAATCAAATTAAAAAAAACCTACATAAATAAACAAGGAAAAAATTGCATCAAGTTTCAGACAAGTGTTTTGTGTCATTTGTAATTTTATACTGATAGTCTAGTGGCAATTATTTGATATTTTAAACTCTTTTTAAAAATATATATACATGTATATGTTAACATTGTTTCGTTTTCAAAATTTTTCATGCTGCTTATTAATTTTTAGAAATTTTCTTGTCTTGTTCCTTGTCTTTAAGGAAATATATACATATGTTGAATAAATTTTGTATAAAAATTTTTGTTTAATATACATATATTTGTGTTAACTCTTGGTTTCATTTTCAAAATCTATCATATCGTATATAATATATATTTTAATTTTCTTGTTAGATTCCTTGTTTTTAAGGAAATATTTGGATATATAGAATAGATTGTTTGTTTCTAATGATTATGTAAAAAATAATGATGATCATTGACAACTAACACGTATAAGTCTTCATTCTTTACATAAATTGTTATGTCCAGGTAATTTATTCCTTCTTAAAAATTTTAAAAGAAATTTTGTTTATCTAAGAACAAAACTGTGAAACAATATTTTGAAAATAATTAATGTTAAGAAAATCTAAATTACAAGTCATTCACCAAGTCTCCACTAACCATCGTTCAAGACCATTGAAATCTAAAATGCAGGCCTTTAACTAGCAAAGAGTACTACACATTCTGGGCATAACATGGTTAGGCTTTTTTTCTGGCCAAAAATGACTAATTTCAAATCAAACATTTTGTGAAACAAAAGTTGCAAACATTAGGTTAATGTGAAGAGGTATTTCAGTTTTCTCCATTAGCCCAGAGCTGCATGTCCAACTGTCTATATCTAGAAATACCACTGTGGTAACTCACTTGGTAGAGTGTTTGCTCTGTAAATGGAAGGTTGTTGGTTCGATCCCCAACTAGGTCCGACCCAAGACTTGAAAGTTGGAAGTGACTGTTCTCTAGCCTAGCACTCAGTATTATGAAATGAAAGTCATGGTTCTTTCGGCTGGGAACTTAAAATAAACAAGGCCCTGTGTCCTGATAGGCATGGTACGATAAAGAACCCTCCTGTATAATGCCATCAGCTCAACACACAGGCAAAATGTCTGCACTTTCACTGGTGACATCTCTATATAAGTGAAATATTCTGAAATATTAGACTGGGACATTAAATACCGTATCATTACTCAACTCAACTACTCAACTCTATACCTGGTAAGTTTGATAATCTTAGTTGTGATGGTAAACACCATCACTCCACTCCAATTGATTACAGACTGACAAATCAGATTTTCTAAATTCACTTAGATTTGAATTGTTGTATTTTAATCATAGATCCTAATATTTTTTTACTCTGTCTTTTAGCAGCTTTTGTTTGATTGTGTATCATTTTAGTAGTTTGATGTCTCCATATTCTTTTAAGATTGTTTCTTGCCATAAGGCTGTTTCTTCAGTTTTTTCATTTGTTCTTATTTTTTAGGTGACACTCATTGCACATGAAGCAGATGACATAACGATAAGACCTTGGCGACAAGCATCTTACAACGCTTGTGTAGTTTTTAATCAGAAACCTGATGTAATACCTCCTTTACCAGTTTTAACTGTCAACATAGCCAATGCATCAATTGGTCAGCAAGTTTTCACAGCCAGGGCTAATGACACGTTTGGCTGGAGCAAGTTTACTTGGAGTATTGCAGGTATAAAATACAGTAAAACCTTGATTCATCGCCACCATTTGTTCAGTCAAATTTTGACGTTATAAAGGGGTTTGGCAATCAATCGAGGGAGGCCCATAAAGAAAAACATAAAGAAAATGGATTTTGGGACTTCAAAATAGTGTGGCGTTAAGCGAGGTGGCAAAGTTATCGAGGGGCATTATAACGAGGTTTTACTGTAGCATAGTCTTAATAGACTAATGAATGGTTTGGGGGCAAAGCACAAATGCAGTATAAAGCACAAACTTATGGATTATGGTGCCTCTCACCGACACAGTCACCACCTAGGCTCAAATCAAACTGTGGCAGATCCTAGTGTTATGTTGTCAGTGTGCTTTCTGAAGGTTGACAGTTTTCACTGTGGCACCCCAGTTTCCTCCACTATCCCAGATAATCCAGGACTAGATATGCAGACATGCCATGTGGTTCTTCTAATAGTTAGCTCATTTTGCTTAAGAGGCTCTTTTTTATCAAATTCATTATGAAAAGTGTAAGGGTTAATTGTATTGATACTAAATTTATATAGTGCCCATAATATCTGCCTTAAAATCTTTGATTTGTAATATATGAAATATGAAAGCGTTTCCTGAAATTGATGCAGAAAACAGATGTTGCCATGGGTTACATGATAAAATCATTTGTTTAGTGACAACATTAGAAGCAGTTTTAAATCATGCCTATTTTTCTTGAATTACTCACAAAAACTGCAATGATTATATTAGAAACTGTGACTTTATCCGGGAGTTTGAGAGGGACAGTGAATTTGCTTTGCCAGAGGTGTAAGATCATTTTATAGGAGTGTGATATCACTCTTGCTGATATCAATTAATTGAGTAATTTTTGATTATCACATATATAAAAATGGTACTATTATTAGTAAACATGCACATGTACAACATTTCAGTTGTCGTAACATCAGTTAATTTTCTCTCTTTCAGGGGTTGATCCTGTGGAATGGACACCCTATTTCGAGATATCTGAGGATCAGAATACAACAGTGATCAAATGGAAAACATTACCAACATCCATTCAAATTCCTAATCAGGGACAAGTTGTGGATTTTAAGATAAGGGTAAAGTATCACCATAGATAATATATTACCATATTTCTAGAGTTTAGAAATAACAAAATTGATGTTTTATAGAAATATATTGTTAACAGAGAAACCATCACCTCAAGTAAACAATGGAAGTCGAAGTGCTGGGATTGTATAAAAATTATGGCCTTAATGTATTTTTTTTTTTTTACTTTTTTATGAATTACTTTTTCCTCATGTAAATTATATATGCTCAAACCACATGTGGGAAAGTGAATTTTCCTTGCCATTAGCCTTTACTGGTTCACCTGGTATCAGTATAATGTGACTAGGGGAGTGGTACCCTTGTCTGTGGCATACTGGCTCGGTGAACTAGCACCTAAGTGTGTGCTGGTACAAGGCAGACCATACTACACACTTGCACTTCACATGCATACATGAACTTGCTCATTAGAGTAATCCATAGAGATTAATAAAGTAGTTCTCGTCACAAATAGCTGAAAAATTGCTGGTACAACGATAATCAACATTCAACAACAGCAACAAATTACATACGTCATGGATATACTCTATTATTTATGCAAAATCAATCAAAAATTGAAACATAGTTGTAAATTGAAGCTGGCATTTACAGGTGTGATCATATGTACATGTACTACGTTTGTACCTGTGACAAATTCTCATTAGAGAAATATTTTGAATATGTATATTAGACCACTACGGTAACTCACTCCGTATGTTGGCGGTCATGGGTTTGAAACCCAGACAGGTCTGAAAATGACTTGAAAATAAGTAGTGACTGTTCTTTTCTCTGATCCAAATATGACAAATTTATTTTATTTATACTTTAATATATCATTTAACTGATGTATTTATAGCCAATCATAAAGTTATATAGCCCATATACATGTATGTTATAAAGTATGTAATAATAAAATACATGTTAATAAAACATTTGTTATTGGCATGCACTGAGCAATAACCATTATGTTAAATGAATTAGGCAAACGTTAATGTAGATGTTCATTTTTTCTATTTCAAGGTTGATGATGGAGGATGGCCCCCACTCAAATCATTGGCTAATGTAACTGTTACATTAATAAATGCCACATTATCATGCTTCTTGCCAGATATAATCTATGTTGGACTTCAGAAGCCACCAGGTGACGCTGTAGCCAAGATTTCCTGTGTAGGTGTCACTGCTTCAGACAGGCTACAGTATGCTTTAGATCCAAATGGTAAGTTGAATGCTGAAAACTATTAGGCCACAAGCTTGGTAGGGGTCATGTTCTCCCATAGGGGGAATTGGTTGACTGGAATAGTGATTCAAGATTATTTCACTCATATTGGGGCTTTCTGTTCTGAAATGGTTAAGGAAACAAGAGTACCGTAATCCTTCTATATATTCGGACCCTCTATGTTTTCGGACACCCCAATTTTGAAATTTCAATAATTTTCAAATTTCCTCTAATTTTTGACACGGTAATTTCAACATGAACTTTATTTGAAAATTGATATTATAGATGATATTCATGTGCGTATCATCATTGATAGTGTCTTGCATTACCGGGAGGGCAGCAAGACATATTATCGGCTCCTAAATATCGGACAACTCTAAATATTCGGACACCCCCATTTTTCCAAGTGTATAATTTTCATATTTCCTCTAAATTCCCGGACACTTGAAAATGAAATTATTAAAATTCGTCCGAATACATAGAAGGATTACGAAAACCACTGACCTTTGACAAGGGTCCCGACAAAAGTTTCAGACAGTGATATCTTCCCCAAGTGTGATTTTAATCAAGACATGTATGTGCACAGTTATTTCTTGATATAAAGAGTTTTTTTTTTTTTTTTTTTTTTTTTTTTTTGCATAATTGCAATTAAATTGAAATAATGTCAAATTTGGGAATTCCATATCTATAGGAAATCATAGTTCAAACAAAGTCCAACAATGGACTATATATAACAACATGATTTAGCACAACGAGGGTGTTGTTTCACCTCATTTTTAGTTTCAAACAAAGAAAACAAGGTATCAACAAAGTGTTGATGTCCTGATGGTATGTCAGACTCTGAGTATCTCTGAGTATCATGGGTTATGGGTTCATACCCACCTCAGAATTTACATAGTTTCTTTTAATTTTATCCTTTGTTGCCTTGTCTTGGCATGTGATTTTATTAAAAAGATGACAATCATTGGAAATTGATATACAGTAAAACCTCGATTCATCGCCACCATTTGTTCAGTCATATTTTGGTGTTATAAAGGGGTTTGGCAATAAATTGAGGGAGGCTCATAATGAAAAACATAAACAAAATGGATTTTGTGTGTCGATAAGCGAGGTGGCAAAGTTATCGAGGGGCATTATAACGAGGTTTTACTGTATAGAGAAAATTTTAGGAATATAAAAAAATCAGAACTTAGGATTTTAATTGTTTAGATAAGCAAGGTGGCTAAGTAGATGAGAGATATTAATATTAACTTTTACTGTATTTTTGTGTTAAATTTGTATTAAGGTTTTTTTTTACCCTTTTTAAGGTTTTACAAATATAACCATAAAAGGTAATGGAGATATAGTTGTCAATACAGACAGTTTACTACCAGGAAACTATAGTGCCACGGTCACTGTGACAGGACAGTTTGTCAAGGCATCAGTGTCATTTACAATATCTGCAGGTATTTATACATGTTTATTGAGTATGCTTCTAAAAATTAGTTCTTTTTTCTTCCCTCCTTCCTCATGTTCCTTCCTTCCTACCAAAACCAGCACATATATTTTTAGATTTTGTTGTGTTATTTATAAGCAGTTTATAGGTAAAAATTATATTTTATGCAAAAACAACAGCAAGAATTTGAAGACTATCAACTTTTAAATTTGAATTTAATTTGAAACACTTCTACATTTTTTGGACAAAATGGTGTTTACTTTTTTAAGCAACAGGTCATGTGACATATTGAGTAAACCCGTTTTGGTATACAGAAATTCTTCAAAAATGTAGGGTAAAAAAATCCCGCTCTTGCAGGAGAAGTTTTAATCAAACTAACATAATCAGTCAATTTCATTGCACAGTATGTACAGTTTCCTCATCAGATATGTCGGCCATCTTGGATTTTGATGGGTATCATCATTGAAGATCATTGAAGTTGAGAATATAATGCTTTACATTTCAGATTATTACCAGTTATATTGTGATACAAACAATCTTGTGGAGATACCAGAGAATGCGCCATTACAAAGTTGTACAGAAGCATCTGTATGCACCGGACTGTTATCAAATTGTAGTGCTCAACTGTTTCATGCAATCTTACGTGATTATCTCACCCTCTTATGTATACCGGAAAGTGGGGCCATGAAGTTAGAAATTTGTGTTACACAAGACATGACAAATAAGAAAGTTGAAGGTTCTCATAAGGTAAGTCTGTATATGACCATGAACCATGAAACAATAACAATAATTACCATTGGACAAATTGTAGTTTGAGGAAAGGTTGGTCGCCGAAAGTTTGTGGTTTTCTTAAGGTATGGTACTGTGGTTTTCTTAAGGTATGGTACAATGGTTTTCTTCACCATGCCAGAACTGCCTGTATTAATATAAATGAAAGAATTTTGATTTGGACATAAAAATCATTACTTTACCATCCCAGAAATGACTGACTCAATATGAGTGAAAGAATCTATGATTGGACATAAAACACCATTACACCACTCCAATTTTCTCTGTTACATTGGAATTTGACCTTAACATATTTTTAATAAACTATTATCAGAGCTGCCAATTCAATTTTGTGTACTTTCGGGCAGACCCAAATCCGACCGTCTCTGGATGCATCCCTCCCAAAAATATTGAAAATTCAATTTAAAAACTATCGTTAATTGTAATGTGATTTCTTAGAGAAATGGATACAGTATAATGCACATAGTGAGTTTTCACCTACCAGGCACAAAACTAATCCACAACACCCTTTGTCCACCCATGTACCGGTAAATCACTCTTATTCGCCGGTATTACAGATGGATTTGAATGGTAATGAATGAACGTTGCAAATCCTCAAACTCTATGGACATTTGCAGGTCAGTCCTCTATTTGGCAAGTCAGTGGAATTCATGTCCAAACTGAGGGTTGGACCCGTGGGTTGCAGGTCAGTTGGCAGCTCTGTATTATTATAGTCACTACTTTGTTTCTGTGACTTGGTTTTCATTCACACATATATGAGTAAAATTTAGTAACTTTCTTACTTTTTTAAGATATACAGTCAGACCTGCCTTAAAGGCCACCTCTATATAAGGGTCACCTGTTTATAAAGGCCATGAGAATTGTATCACAATTGTTTTTTATTTATATTATTTTAACCTTTTTATAAAGGGCACCTGTCCATAAAAACCACTTTTACTTGTTCCCTTGGGTGGCCTTTATAAACAGGTTTAACTGTACATGTTAAAAGTCTCCTTAGGCTAGTACCTATTCAAGTTTCAGTGTTGTGATATCACTTTCAATATAGGATGCCCAAACACTATCACTATTTTACTAAATCCGCACCATTGTATTGTATTTTATGCAAAACATGACTACACTTCAACCTGCCTAAGAGGCCACCTCTATATAAGGGTCACCTGCTTATAAAGGCCAGTAGAATTGTATCCCAATTGTTCTTCATTAATACTATATGAACCTGTATATAAAGGCCACCTGCCCACAACAACCACTTTTACTGGTTCCCTTGGGTGGTCTTTATGGACAGGTTTCACTGTAATTGCAAATGGTTAAATGGTTAAAGCTTGTTTGACTCTCTGTTTACATATCTTCATGTGTTTTGTTTTAGGTAAATGGAATATTGGATACTGAATATGGAATTACTAACGTGTCTCTGAAGCTAAATATAACGAATACTGTCAATCAAAGACCATCATTTACAATGCAGGGTTATAGTACTACAATTGTTGAAGATGAACCGGTGGGCACAACTATCTTAGCGGTATCTGCTATAGATCCTGATAATGCCGACACTTTGTCGTTTTCTCTTATAGGTAAGTATAATGAGGGGAGAGTGAAGTTAGAAGAAACTTTCATGTGGAAACATATTCACAATTTTTGCAGTGACTCTTCTACCACAAATATATATTCTCAGTGAATTGTTTTTCTTTCCCCGAGTACAATTTTGCTAAGTTGGAACCGTTGAAATTTCTTTCTGCAAAAGAGTTTTGACAATCAAAACAGGGAAAGATTCCTAACACTAATGTTTCTTCTTGTACAATAATAGAGCTTTATGTCCCAGTCAAGAATCTTTCATTTATGTCAAGGGGGTCGGTTCAGATATGGTGGAAGAAACCAGAGTTCCCAAAGAAATCCACTGACCATCAGTAATCAAATTAACAAACTTTCTCACACAACAATAAGCCCTAATTAGGATTCCAATGTAGGCGATGAGAGGCACTGTGGTCCCAGGTTCAATACCTGGCCCAACCAGTATTTTTCTTAACCACTATGGTAGCTCAGTTGGCAGAGTGTTCGCTCCGTCAGTGGAAGGTCATGGGCTCAAACCCCGACCAGGTCTGACCCAAGACTTGAAAGTGGGTAGTGACTGTTCTTTCCCCAAACACTCTGCATTACAAAATGAAAGCCGCTGTTCTTTTGGATGGAAACTTAAAATTAATGAGGTCCTGTCTCACTTTAGGTGTGGCACAATAAAGTACCCTGCTGTATAATGCCATAAGTGTAACACACAGGCAAACTTTTTGCACCTTATTCTATAGCTGGCAACATCTCAATATAAGTGAAATATTCTTGACTGAGGCTATGTTCTGGTCATCCAAGGGAATTTGAATAAGATTTCCCATGGGCCTATAGGAAAAATAAAAATAACATAGGAGGAATGATTGGTCTGGATAGCTCGTTTGTTAGCGAATTGACCTATGGTGCAAGAGGTCTCAGGTTCTGGGTTATTTGGCCATCCTCACAATAATTGATGATAAAAGTATTAAATGCATTGTATATAGTAAAAGAACTCATGTAATGTTCTCTATCTAATATTTTATAGGAAATAATATTCCATTCAGTATTTTAAAAGACGGATCAATAAAAACAGTTGCTACTTATAATGCCACTGAAAGACAAAGTTATGTATTCCAAGCTGTGGTAGGTATATAGTAAAATACTTGTACTGAAGTCAGATCAACATACATTGACATTGTCTTTCCCCGATAACTAATCACCTTAACTTATGTCAACATACATTTACACTTTCCTTAATAACTTTTCAACTTAAGTCTAATTAACATTTATTGACACTAAGTTTTTCCTCAAAAACTTTTTAACTAAAGTTACTCAACATTTTTAACACTTAGTCTATCCTAAAAAAAAAACTTTTCCAATAAAGTTATATAGACATTGATTGACACTAGATTTTTTCTCAATAAGTTTTCAACTAAAGTCAGATCAACATTCATTGATACTTGGTCTTAATCTTAAACTGAATAAATTTTCAACTGAAGTTTGAGCAACATTCATTGACAATAGTCTTAATTTCAACAACTTTTCAACTAAAATAAGATCAACATTCATTTACACTTGGTCTTTATCTCAAAAACTTTTCAACTAAAGTTAGACCAAGATTCATGGACACTAGGTTTTTCTCCAATAATTTTTCACTTAAAATCTCTTCTCAATAACTTACCACCTAAAAGTAAGTTTAACATTCATTGACTTTACTCAATAACTTTTTACCTAAAATGTGTTTGCGGTATGATCATTTCTTGGTATTATATATCTGTTAATAATATTTTAAAGAAATGAATACTGTCTTGTTTACTAAAACACAGATTTCATTTACTTTTACAGTTATCAAGAAGTTAAAGTTACTAATTTAAGTATTTGCAAATTCAGCTTCAATGTCAATGAAGTGAAATTGTTCATTCTTCAGAGACTCACTCATTCATTCATTTATTCATTCAGTAACATCTACCCATCCATCCATTCATTCAATCAATTATTCAGTAAGATCCATCTATTCATTCATTCATTCATTCATTCATTCATTCATTCATTCATTCATTCATTCATTCATTCATTCATTCATTCATT
Organism: Anadara kagoshimensis; assembly: GCA_021292105.1. NCBI lineage: Eukaryota > Metazoa > Mollusca > Bivalvia > Arcoida > Arcidae > Anadara > Anadara kagoshimensis. The sequence goes on from CM037865.1 coordinate 44,876,799, forward strand.
CATTCATTTAATAGCATTAAATAATTCATTCATTCATTCATTCATTCATCTATCCTTCCATTCATTCATTCATTCATTCATTCATTCATTCATTCACATTCATTCATTCATTCATTCATTCATTCATTCATTCATTCATTCATTCATTCGTTCGTTCCTTCGTTTGTTTATTTGTTCGTTCTTTCGTTTCTTTTATTTGTTCGTTTTGTTTCATTCATTCATTCATTTTTCAGGCCACTGATACAGGATCAAACACAGCCAGTACTACAGTAATTATCAATGTTGCGGATGTAAATGAACCACCAATATGTCAGCATCAAAATGATCAGTACATCATTGTTATACAAGCTAACACCTCTGCTAGCATTGTGATTGGAGCATTACGGTGTTACGATGTTGACTTAGGAAATAACCGTAGACTAACAGCTTCGCCAGAAAGTGGCTTTCCCTCTGGTGAGTAAAAAATGTTCTATTCTTTATTAGTACAGAAAGGGAAATTTCAACTCTAGTTCTGATATATTTATTCCAGAATGAGGCTTGCCGAGATTTCCATATCTGGCACAACAAGTAGTGATTGATTCTATTTCTTGCAATACAAAATACATCAGTTCAATAAAAATTCTACTTTAACACATTCTCAACAGATCTATTCATGTATATTCTTTGGTGAAAGATAAAAAAAAACAGATGGCACTGTTACTATAAAAAATAAAAACACAAAAATAGAGACTTTAAATTGATCTACCGATTTTATGTTTAAGTTTCACATTAAGTTTCCACAAATTCAAAAAAAAAGAATTAACCATCAAGATGGAAATGTCAAAGCATACACATATATTTTGATTTTAGAAGTAATATTTTTGTATTAATTAATTTCAGATTTATTTTCGGTATCATCCACTGGAGAAATCAGTTTAGTTCGATCCATTACAGCCACAGACAGTTCCAGTTATACTTTTAATATCACTGTCACAGATGGTGGAGGGTTAAGTACCATCGTAGAAGTATCTGTTAGAATTAATAGTAAGCTATTATTCTCATCGCAATGTTTTAGCTATAGTTCTTTCTGATTTAGTTGAGTGGAGTTTTACACCTTTAGTCAAGATTCTTTCACTTATATTGAGGTGGTCAGTTCATGGATTTTGGAGGAAAACTGAATGCACAGAGAAAACCACCAACCTTCCAATAATAAACTTTTTCACACTAGAATCTGCCAGATTGGGTTTAAGCCTAGCCAGTGAGAGCCACTGTGATCTGTAAGTGTGCTTTAGACAACTTTTCTACAGAGACCCCGAATGATGTATTTATAGGAAAAGGTCAAGTTATATGTAATTGACCTAATCGTTATGGGATATTATGTTGTTCACTGATGAAGCCCACTACAGTCAGACCTGTCTATAAAGGCCAACCCAAGAGAACCAGTAAAAGTGGCTTTTATAGGCAGATGGCCCTTATATAGAGGTTAAAATAACATGAAAAAAGCAGTTTGGGATGAAATATTGCTGGCCTTTAAAAGCAAGTGGCCCTTATATAGAGGTGGTCCTTAAGGCAGGTTTGACTGTATATATTAACAAGTTGGAGTGACCATAAAAAATCTGATGTGCTAAAATAAAACTAAACTAATTCTTTTTGTTTAAAAAATGCTGAAATATGTCTGCTCCAATATAATCAAAATGTAGTTAACAGTACCATCCTTTTAATAGAGTGGAGTAATGATATTTTATGATCAAGTCAAGATTCTTCCACTTACAATAAGGCAGTTAGTTTAGGATCGTAAAATTTTTTAGTACATGTACCCTTAAAACCACAACCTTTGATAAGTGAACTGACCGACTGACCTTTGCAGTTGTGAAAATTAGCATCATGTAAATGGCCAAAATTGTGAAAAAAAGAATAAATGAGAGAAAACTTCAAACTGTTGTTTTTAAAGCTGAAATTTTCAAAATTGTTAAAAAATGGCAAAATGATTGTGAAAAAATATAAGATTATGAATACTGGATAGGAAAAAATATTGGCCCCAAAACTTACCCAGCGAGAGCCCTGCATATGTTAGTGGGTAGAGCCCTGCATATGTTAGTGGGTAGAGCCCTGCATATGTTAGTGGGTAGAGCCCTTCATATGTTAGTGGGTAGAGCCCTTCATATGTTAGTGGGTAGTATGCGACACAAAAATGAACCCTTTTGTAACAACTGAACTAAATCAGTGGCTTTTTTGGATATTACAGATACTTTTTATTATTTTAAAACCTTTTTTCCCAGGTAATTTTCCACCGACTTGTCCATCAGCAGTCCTCATTAGTCAGATATCAGAAGACGCAAGTTTATCACAGTGTGTGTCAGTTAAGACCACCTGTGTCGATCCATTGGCAGGAAATTTACAATTTACCATACAGGGACTAAATGGTTCGGATTATTTTGAAATACAATCAAGTACACAGGATCTTGTAAAGATTTGTACAAAGGCGTCAATTAAGGGGAAATATGGTGTATTGAGTGTAAGTATCCTGTTACCATGGTTACTGTTAACACTGGTAATGGTAATCAGTATACTTAAATTTTCTTATCTTAATACTTAATTTAGATAAGAGTTTCACAGCTCAGATGAGCCAAGTGTCATGCATAAACTTTATATTTTCATCTTCTTCTCCAAAACCACAAAGTAAAATTTGATGATATTTGGTAATTATCATGTTTGGGTGAAGGGCTTTCAGATTTGCACAATTGAAGGAGTTATTTTCCCTTTTGGGTCTCATAAGAAGGATTTCGCCTCTTGTTTTATTTTATTTTTATGAATATAATATTGGTTAGATTTTACTGAAATAAATGTAAAACGGAGCTGATTTTGACAAATCTAAACTAACTTTTATTCGCAGATATTAACTTTTGCGGACTCTCTTACCAAAACCAATTTGTAATTTTTAACTTTTGTGATATAGACTATAGCTGAATATTTGGTATAAATAAAACCATTTTCAGAAACAAGTTCGTTACAATTAACTTTTGTCTTCAGGAAACATGCAAAAGTTAATCGCACATGAATAAAAGTTGGCTTACAGTAAGTCATCCTGAAAAGATAAATTGAATTTGTGACAAGTGACCTTAAGTCGTTATTTTCTTGCTTTTTGCTATCCTAAAATTTAAATATGCATTTCAAATTATTTATGATATGCTGATAAGTTGTGTATTATATAAAGTAGATAAGTTAAGATAGTTAAATTTATCTGAACTTACATATTTTGATTTTTTCATATTTGGTACCAGTTGAACATCCAAGTTAGTAATGGATTTGCTGTAACTTTTATCCATGTTGATATAACTGTCACAGATGTGAATGATCCACCAGTGTTTCGAGCAAATGCTACCTATATACAGGTATCAGAAATGACACCAATAGGGGCTGTGTCATTTAGGGTCCAAGCTGTTGACAATGATAAAGGGCTATTTTCCGTGCTTAGTTATAGTCTAGGTAAGTTTTTCATTTAATTTGATGTTATGTATTACTTCAAAATTTCATATACTGATTGACTAGATGCACATCTCCAATAAAAAATGAGATTCTAAGTTTTCCTGATTTTTTCCTGAGTTGTTTGGCTTTGGTCCATCAGACATTTTTCAGACACTTTGTGAACTTGTTAGGCTTTGGTCCATCAGACATTTTTCAGACACTTTGTGAACTTGTTTCGCTTTGGTCCATCAGACATTTTTCAGACACTTTGTGAACTTGTTTGGCTTTGGTCCATCAGACATTTTTCAGACACTTTGTGAACTTCTACATTTCCATATCCAATAGAAAGAATAGATCCACACAGATGCATTGTGGGTATTACATGGTATTAACAGGAAGGAGACAAATGCAGGATTGGACCAGATGTCAAGTTCGGGACCTCCTGCAAAATAGGCAAGTGCTTTACCAGCCGAGCTACCCAAATGCTGCATTTTGCCCTGTTATTATATAATTTCCTATTGTCCTTTGGAAATCTGGGCCAATTCCCTCAGATGGATTTTCTTTGTGGTCTCGCAAATTGTCAGTCCACCACTTCAATGAGCCATACTTGCCACAAAAATAACAGGAAGGAGAAAATGCAGGTTAGAACCTTGGATCAAACCAGAGACCTCTATAAACAAGTGCTCTACCCACTTAGCTACCCAGACTGCTACAGTGTCAAGTATTTTTTGAGGGCTTAGAGGTAAAAGGTGCTATAATTAACCCAATAAAATAGGCATATAGCCCCTTTTACTTCTAAACCCTCATTTTGTTGAAATGTTTTTTGAGTTTATGACTGTTCATTTACATTTTTGCCACATTAACTTTTTTGACAACATCTTACAAATTTCAGTTGTCCAAATCCAATATTTTCCGTGCATCACTTCAAGAAGATACTATGAAAAGTGGTGTTATTTACTTTACAAGTACAAGTTGTTCAGCTAGGAATTATTTATTGTCCCCCACCTTTTGAAAAAATTTGAATTTCTGTCAATCCTTTCAACCATCCTGACACTTCCTGTTCAGAGTAATTCTCCAAATCTATGAAACTCTATTTTTTTAAAAATGGTTCAAAGCATCAACATTGATAGGAGATGCACATATCATTAACTCAAATTGTTTGCTTATTTTCACGTGAGTTATGGCTCTTTGAACATGAGAACAAATCACAAAAAAGTACCTATAGTATATATAGAATTGAGCTTATTATTCATTTTCTGTATAATTTTCAGATGGTTCCTTGGCTGATTTTCAGATTAATTCCGTCACTGGTGAGGTTTCTGTTGCCAGTAAATTAAATGCCTCAGTTACACAGAACTACAATTTTAAAGTTATTGTAAGTAATACATAATGCACATATATTGTATAATGTATTCATTTTTCCGGTGTATTAATTTTGGCTTATTTCAAGGTTGTTTGTTTTGGCGTGAAAATTAATACCTAGTGAAAATTATATTATGCTATTTGTGTTATCCTGCATCTTTCAAAAATGCAGAAATTTAACTACACCGATAATTGTCTTTATTTGCTATACCACGAAAATAAATACACGCAAAATTAAATATGTTTACAGTATATATTGTATAATACATTTAAGCTTTGCAGTGATTTTGTTTCATAAACTTTGAGAACAATTGCCTTTATACAAACTATAATTCCCATTGATAATGGACTGAATGGTCGAAAACACAGAAATGCACAGTGTTCAGTTTAGAAGGGACTCTTGCTCCATCGGCCCAAAAGTAAGAATTTTGTCCCCCAAATGTCTTTTTAGTCATAGTTAAGTCTTTAATAAATCTGGTTCTGCCTCTTTCTAATTCATTTATATATTGTTTCTTTGACTTAAAGATTTGTTTTTCTAATTACGGTATATACCAAGGTCTGAACTGTTACACATTGCCTTCTTCTGTTAAGTCAAATCTTGGCATTTAGTAAAATTTTTGCATTATAAAGAGGATTGACATTAAATCCAGGCAGGCTTTTAAGAAATACAAACAGGAAATATTATCCAGGGGCATCATAAGGACTTTTTACTGTATGGCATATACATATTTATATTCATTTCAGGCAACTGATGGTGGAGGTTTGTCAGCTTCGATGTATGTTAATGTAACAGTGGTTGACATTAACGAGCCACCTGTCTGTGTCTCACCTGTACAGGTGCTAATTAATTTAACCACACCTGTAGGAACCGCCCTAAACAAGCTGAACTGTTGGGACTGGGACGTCTCTCAGGATTATGGCGTCATTGTTTACAGCATTGATTCACTTCAAGCAAGTAAGTTTTAATTTTTCGTAAATCATCTCTGAAAATTCAAACCACTAAAGAAACTCAGTTGGTAGAGTGCCCGCTTCGTAGGTGGAAAGACTTTGGTTCGAACCCCGGGTCAGGTATGACCATACTTAAAAATAGGTAGTGACTTTTCTTTTGCCTAGCACTTGGCAATTTAGACATGGAACTCATGGGGTCCTTATGAAGAGACCTTAAAAACTGACGTTCCATGTCTTGGCAATTGTGGCGCCTAAAAGAACCCTCCCTGCACATTGCCCCAAGTGGAATGAAAAGGTCAAAATTTCTATCACTTCATCTATAGCTGGTGACATCTTGATATAAATGAAATATTCTTGACTGTGCTTTAAAACCCCAATCAATCTCTGAATTCAAGTTTTGACTTGTTATATGAAATAATTTTTGATGGTCTAATTTTAAATAGACTGAAATTTAAAAACAAAAACCAAAAAACATTACCACCAATGTAAATTCATTTAGTAAAATTTATCAAAATTACTATAACATATCTTGATAAATTACAGGTCAAGTTTGAATTTTTGTATTTTGAGTCTAGTGGTTTAGTAATTGTTGACATTATCAGACTAAATCTCAAAACTTTTTTTAGTGTGATAAGTGATTCTCTTTGTTATTATGTGTTTAATGTTTTCTTGACAGAGGTATTCGAGGTTACCCCAGACGGAACAATCAAAGTGTCCAAATCAATTCCGAGGACACTAACCAGCTTTAGTTTCGATGTAACTGTCAGAGATAAGGCTTTGGAACTTAATGGAAGTACCACTGGTCAAAAAATTGTAAACGTCCAGGTGACAGTCAATAGTAAGTTATATAGTAAATAAAAACTTAAAGAACTACTTTGAAAATACCATACAAGTTTTGTGAAAAATGAAAGAAATCAAACAAAAGTTCGACCTTTGTAGTCTAGACGACCTTTAGAAAAAATGCTAGTGCAGAATAATTATTTCCAATGGATATGAAATTATATCTGTTCACATTTTTCCCATGAAAATGATTTCATGACCACATTTTTCCCATGAAAATGATTTCATGACACAAACATTTTCAAAAACATCTAATGCAAAACGTTGTGGGTTGTTTATCATGTGGTATGGCGGGAAACCTCATTTATTACAGTATTTATGTGATACAGATTTAACCAGTGTTCATTCTAGGATTTTTTAAGATGGCCCCATTTTCAAAAATTTCTTCTAAAAACACAATAACACCAATATCTGTGCATTCATGTTGTGTTAAATATTGCCCGCTTAGATGGCCTTAAAAATGGGGTCATTTGGCGAAATAAAGGACCAATGGCCCATTGGCTCCCTTCCAAAATGTACACTGTCTATCTGTATATTACCTTCTAATTTTATTTTTTATTTTAACAGCTAATTTTCCCCCAGAGTGTACCAAAACAGTTATTAATGGAAACTTTGATGAAACACAGAATATAAACGATTGTCTGGACAAAGAAATAACTTGTACTGACCCTACAGGTGATGGCGTTTATGTGGAAATAATAGGGGGAAGTGGGACGGTGTATACACATGTCCGTAACCGAACCACAGATATGATAAACCAGCTTCCCCTTAATCTGTGTATCAAAAAAAGCATCAAGAACGAAATCGGCAGTTACCAGGTACTATCTTTGCTCTTACCCTGTCATCCCTAAATTTAAAATGATCTGATCCATTTCTCTGATGAATTTAAGACCATACCACTTTTCTACAGGGGTGAAGTGTTAACATAGAGATTAACTTCTTACTTAAAGTCTAAAAACAAATTTACATAGGAATATTTGTCTTCAATTTTTTCAGAAAAATTTGAACCACAGTATTCAACCATGTACTGTATGGTTGTTTAATTCTGCTGTGAATAAATTTCACGGTTCAGACACTAAAACATATTCACGAGTATAAGATTTTGTTGTGTAGTGGCCATTGTTAACCATTTTTTGCACGGATTATCTCGGTCTACATTTAATGCATGCTACATGAAAATATTCACTTGGTATTTAATTTGCACTATGAAGTCAAACCCTGAATGTAGCAAAATAAATTTCAGACTGTGAATAAAAGAAACTACAGTCCAACCTGCCTTAAAGGCCAACTCTATATAAGGGCCACCTGCTTATAAAGGCCAGAAGAATTGTATCCCAATTGTTCTTTATTCATATTATTTGAACCTGTATACAGGGATTTATCAGGGTCTTTTGGGAAAAGGCCCTAAACTAAAAATTGGGAAAAACTATCAACTTTTTGCTCATTTTGGGAAAACTTTGACATCATTTTTGGTGCCATTAATGATTAAATCTAATGCTTTTAGTGTATTGAGTTGATTGAAGATTGAGAAAAGCAGCCACATTTATGACCAGACTTCAGCTATGTATCTGGTAGATTTTCTAATTGGGAATTTTCTCAGCCCATTTTGGGAAAAAATCATTGTTTTTCCATTGGGAATGGGGCCGAATTTCGGCCCTAAATAGGCCCTTGATAAATCCCTGGTATATAAAGGCCACCTGCCCATAAAGTCCACTTTTACTGGTCCTCTTGTGTGGCCTTTATAGACAGGTTTGACTGTATACAGTATTTTCATTTAAAACATTACATTTATCCTTTACTACAGTAAGAAAAGTTTCATAAGATTTTCAACCAAACTACATGTGCATCATATTTAGTCAATAACTGAAAAGTTCAAGCATATTTGTCAAAGAACATGTTACTGTCTTGTCCCAACAAACAGATAAACAGTTGCACAGTTATTTATGTCATCATCATTGTCAACTTTATTGACTCCAATATATATTTTATTATCGACGGATGTTATTACCACATATTTTTTATAACCCGTATAACCACACATATGTAACTTCATACATCGATTGAATAGGATTAAATAGTCTAATTTTGAATTAAAAGAAAATTTTATTGATATTTTCCAAAAATGGCTGTCTAAATGATTGATGACAGATCTTTGATCGTGATGAACTGCAAAAAACAATCCCACAGTATGACGAAAACAAAATGGCAGATCTGAAACCGTATTTACGTTTTTTACAAAATAATCTATTATTTGACCAAAATGTGACACATTTCTATTAAATATATTTTAATTATCACTAAATTGATGTATTTATAGCTAATCATAAGGTTATAAAGCCCATGTATATACGGGTATAAAAAATATGTGGTAATAACACATTTGTTATTGACACTTTTGGGGCAATAACCACTTCGTATTTTATTATCAGCAAAATTGAATCTTTTAATTTGGACCTAAATTTTTTTGTCTTCAGTGTACAGGTGTTCTTAATTAATTCATCAAAATTTTATTTTGGAAATATTTACTTTTTCTAGTCATGCACCTGTGAAACGTTTTTTTAAGATTTTTATTCAAATTTTATATTATAGGTATATGCTGATATAAACAATGGACTTGGTGTAACCAGAGTCACATGGAATTTTAAAATACTTGATGTAAACGAACCTCCCACATTTATAGGAGCACCATATAATTGGAGTATTCCAGAAACAATTACTGCTGGTTCTGCTATTTCTAGTATTTCTGTTATTGATCAAGATACTGATTCAAACCTCCGCACATTTACCGTTGAGAGTAAAAGTAAGTCTTTTGATATCGGTGGCAGGTTTCACAATCATTTCTTAACTAAGATTTTCCTTAACTTAAATCTGGCAAATTTTATGTTGTTAAGATTTTGTAGATATTTTAGTTATTCAGAAATTTAAGGTGTCATTTTGAAGATCAGTCAAAGCTTATTACAGCTATACTTTTATTTTTGCAAAACTTTTTACCTTAAAATGTTGCCAAAATTTACCAGATTTAAGGTAAGGAAACCTTAGTTAACACGGTTCGTACAGGCCTGGAAAAGTCCCTAAATTTTGAGGTTTGCCCTAAAAAGACCCTAAAAACAAGTCTGACCCTAAAAACCCCTTGAATTTGGCCAGTTGGGTGTCTGTGTTTTGATAATAAGTGGTTGCAAATAGACTGATATAGATAAATAAATAATAAATAAGTTACGTTGAAAGGGGCAATTTAAAGGTACCTGGCCCAACCAAACGCCAAACCTCAACCTCCACTTCAAGTGTCGTTACTATGGACTCTTAAGCAATTGTTTATTATGTAATTGCTGTTACATCAATATGTTTTGCTAAAATTGTCCTTCTGATTAGGCCTTAAATTTGCTAATAAGACCCTGAAAAGACCCTTAAAAGTCCTTAAATTATGAGTCCAAATGTCTATATGAACCCTGGTTAAGGAATACTTGTGAAACTGGGGCCTGTGTTTAAGGGCCACTTGTTTTTATATATCCATAAATATATATTTCATGATATGTTATCTTTGGTCTCCTGTAATATTGATTTGATTTTGAAGAAAATTCGTCTGTGAGTTAATTATCTAACTTCCTCTCTAAATTTGACATGGACTTAATCTTCACAAAATTAATTAGCATTCTGCAACTTGATTGGAACACTACAGTCCCCTTCATGGAACTGGCAAATGGTCTATTTGGATGGGGGCATTTATTCCCTTAGGATAATTCTAGTTTAAATAAAAAATTCATGTAAAAAATAAAAAAAAATTGTGCAAGTGTTTTTTATTGCCGGTAATATGTAATATTTCATTTCAGTGAAAAATCCTGGTGAATCTGTAGCAGTTGCCTTCTTAAAGCAGTGTTGTTTCTTTGCCACAACATTACAGAATGCTACAGTGAAAAATCTGTACGAATTTGATTTAATTGTAAGTAAGCAGATTTATATTTAACCATTGAACTGTCTAGAAATGGCGTTTATAATGCTATAACTTCCATTGCCGTACAAAGCAAACCGAATAATGTGCGCTAGCGCGTTATGACTAGTTTGCTTTGCACGGATATGGAAGTTATAGCACTATAAACGTCATTTCTAGACAGTTCAATGGTTATATTTACATTTCGCATTTTTTGAAAATCTTATTTTTGTTTTTGAATTCTGAAATAAATTTAAAACACTGTCGTGTACGACATGCAATTTCAATTCCCTGAACAGCCTATCAATGACGTCACGGGCATAGGTGTCAGCAAGAAATGAGTGACGTCACATTAGCAAATGTAATTATAGTCCTATAACTTCATTTGGTCTAAAACAGAGTTTAATACAATCAAACACCATAAATGTATATATTTCACTATCATGTTTTTCTTGATGACCTTAGTTGCTGAAAGATGATCAAGCTTTAGAAATGATTATGAATGAATGAGTTGAGTTGAGTAATGGTGTTTAACGTCTTAGTCAAGAATATTTAACTTACATCCAGACATTGCCAGCTATAGGGGAAAGTGCAGAAATTTTGCCTGTGTGTTGGTCTGATGGCATTATACAGCAGGGTTCTTTATTGTGCCAAGCTTACCATGACACGAGACCTCGTTTATTTTAAGTTCCCATTTCATAATGCTGAGTGCTTGGCAAAAGAACAGTCACTACCCACTTTCAAATCTTGGGTCAGATCTGGACGGGGTTTGAACCCATGACTTCCCACTTACGGAGCGAGCACTCTACCAACTGAGCTAGGGCAATGAATGATATCCAGTGTGTATTATACTAGATAAATGTATAAAAAATGGTGTATAACATTTGTCTGTCTGAGAATACTCACTGCAGCTTAATATCTGTGACAAAATATACCTCTATAATCAAAGAGCAGGTAACTCTGCAATTGTTTATTGGCCGTATTTATGTTCACCAAATGATTTAGGAGGCCATGGTGGCCTAATGGATAAGACATCAGTCTACAAATTCAGGGTCTTTCATTGCAGTGAGTTCCAGTCCCGATCAGATCACTTGTGGGAAAAAGAATGGCCTTTACTAGTACACTCGGTGTCAGTATAATGTGACATGGGGAGTGGTATGCTTGTCTGCAGCATACTGACTTGGTGAGCTAGCACCTTGAAGTCACCCTGAGTGCGCACTGGTACATTTGGATAGAGTAAATGTGCCATTGACTATTCGTATTTTGACACATGCACATGGTTTGGAAAACATAGATTCAAATTTAGGGTTCGTTTGGGGAGGGGGGGGGGACATCCCATTTCAGTTATGACCTGTTTGTCATTGTGTTTTGCTTTCTTTATTTGCAGGCTACTGATGGTGGCAATCTCACCACTAACACCACAGCTTCTATCCATGTGTTAGATATAAATGAAAGCCCTAAATGTAATGTGAACAACATTGAAATCTCGATCACGCTTTTGACTCCAGTCGACAAGGTAGTGTCTAAGCTGGATTGTTATGATACAGATAGAGATGAGGAAAATAAACGCTTAAAATTTACTGTACAAGGATCAAGTATGTATTAGTTTATCATGATAAAATATTTCTTTATTCAAGAAAAGATAGAATGTGAAAGTCCAAAATATTATTCCCAAAAATTTGGAATAGACCGTAAACATCCTTACTATCATTTTCTGATTACACAGATTTGCAGTTTAAAATTTAAAAAAAATAGTCAGCTGAATTGAAATATTGGGCTCAAAGTTGTCTGCTAAAATTTCTTGTAAGAAAAAACTGAAATTGAAAGGTAAGGTGGTCTTTTCTATGGCATTTTTGTACCAGATTCTATGGAATTTCATCTAGTGATAGTTTTAGTGCAGCTTCATGAAATGCTCAACTTCTGAAATCATTAAAAAATGTTCACTTGAGATTCAAGTCAAAATAGGTGTGACACAAAAAGGAACCCTTACTGCGCATTGCTATAAGAACATTCCAAATGTACAAATTTTCTGCAACTTCACCTACAACATGCCACCTCTTGATATATTATGTAAAAAATGGGGACTTAACAGATTAGTGGTTTAAGCATGCATTTATGGATGAAAGTGTCTTACACAACCAGGTTTGATTCCCACTTGGACAGTTTTAATGTGAGACAGTTTGCCAGTTCACTTGAACAAAGTTTTTTTTTTTTTCCAGCAACTCAATTTTCCTGCATCATCCCTGAACTGACCCCCCTCCATGTAAAAGAAAAAGTTTTGACTAGGTTAAAAATCACCAATACTCCACATTACACTAGAAGGGAGTTTTACCGGAATAATTGCGAAATTCCGGAATAGTAAGACACTGTCCGTAATCTTTGCGAAAATCCGGAATATTTAGATTAATTCCAGAATTTTTAGACCAAATCCGAAATAATCGGACAAAATCCGGAATAATTCGTCAAAATCCGGAATAATAAGAATATTTTTACAGTAAATTTTACGGATTCTAAAAATTCCGGCAAGTGTCTGATTATTACGGTAACTTGTCTGATTATTCCGGTAAAAGACTGATTATTACGGTAAAAATCTAATTATTCCGGCAAATGTCCAATTATTACGGTAAAAAAATTTAAAAAAATTATTATTTTTTAGAAAATTTCCCGTATTAATTGGACATTTGCCGGAATAATTGGACATTTGCCGGAATAATTAGACTTTTTCCGTAATAATCAGACACTTACCGTAATTTTTAGATTACGGAAAACTTACCATAACAAAATAGTCCAATTATTCTGGATTTTGCCTGATTATTCCGGATTTTACCGGTTTATTCCGGACTTTACCTGATTATTCCGGATCAATTTGGTTTATTCCGGATTTGGTCTGATTATTCCGGATTTTCGCAATTATTCCGGTAAAACCCCCTTCTAATGTTAATCCAATAAGTAAAGTAACTTATACTTGGGTGTCAAACCTTATTTACCTACTTAATCTATTTCTGTTGTTGTTATATTTTTTTTTAGCTTTTTTTAAAGCCAACACTGATGGAGAAATAATGGTAGCCACTAAGTTGCCACGGTTACAGAATTACCATAGTTTCGGTGTAGTTGTCAGTGATCATGGAAATCCACCATTGAGTGTTTCAGTCATTGTAACTATTACAGTTGATAGTAAGTGTGCATATAAGAAGATAGGAAACATCAAAAAACATGCTAAAGCCCTCGGTCAGATATGGCATATGATATGGATTTCACCATGCCAGACAATGCAAAAAGCACCGGTCTGATGGTCATGTCCAGTAAAATTGTCGTCGGTCTGCTGAAAAATTCTAGCAATCCCGACTGAATGACTGATGAATGACCGTCACTGGTTTTGAAATTATTGACTGTCAGTAACTTCCAGATTGCAGTTTTTACTATGTTTCGTCTTCAGTATACTCCTGCGGTGATTCCAGGAAAGCTTATTTAAAGAAAAATAACAGACAACGAGAGAATAGAATAAAAACGTAAATATGAGGTACGCAGAAAGATTGTTGAATCCAAAATGGCAAAAAGGGTGATCCTGGTTGGTGTTCGACTACGACCCTGATGAAATGGAATGTTCCATTTGTATGTTTGCCTGTTTTCCGAAATATTTGGTCTGGTAAAATGTCAGTGGGTCTGGTAAACCAGCAAATTTTACCAGACTGAATGTCCTGTAATGCATTTTGCTCTTTTGCGTTGTCTGCCATGCAATATTCTATATGTAGTATATGGACAAAAGGTATTATTGTATGTAATGTTACAGTTAAAACATGCATGCTATGAATAAATAATTAATGTCAATTCAAGTTTCACCACTGTGGTAGCTCAGTTTGTAGAATGCTCGCTCTGTAATTTGGATGTTGTGGAATCAAACCCTAACAGGGTCTGACTTAATACTTGAAAACAGGAAGTGACTGTTCTTTTGCCAAGCACTCAGCATTACGAAATGAAAGTCATGCTTCTTTTGGTTAGGAATTTAAAATAAATGAGGTCCCCTGTCACGGTAGGGTTGGTACAATAAAGTACCCTGCTGTATAATGCCATCAGCGCAAGGCACAGGCAAAATTTCTGCACCTTTGCCTATAGCTGGATTAATATGAGTGAAATATTCTTGATCGGGACATTAAACACCATTACTTTACTAAACTCAATTCAAGTTGCTATAACATCAGCTTAAATTTCAAGTATATCTGTTTCATGTATATTCACTGGAGAGAGAAAACTTTTAAAATTTTAAAATATTAATAAATATACGTGTATTTGTGTTTGACTTCAGATCTGGTGCCTCCAACATGTCAGCAGTCTGATGTTACTTACCCTGATACATGGGTCATCACGAAATGTGTTACCGTGAAGATGAACTGTATTGACCCCACCACTAACGGCAACGGTACACTGACTTACACACCAGGTGGAAATTACTCCGCAGGATTTACCAACAGAACCGTAGAGAAAGGAAAATATGAGTTTTGTTATCAATTAACCACAAATGGAAACTTTATGGTAAGTTATGTTGTGTTGATATTTTTACTGATATAATTTCGACAATTTTCAAGACACTTGTATATTTATCTGTTAGTGTGTGAGAAAAAATGAGGGTTGGGCCAGGTTATGGTTCTTAGATTATATTGCCTGCAATATAGGCAAGCTCTCCTAATATGATAATTTTTATCTCCTGTCCATACTAGAGCTGTAAAAAGCTTAACATTTCAGATGAGACTCAAAACCGAGGTCCAGTGTCTCAGTGCACACTAAGGACACCTCTGTAGAATTTGAAAAAAAGTAGGCCACCTGTTGCTGCTACAGAGAATGCATAGAATCAAAAGCAATTAAAACAGACTGGGCAAGATATGAAGCTAAGATAAGATAAGATAAGAGTACTTGTCACCCTTCAAAGAAATTTCTCGCATAGCGATTGGTTAACTTGCCGTGGTACATGGAAGGATGTTCGGAAATCTGCCGGGGTACATGAGAGCACGCGACGTTTAGGGGTAAAAGGGAAGCAACTCGTACATCTCTGACGTCTAGTTACGGTAAACAAACATGGCGACAATGCACCCAAGTCACAGAAAATATGAAATGGAAGTTAAAAAGGTCCAACTGGTAATGCTTTGAAGGGTGACAAAAACGTTATACAGGTCCTTTTGCAAGTTACACGGTCCCATGTACCCCGCCAAAGATTTATGTAAAAGCCAAAAGCCCTGTATAACTCATATTGTGACCAAGCTCCCCTTATATTCTAGTATTGATAATATTTGCAAATGAAAAAAAGAATTTTATCTTCCTTGCAGTCAGATGGGGTTTGCCACTGAACCATGTGATCAACACCCCTTAACGTTTTTGCAAGGTTGTTTTTTAAGAAATGACATTCTGATCATGGTCATTTCATATATTTACAATTCTTGCTTTTAATAAATATTTTGTACCATGGCGATATTTTTTCCATTCTACTCGTGTGATATAGGGTTTTTAGCCAAGCGAGATCAGTGTATCTCACATGATCATGTGACCCCCTGTGCGGGACATGACGTAATATTGCGGGAAAATTGATACATATCAAGGGTCATGACCCCTATTGTCTTTTAACGCAAATTAAAATACAATTGCTTCTGTATGTTTCATCGAAGAGAGATACAGTCATATTGTAAATATTTAAAAATGTTTACATCGTGAATTCATGTAATAACATTGTTGTTTTTACAGGAAAGTGTGAACTGATATGATTCCATATTTAGTGAATATAATTGTTCCACATAAAGTAAGGGGTACCCAGTGGTACAGCGTTGAACCTTATTAATAAATTCCCTATTGATTTTTTTTAAGGTGTCAGGCATTTTACCATGTTTACTGTAACATAGAGCTGTTATTATATATCATCATCGCGATTATCGTTGCCGAGGATTTGCCGATGGCTACATTATGATATCGTAGAACCCTATTACTTACAACAAAATTCTTTGAAGTCATTGCATCACTTGTGTATTGATCGTGATTAAGCAAATTAAACACGTGGTTTTGACATGAACCTTCAATAACTTTGATAAAATTTGCAAATTTATATCTTATTATTCTTTTATTATGTTTGACTTTATTGCAGTCCAGTAAAAACGCAGCAAATCTTTTGAGCATATTCATCCATAAATATTGTGATATTATAACAATGATATCGTACATTTTTGGCGATATCGCGATACCTTTTTTGTCCACAATAACATCTCTACTGTAACATACTTAAAATTTTCATATTCCTTTACTTTAAAATCAATAATATCCATGGGGTCAAAATTTCAAGGTTTTGTTGGGAGGAAATTTTGTGGAATTATGTTTTGTGAAAATAAATCCCATTCAGGGCCTTGGGAATTAAAAATTTTGCTGACATTAAATTTTGTCGTATTTACGTACCATATGAAAATAGTGATATTAAATCCCCCACGAACATTTGTAATTTTACAATAATTTTCCCATACTGTAAAACACTTTATTTTCGCAGCATGATATTTTCGCGATATTTGTATCAAAGTCATTTCGCGGCATGAAATTTTTGTTGTGAGCCCGATCCCCTCATGTAAAAGTCGTAGGTATGTGTTCTCTCATCATGTACAGCTCCACCTGTACTCACCTGTGAACTGTGTTTTATAATAAAGTATTTGAGTGCTCAGTACTTTTAAAAATGGATAATAGATCTTGTAGTTATTTTATGGATTTTAGTTATTAAACCTGAATAAATGCAAGTGAAACTATTTCTTTCCATTTTTTTCTTGCTTTAGAGATACTTCCAAGACAAAAAACCCAGTGTGTCCCAAACAGTTACTGTAACTTCCGGTACACGTTGTTATTTTCTGACTGTGTTAACGTGCTTTATATATATTTATACCGTAGCAATTGAGAACAGTCCATTCATATTATTCAATCAAATTTATTTTTGCGCACATTATTTTTGCGATTTTTTATGAACTTGCGAATTACGCGAAAATAACATGCATGCGAAAATTTCATGTTTTACAGTAAATTTGTGAGAGTGCAAGATTGAATTAAGATGTGAAAATAAATCATATTTTTGATATCTTGAAATGACAGTTCTTGCTATAATCATAACTGTTGGGAAAATTTTCTGATTTACTTTAATTACGACACCAGTTTATATTTTCTGTTTTAGATAACAGTACAAGTATATAATGGACTCACTTCACATTATGTCAACATCCCATTAGAGGTAAAATATTTTCAATCGACACCACAGTTTACTCAGAGTGTATATGCCATGGAACTACCAGAGAACGCAGGGATTGGATCCACTCTAGTCGGAGTAAGAGCTACATCGCCTTCTGGACAAATTAAATACTCGGTCACAGGTACGTTAGTCATTTAAGCCCTTACTACTCTAAACTGTTCATCTAGGATCTTTAGTGGCAAAATTAATGTTTTCCATCGCAAAAAAAATCTGAGAACAATTTGATGACATCTTGTGTCCCTATTTATACCCCCACATTCAAGTTTGAGGTGGTATATAGGAATCACCATGTCTGTCTGTCCATCTATGTGTCAGTCTATGTAAAATTGTGTCCAGGCCATATCTCATAGCTGCTTTGGTCAACTATCATAAAACTTAACATGAATAATCTTCATGGTCCAAAGGTGTGTCATGACCTTGAACTAAGGTCATATTGGAAAGGTCAAGGTTGCAGGAAAACATTAAACCCTTGTAGATGGGGGGAGGGGGAGGTATTTGGCTCTCAAGAGGCAGTTCTTGTTGGAAGCCTAGCATGTTGTAATAGTGGGCCCATACAGAATGCCACCAGGTACTCTAGCAATACTTTTGAAGTTAGACTGAAAATGCCAATTCAATTCAGTTACAATTATTAGCTTGTTTAAGATCTCATCACTCAATTTTTTTTCAATAAAACCCACAAAGCTTCAGGTGGTCCTAACTGCTGTTTGTTCTCCAAGTGTCCTGCTATCTAGACTAATACCGTACATATTGCTCAACTACCATCAAGAAACCAACATTTTCTACTAAAAAAAGTAACTTCATCTTCTAAAGTTTCTCAGTTTGATGGTTAAAGTTCAGTGCATGGCCTTCTGCAAGCACTTGTTTCCTCCACCATCCCTGAACTGACCTTAATTTAAATGAATGAACCCCTCCTCTCTCCTTTTGACAAGTAATTACTTATTTAGACAAGTTTCTGATTGGATTACCAATGTTTCAACAATTGATGGATTGCCGGCCATGCCCACAGTGACAAAGGCCTGGCATGCTTGAATTACACACAAAAAGAATGAAAACTTGGCCTGAATTGTGTCATTTAATGACGTCACCGACACTTGTACGTCATTAGTTGCGGTGATGCTTTTTTCATACCGTGATGGCGGCCAGTGTCAGAACATAAAAGGCATGGTCGGCGATACATCAATTATCCATAATTTCACAGACAGATAATGCTTTGTTTATCTGTAGTAAAGTTAATGTTATTATGATTATCTTTAAACATACGGAATTAGATTTTGGTATTTGCTTGATTTGTTAGGTTTCCAGGGCAAAGTGCAGAAGCATTTATTTTATCACCCTGATGAGAATTTGTGTATCTTCACATCCATTATTTAAGAAATAATTATTTCATGTCATAAGAATGTAATAATGTCACGAGTTGGCTTGCCAACAAGTGATATATTCGCCACATGCGAACTCCGGCCCATGGACATTGTATTATTCAATGATACACTACTGGTAAATGTTGATTATTTCAATTCTAACATGACATAGATAAAAAGTATTGAAATAAACATTTGTGAACTCTTTTTTCAGAAGTACATTTTACTATTTATTTGCAAAAAAGTCTATTTCAATTTGGCTTTTGAAATTACCTCCATTGAAATAAACGATTTCATGGATGAAAATTACATCACAACCATTGTTCACATACACATAGCATGAGGTCATAAGATAAGCAAGGGAGTACATCATTAAAATGGAACATCCATGGGTTATCCTTTGTTATACCATGGCTGGCTCTCTTCATGTGTCATATGAAGGAAAATGCAGGTCATGTTAGAATAAGGTTTTTTGATGGAGACATATTTAAGTGTTTGGTTACAGCATTTTGATGGACTGTGTATTTATCAGAGTGCAAGTGCACTAAGCTATTTGAAAGTTTTTTGATGAACGCATGTTGCATTTTTTCTTTGTATGTATCAGAATGCAAGCAAACTAAGCTTTTTGTCTAACAATGTTTTTTTTTTTAAATTTTTAGGCAGTGATTTAAATGATTGGGCCAACTATTTCCAGATTAATGAAATTAGTGGTGTAATTTCAACAAAATCCAGTATAGCCGGACTAGCCGATACAGTAATAACACTGAACATACAAGTTAGTTTTAACATTAATATAAATTTTGAACAGTGACAAAAAATACAGAGGGATAAGAAATGAGCCACAAAGTAAAATATGAGATGGAAGGTTATTCATATGCAGATGGGATAGGCCCTTGGATCGGACCACTAATAAATCAGTTACAGAGCATGCATATGCTTTGACTAGCAGACAGTTTTTATATGTTCGGTCAGTTACATGAAGAAATTAGATCTACCGTAGTACAAAAATTGTAGATCTAGTTAAAAAAAAACAAAAAGCAAAAAAACCTGGTAGTTAAAGGAAAGTTAGATTGCATAAGTGCCTGTTTCATATTAAAGTTTTAAAAAATACCCACACTCTGTATTATATGCTATGGGTAATATTACACATGTGTAACAGGATTTTTATAACATGGCTTTATTGGACCGGCTTTATTATATGGATTTCGGGGTGATTATACAAGGTTATATTCTTGTTGTGGAAAGATGTGTCCCCTTGTTAAAATAATGACAAATCATATTTCATGATTCATATGCTACATACCCCTTGTGAAATGCCAACTAAACAATTTCACAAAAATTTCCACTTGCATAAATAACCATGATTACAGTAGATACTATAGTGGTATTAAGTAGTGATGGGAATCGGTTGCATTTCCATAAACGATTAATCGGTTATAATTGGAAGATAATTTTGATCGATTTTCCGATTATAATCGGTTTATAAATTGAAGCAGAAATTACAAAGTAAATTAGATTAAATACTAATTTTTAGTCTTGATAATATCTGCAAGATATTTGTATCTCAGTTAAGACTTGAAATATCCTCCATTTTTCTGATCATTTACTCTTCCTTACATTTGTGTTAGTTTTCTTTTCCAAGTACACTTATTTCAGCTACAATTTCATACTAATTTTATAAGAGACGTTCGTCTCAGTCAGTGTGGAATCTTCATTGTGAAGAACCATTTTTCAATAAACGAACTTCAGTAAATAATCGAAACCAATCTATTATTAGATTTTAGAATCAATTATAGCTAATTGGACGCTCAAATGATTAGATAATCCAACACTAGTATTAATCATCTTATGAATAAGAATGATTGTATAAGAAGTTTCTAATTTTTTTCAGGCTTTGAATGAATTTTCACAGTTGAAGTCTACAACGCAAGCTGTAATAAATGTTGTAGATGTAAATGAACCACCTAGCTGTGCTTCCTTAGACGTGGGGGATAAAAACCTGAATGTCGACGTTACCGTAGGAACTGTAGTAAGAGAGTTCTTATGTCTTGACGCTGATGTCAATGAACTCAATAAAAAGATGGCGTTCAATCTGACGTCTGTGCCAGGTAATATCAGTTTGAATTTTGAAATGATATTCTTAGAGATAACTACATATTTTTGTTTTACAACATACCTGTGAAAAAAGTTTTTGAGTCATCAAAAGTCATTGAAAAGTTATTATACCCCACAAACAACAATACATATATCCCCGAATTCGGCCTGTCTGTCCATCCGTCAGGTTGTCCTTCCCAATATTGTGTCCGCTCCATATCTTCCATGTCTATAATTGGATTTGATTAACTTGGCACAAATGTAAACCAACCAGCATAAGACGATGTGTTTCATACCAAATTTAGGTACATAAGTCAAAGGTCAAGGTCGGGAGGTCAATATTTTGGGGGTGGGGGTATTTGGCTCTCTAGAGAAAGTTCTTGTTGAATTTTGTGGCTCCTTGGCTGCATTAACCCTGTCTCTTATAATATTGATTGAAATGGGAATATTTTCAATTATATTTAGATGTTGCCTGCAATCAAAAACAAGCATACTAATCCATTTCCGAATCACAATCCAGAAGCAAAGTAAAAACTTTGGAACTGACAAGTTAGGTTAGACACATGAACTTCCACCAGGGAAGTGAGGCCGGGTGCTCCGGAAGGGTAAGCACCTCCTGTTTAGCTAGCTACACCCGCCACGTGTGTAATCAAAATTGTGTGAAAGGAACATGGAACTATGAGACGTCAAATATATCCAAAACAATCCTGGACACAGAGACATCAAACTTTTCAACAATACTGTGATGACGACCATAAAACTTTTTGAGGGCCTTGATAAGCCTAGGCTTGCAATATCCCCGAGTCAACAATTTATTTGCAATATGTGAAATAACAAAATACAGTTGAATCTCAATTTGTTGTCACCATTTGTTCAGCTCGATTTTTGTCATTATAAAGGGGTTTGGCGATAATTAGAGGGACACTGACCTTTAGAAAGTGAGCTGACAAGTTTTCTCACACTAGAATCTGCCTCAGTGAGATGGAAAAAAAGTTTTTAAGTCGTTAAAATCATTGAAAATCTTCCTCACACTGACCCTTAGAAATTGAATGACAAGTTTTCTCACACTAGAAACTGCCTCAGTGAGATATGTACCTAGATGGCGAGAAGTGCTGCATTAAATGAATTTTATTCAGAGCATTAAGCTACAGTTAAACCTTGGTTCACTGCCAGCATTTGTTCAGTCAAAAATTGGCATTAGATTATAAAGTAGTTTGACTATAAATTGAGGGAGATTTATAAAGAAACAGTAAAATACTGTTATGATAAGTGAATTGGAAAAGCTAGCCAGAGGCATTACAATGTTTTGTACACGATAGATGTCCCTTTATAAAATTTTAAGGAAATTTAAAATGTTTGAAGGGATATGTTTAATTGTAATATAATTTTACAGGTGACAATCAAAAACAAACAAACTAATCCATGTCCAAATCACAATCCAGAAACAAAGTAAAAACTTTGAAACTGACAAGTAAGGTTAAACATGTGAACTTCCACCAGGGAAGTGAGGCCAGGTGCTCTGGAATGGTAAGCGCTTCCTGTTTAGGAGAAAGACAGTGTAACAAGATGTGTTGTATCTGAAGTAAATACGCTATATATATAAATTTCTATTTCAGACAATATACCTTATTTTGATTTTGAGCGTACTGGTGGCACGGTGAAGGTCAAAGTGAAACAAGAGCTAGCTGTTAATATCAGTACCTATGTACTGTCATTAACAGTGTCTGATTCTGGCACCCCGCCAAAGAGTAGTTCCTACAGTGTCAAAGTCATTGTCAATTGTAAGTCAATTTTAAATTTTTTTTTTATTTATTTATTTTATTTAACATTTAACTTTAACATTTTAAATTAAATAATTAATTTCATAAACAAAAATTTTTTTAAAATTTTATTCCAAGTCCTCGGGATTCTGTCTTACCAGACTATATTATTCTGTTAACCAGCATGAATGTTATCTTGAACTTACTAGTCCAGTGATTGAAAAATTATGCTGTTTATCCCGTGCAATAATGATATAGTGTAGTATTCTTTCTGTAGTGTATTTTGTTTGGATTACATTTTTAAACTTTAATTTGAAAGTGAAAGTTTAATGACTTGAAATATGTATTTTAATTTCGACTTTCAAGTACCATATCAATGTGTTAACCAGTATTAAAAATTTGAGAAAAATTGTCATTCAAACTTCAAGAATTCAAAGTTTAAGAAATTAGGAATTATCATGGAGTTAAAGTATTTTTCAATTATGGTGGACAAATAAATTGTCACGATTTTCAAAAAACAAACATTAGAAGTTTTGAATTTTTTTTTTACAAAAAATCGTTTAAGGACTTAAAAATGATTTTATCTAAAATATTCAAGAAAATGATGTTTATAAAAGTTATCAAATTTCTGTGATATGGATAGCCAGTGTCTTAAAGGCTGCTAAGAGATAGATAGCAGCTGCCAAAACACTTTGAGATATACTGGTACCAATAGCTAATGAAGGTCCGAGATAAACTGCTGATTCAGTACTTATTGACGTATCGCCGACCACGCCCATAATGTTCTGACAAAGGTCGCCATCATGGTACCAGAGCAGCGTCATGGCAACTAATGACGAACTAGTATCAGTGACGTCATTAAATGCACAATTCAGGCCGAGTTTTTATTCTTTTCGTGTGATTGAAGCTTGCCAAGCCTTTGTCGGAACATTGCGGGCGTGGCCGGCGATCTGTTAATTAGTTAGCTTAGAGTTGAACTTTCAACAGGTCTGTACTGTATGCCAGTAAAGGACAAATAATAAAATAACTTTTCTGCCAAAAATGGAAAAAAGCTATCACTAATTTCGTATTTTGTTTTTATTTTGATCAGTGACACCACCATTGCCCATTGTTTCTGCCTTTGCTGCCAACAGTAGCCAGATCAATATCCAGTGGTCCTACCAGCGGAAAGATTTCTACAGTGTGACAAAGAAATTTATCATTCTGGTCTCGTCAAGCTCAGATACGACCAAGCAAATACCAGTAGATTCTAGGGACACTTTGACTACCTATGCTGTTACTGGTCTGAAACCAGAGACCGAGTATCGGGTTTCTGTGACTGCGGAAACATTGTACGGGAATATAAATACAGTGCCTATCAATGTCAAAACGTCAGGTACGTACCAATATACAGTTATTTCATGGGTATTATGGAAACAGTTAGACTATTGTCCCAAGGTATTAGGAATGATTGGTAAAATGGTTTAAAGAAGGTATTTAGGGACCTTCTTAGAACTTCGAATAACCTAAGGTATTGGAATAATCGAAGTTATACTGTATATCAGTATTTATAAAATAAAGTATAAAATTACTGTAAATCTATTTTTAGTAAAATATTTAAGTCTGATAAAGAACAAAAGACAAAATAATGGTGATTTATTTTTAAATGTCATAATTCTTTTTCAATACCTTACAGCCAATCCACAGATAAGCTATGTCATATGTTCTCTCAGAATAACCAGTGAGAGTTACAACCCTAAGCTGGGTGATCCCTCTTTATCACATACCCATTGAATCATACTATAGCGATACATTACATTTTCTTGCCATGTGATACAAAGGTCCGTATCGCACATGTGCAATATAATATTCTGTATCACAATAGTAGCCGGAACTACTTTTAGGGGTATTCCCTTTTCTGACAACAATAATATGACGTCATTCATTGGTTATAATTTTGACGTCATGTTAAGTTGGGAGAATTTTTTGAGTTGGGAAAATCGAGGACGAGTTAAATAATTTGTAAAATTAATGTTTGTTTTTTTTATTTTTTTCCCAGTTTACGAGGTATTTGTAAAATGTTACCAATGATGTTAAATGAAGAGTTATCTGTTGTTTAATTATGATCTTAGCAGTTTTTCCAGTCAGATATCAGATTTTCGAATCAGATCAAAATCATATAAAATAGTTGATTGTGAATTCATTGACAGATTAAGCCAAAGAAAGCTTTCATTTAGTTTGGTAGGGTATGTGATAAATACAAAAATCACACATAAGTGGTTTTCTGACGTAGCTTGATCGCACTCGTTTATTGTGCAATCAGCTACGTCAGAAAACCACATATGTGTGGTTTTGCATATATAGTCTCCCCTAGTTGGTCATTACAGATATGTCTGACTGTTTATGTTTTATATTTTTTAGCTATTCCACTAATAAGCTATGTCATGTGTTCCCTCAGAATAACCAGTGAGAGTTACAGCCCCAAGTTGGGTGATCCGGACTCCTTTGTTTATGTACAGCTAGCAAATAAAGTAGTTAACCAAGTAAGTAACAATAAACAGTCACTATGAATTTTATCTACATTATATTGACACATCACCAGCTATCATTAAAAAAACATTAAAAACCAGACAAGTAAAAATTCTACTTTCAGATTTGAGGAGACCTTGGCGACTGAGTGGTCTAAATTGCTGGCTTGATCATAACACCTCTCACCAGCTGGGTTCGAATCCCACTGGGGACAAATCTTAAGTGTGAGAAAGTGTATCAGTTTGCTTGCCAAAGGTCAGCTATCTGGGCACTCCAGTTTCTTCCATAATTCCATATCTGGTTGCCTCCACCTATTGAAGTGAAAAAAACTTGACTAAGATGTACGACCAGATGAATCCACTCCACTAAGATCCATTTGTATAACCCTCTATACTTTCATTGGGTGTTCATCTGTTTCTTTTTTCCCTGGCTTACATAGTGGAGAGGTATTATGTGACACCCTTCATGTACATTGTGTGTCCATCTGTCTGTCTGTTACCTGGTAGTTTCCAGCTGCAGATGGAACAGACCAATGGGAATTTTTTCAGATTTTCCACAATTGTTTTATGCTTTTGTGCTATAAATTAGTTTGATTTTAACACCTTTAAAAAAAAAAAAAAAAAAAAAAAAAAAACCATTATCTAAGGATCTTGTACATTTGTTATTGATTTTCCAAAAATTATCAAAAAGTCAAATATTACTTTGTTTACACACATGCTTAAGGATAATGGTCATCTAAAACTTTATATCAAAATGAACAGTGCTAGATTGTATAATTATATTTATTTATTAAAATATTTATATTTTACAAAATTACAGATAACAACAGCTCTAAAGGACACAGCTGGATATGTTAGCACTAAGGTCATATCTTTCAGGTATGTACATTTTATATAACCGCCAACAAAATGATATAACATTACCAATAATTGACAGATTGCCGACCACGCACACTATTTCAGACAAAGACGTGGCATTCTTGAATTAGACACAATAAGAATGAAAACTTGGCCTGAATTGTGTTGTTTAATGACATCACTGATACTAGCACATCTAAGTTGTCCTTTAACACATTCATTTCAAATCTTGAAAATAAGTCATATTTTTGACAAAGCACATCAACTTGGTAATATTATCAGCAAATGCTAGAGTTTTTAAGAGTACCTTTGACAAGAAAGTATTGTCTTGCACCTGTAACTTGGAATTCCTTGTTTTCACCCATGTGGAATTCCTTGTCTCAACCTATGGTTGAGACAGGCGACACACAACATCTGAATTAATAGCTGTTTTCTGTGACCTAGAAGCTTTTAATGGATTTTTAAAAGAATACAGTGTGAGAAAGAATCTATCGCCACTGGTCATATGAGATAGGGAAATCTCAACCAAGGTCTTATATATTTGGTCCAGACCATGGGTTGAGATTTCCCTATCTCATATGACCAGTAGCCATTGATTCTATTAGTTCTTATTTTTCTCTCATTTATGTATTTTGAGTTATGTACATGTACATACATATTATATACACAGTGTATATGTACAACACTCAGTATCAGGTCGAGTCCTTTTTTCATAGCCCTATCACTACGAGTCGCGTAGTGATACAGCTACGAAAAAAGGACGAGACCTGATACGAAGGGTTGTACATACACACTGTGTATATAATATTTTTATCTAACATTTCCAATTAGATTATTTAAAATAATGAAAAAAACAATACTTTATGTGAAAAAATTACATTTTACCACAGAAAACCACTGAACTATGTTATGATCGACAAATCCAAGACTCCCTGATGACGTAACAATGAGAAAGTGCATGTGCGCTTTACCGCCAATGTTACTGTGGTGATACAAGTTTCTGTATCATACGTGTTCGATAAAACTTGTATTTCGTCAAATCACATAGAAAAACTAGTCTAATGTTAGATAAAAGTTATTTTTTGTAAAGTATCATCATGTTAATCTCTTTGTTACAGGTGTGAAACCTGTTACACAAACAGGTAACTTTGGTCATTAGATGTTTTAGGGTTTAAGCATGCTGAATATGAGTTTTAGAAGTAAAGTACATGTTTTAGGGTTTAATGCTAGAAGTTTGAAAGTACAAATGTAATATTTACATTACTGTATATATCTTCGATATAACATGCAGAAGCAATTGTATTTCAATTCCTGTCATGACTTTTGATGCATATG
Source organism: Anadara kagoshimensis (assembly GCA_021292105.1). Taxonomy (NCBI): domain Eukaryota; kingdom Metazoa; phylum Mollusca; class Bivalvia; order Arcoida; family Arcidae; genus Anadara; species Anadara kagoshimensis. The sequence goes on from CM037865.1 coordinate 44,904,488, forward strand.
CATTTTCCCACAAAATGTCATGTCACTCAAAGGATGATGTTATGTTTGTCTTGGATTTTGAAGTCACTTAAGGTCACCTGGTCATGTGAGATATGCTGATCTCACTTGGCAAAAAACCTCATCTCGCATGAGCAGGCATGGAAGAAATAGTGTTAAAAGTTGAAAAAATATGGTTACACAATATTTATTGAATGAAAAAATTGTAAATATAAGAAATGATATATCATGTCTTAAGTGTTGAAGTAATGTCGGTTGTAAAATAGGTGTAGTTTTAGCTGATATTCATATCATGGTTTTAAAATGGCTAGACATTTCTGAAATTAAGCATATACTGTAGCCTATTGCAGTACCTTTGTAGTAATATCATGGATGGCTAGCTACAGACAATTTACTGTAAATCTTATTTAGTTCCTTTTATTGAAATTTAGCAGAGCGTCTAGCACATACAGCATTGATTGATTCTGTAAGCCATGTCATGTAACCTGCATGAATTTGCATTTACCAGGTATCAGAACATTTTGCATGGAACCAAGTTAAATTATGTCATGTAACCATTTGTTCTTTATTTATTTATATTTAGTTATTTTTTTCCTTATAGAGCTAGTCTAGAGTTTTAAAAGTTAGGTATTTGGAATTGTTGTAACCTTTAGAATTGAGTCAGTTTTCAAACTTTTAAAATGACAGAACTGCATCCAGTGTTGAATCAAGGATTTTTTGAAGTGACCATTTTCCTCTAAACCACCATAGTATTAAATTTTTGTATTCATGTATTGTTAAATATGACAAACTTAGACTTTAACATTGGGGTAATTTGGCAAAATATAGGATCCCCTTCTAGAATGAACATTGTGAATCTGACATCGACATCAGAAAAAGGAAAGTGAAGTGGAGTAATAGAGTTTCACACCCAGTCAAGATTCAGTATGTCGTAGCATCATGTAGGAAATCCTAGAGAAAACTACTTATCTTCAGGAAACAAACTGACAAACTTTCTCAGATAGTCCCATGCTTTAGACAACTCAAGGACCTAGGTCCCAACTAAAAAGTGATTGAATAATGTGTCCTAAAAATCATATGGGACCAAAGCATAGTACCGGTAGCCTGAATCATGATCAGACCAAATTGAATAATTAAAAGGAATTCTTGTTTGAACTTTTTCATAGTTTCTTTTTATTACTGTGTTGATTGACTTCAATACTTATTTGTAATGATAATTATGTTTCCCAAGCAAAGTGGGACAAATGTAGTGTTCACTTCATTTTTGCTGCCAATATTTTATCTGCCAAAGATCTTTATGATATTTCACAAGAACAATCTTTTGATGGAGTAGATGTGCCATTAGATATTTGTATTTTGATTTGCACATGGTTTGGAAAACGTGGATTCTACAGTTGGTATTCGTTTTGGGGAATATTTTATAGTGGAATCCTATTTCAGTTATAACCTGTTTAATTTTTAGATCTGGTAGTGTCATCGTAGATCTCCAGTTAGCCACAAATCAGTCTGGTAATCCAAATTATACTAGCAATGTATTAAAAGATAAAATCTCAACAGGATGGGTCGGTGATCTGGCGTTTGATCCACAATACTTTGTGGTAGGACCTGGAAGTAAGTCTCTAAGTTACATATTATACTAATTTTAATTTTACAGCACTAAAATCTCACAAAAGTTAATTAATGTCTCTGTATTTAAAATTATCCTGGAAATATTTGATGCCCCATAGTCCCATGCCCTTTTCATTCTCAATTTTGATTTCAAACATTACAGTGTTGTGGCAATGGGAATTTTAGATTTGAACATTTTTGATTAGTCCAGAAGTGATGTCCTTGGTGATTTCATATGTGAAAAAAAGGAATTTTTATTCAACAAAGTTTCCTGCATTTAAAATCAGCATAGTGGCAACAATTTTAACCGTACAGAAATGAATGGTAAATGTTTGAACTTTGACATTGGTCCTTATTTAAGGTCATAGTAGGCAAATGAACTGTAAATGTTTGAACTTTGACATTGACCTTTATTTAAGGTCATAATTAGCAAATGAACTGTAAATGTTTGAACTTTGACATTGACCTTTATTCAAGGTCATTATAAGCCAATGAGTTGAGTATGCTTGATTGTCTTAGACATTGACTTTTAATTAACACCATGATGAAAAAAAAAAAATAGAATCTTACACCCGTATAAAGCTGTGATGTTCTGGACAAGAAAACATTCGTCCTCGTTTGAGATATCTCTATCTTACACTGTTGGTGGTGTAGGATTCTTCTTCTCACACATTTGCAACAAAAAAATAAATCTGATTTGTATACAAATATTTTCATCAAATGTTCAGTTTTCATGCCCTCATTTGAGCCTTCTGAAAATAATGTCATCAAATTTTGTTCTTGCATAAAATGATTGATGTCATCAATTTAGTGTCCGAAAGTGATCATGTCCCATCAAGAATGCCCTTTATTTTCTAAAAAGAATTGGATTTAAAAGTCAGAGAAATCCCATTAATGCAGGAGGTTGTTCGTGTGATCTTTCTCAACCAAGGCGAGATAGGGAAATCTAGCACAGGTGAAATAGCTAGATTCCTTGGTCACATGTGTGAGAAATGTGATAGAAATAATAATCTAACTAAACATTTGTTTTCAGATGGTTACATCAGAGTGACAAGTCTGACAGCTGATCTTGTGACTATAACAAACAACAGCCGAGTCGTTTTCACCTGCACAGCCGACCTAATTGGTCAAGTTGGTACAGTCAGAAATACTTGGATGATAAATGGGTCACCAATACAACCTTCTCCTTCGTCAAGATATTCTATATCAAAACAGCCTGATGACCCTGCCAAGCCACAACAGAGAATATATACATTGACAGTCAATCCTATCTATGTGAGAGATGCAGGTAAGAGTACTGCTCTAATGTTTGGTAAATGATACTGGCATAATTTTGTTGGCACAAGTCTGAATTTTTATCGTCCCTAATATAGATGCATATATTTTTTTGGTCCAAATTTTAAGTTTTTAATCAAGATTTTATCAGGTATATTATAATATTAAGATATTTAGTTGAGGAATTGTAGAGGAAACTAGAGTACCTGGAGAAAATCATCAACCTTAGAAGATAAACTAACACAATGAGAGATGCTTTGATCCATAAGCCAACACTTTAAACCGTTCTGCCACTGAACTATGCCGATCTTCTAATATTTCTTGTGTATTGAACAGTGGCACTTTGATAACTCAAAGTGCATGAGACTTTTAAGTTAAATAAATTAGCAATGAAATGTGTTGGGACATAAAAATCAAGAATGAAAAGATTATGGGTGACAAATGAAAAAAAAAGTCACCAAAAAAGCAAACCTGGTAATGATTTCGATCATCAATTTACAGTTAGCCGATTCATTTATCATTTAGTTACTCTAAAACCCCTTTTATACACTCTTAAACTCCATTCATTCAATCTAAAACTGCATCCAGTCACTACAACACTCCATTCAGCCCATTCAGTTGGTTTAAAAGCCATATACTTCATTCAGTGAGCCGTTACTCTAATTTTCATAATTTTTTGTGTTTCAGGGGCATTTAGTTGTAATGTCACAGACAATGTTGGTCTGACATCAGAAATGAAGAAGACTGTTTCTGTTGTACACCAGCCTATCATGATCATCGAACCAAGGTCAAGGACATTATCACAGGGAGATAATGTCAACGTTACTTGTCTTGTTGAATTACCCCTGTCTCCTCACCCAGCTACTATTATCTGGTATAAGAATGGAAATCGTTTACAGGTGTCAACAGGTATTTCTTATATTTTTTAGATTTTGAAAACATAATTTTCTTAAATTTTCATTTTTCAGTGGATTTATTTCAGGTTTCACTAACTAATGGAATTCTCCAGTGTATCACATGATACCCCATAATTTTTGTGCTGGACAATTATTTCCCTGGTATATGGAAACACATTAGATGATGTTTTCCTGTAAAACGACATTATTCTTAGAATTTTATGTTAATGGTTTTCCAAAATGTTCCACACAAATGTTAATGTATATTGACCATGTGGTTACACTGACAGACACCATTCTTGATTGTGAAAAAGATGGGAAAGGATTGTCTTCAGTTTATTCTTGTAGATTTTGTTACTTTTTGTCAGTACTGCTCCATTGCCATAAAATTTTGGTACCTGAGACGCATTCATTAACATTTGCGCTTTCCTATCTTCAGTTTATTCTAGTAGATTTTGTTATTTTTTGTCAGTACTGCTCCATCGCCATAAAATTTCGATACCTGAGACGTGTTCATCAACTCTTGCACTTTCCAATGCACAAACAATTTGTGTGCATAACAATGATTGACTTTAAATGTGATTTCTCGCTTTTATGTAAAGATGAAAAATAGTACATTTAGTACATGTATTTTCCATTTGACTTAGTATCAATACCAGTATTGATATATCAGGATTTCAATTTTTTGCAAAACACTTGATTCCGTGATTGTGATTACATTTATTTGTGAATTTATTTCTTATGCAAAATAAAGATAGTTTGCAGTAAGTTTTCTTGGTGAAAAAAACCATTAATTTACATAGGTGTAACTGGTGACATCAAGATATAAGTAAAAACAATCAAATTTAAACAAAAAATAATATTTTCTTATTTGTATTTTATGAAGGTGAAAGAATAGTAAAACTGACAGAATATGGTGAGAGGTTAGAGGTTAGGAATTTACAGATTGGAGCTATATACGGATGTTCAGCTAACAATACAGCAGGCATGGGAGCCACAAAAACATCAAATATTGGTGTAATTAGTGGTACGTATTGTATTCAGTAAAACCTTGATTCATCGCCACCATTTGTTCAGTAAAATTTTGGCATTATAAAGGGGTTTGGCAATAAATCGAGGGAGGCTCATAAAGAAATACATAAACAAAATGGATGTTGGGACTTCAAAATAGTGTGGCGATGAGCGAGGTGGCAAAGTTATCGAGGGGCATTATAATGAGGTTTTACTGTATATTTCCATATAAGTCAAGTTGTTTTACCAAAAGAAAAAAAATATGTAGTGTTTTTTCAAGCTTCCAAACATTTTACATGAAAATCATATTTTAAAAAAATATATCAAATAATAATCATATTATATAAAATGTAAAAATAATCAACATTCTAGACTTTTGCTGTGTAAACATCAAAAAAAATTTCTAAAGAGTACACCCCTTTGAAATTTAATTCCGTTTTTGCAATCTTTACTTACAGTTTAATGACAAGAAAATAAAAATGCATATCTTACTCTACTTGCTTGCAATCTTGTTGGCTTTGTTTACAGTTGATTAACATTTTTTCTCATTTGATTTATTCCATTACAGCGACAAGTGCTAACTGTGGAAAGGACCAGGATTCAGTCGGTACTCTGTGGGACATAACTGTAGAAGGATCCATGGATGTTAAAAACTGTCCAGATGGAAAAATGGGTATGATAATGTATTAACTAGCATATTTGTTGTATGAAGAGAAAAAATTGCAAGGTTATACAAGTTCATATCAAATTAATTCAGTTTTTGAAGAGTCATACATGCCATATCTCACGCCATGAGACAAAACCTCACAGATTTTTGTTAATTTTTCAAATTCACGGCATTAGGTCGATTTCTCACGGGAAATTGCTATTCCTCCCTTTAATCTTCCTTTTTACTTTGGCTTCAGTTTTCACAGCTTATACTGTAGTTTAGTTGAGACAGGTTTTTGGGTTATCTTAATTTTTTTTCACTTATTCATTGTTGTTCAGTTTATACAAGTTTTATGGTTAACTCGGGGGTTTGAATTTTACTTATTCAATATACATGACATATTTCAATTTAGACAAGTTTTTGGGTTCATTCAAATTTGGTTTTAACTGTAGCTCAGTTTAGACATGTTTATTTAGTTTTAAAGAATTTTGTTTTCAGAATTAAAATACTGTTTAATATGTCTTGAAAGACAATTCAAAGAGAAACATAAAAATGTTTTTTTATAAAACATAAAAAAACTGTTGATATATAAATATTCATTATGTTTCAATTTTTCTGTTAAGGTACTGCGACTCGTAAATGTTTGGCTGGTGGTAACTGGGATAATCCTGATTATAGTAATTGTGCAAGTAAAGATCTATTAAATATTCAAGAAAAGGTTAGTAAATTCTGATATTCTGATCACCAAGAAAAATTGCAGGGATAAAAATTAGAAGGGGCCCCAGTAGCTCATGTGGCCTAAAAATAAGTTTTGGACACTACAGTCAAAGTAGGTTTGAAAACTAAATGACCAGCTGGCCACCAATTTAAATTTTTCAGGTGACCAGTGGAAATTCCAAGTAGCCAGGCAATCTTTTCTTGCAAAGGAAGGAAAATTAAGGCACCTTTTAGGTATGGAAAACAAAAGTCCACTTTTTTAAAACTGACTTACAATCACTTACATCAGTGTTGTTAATAACAATATGTAAAATGTCCATTATATTGCCTGAATTGGTAACAATAATATAAAATTTTGGGACACAGAAATAACATCTGTTTTCTGGTCACAGAAGTTCAAATTTACAAATTTTAGGTTGCCAGACACAATTCCAGATCGAATTGGCCACCATTTTAGTTGACAAACTTGAGGGCTGAACTAGATTTTACACATTGCTCAGCACATTCACTGTGTAGGTAGATATATGGTTCATCTATACATAAATAGCTGGTAATGTTTTGTTGTGATTGGAGTAATTTTGATTTTGACCTGAAGCCCCTTTCTATCAATCCAAGGAGGAAAAAAATCATTGTGGTTTTATAAAGATGACCATTTCACTATTTATTCATTGTGAACATTTAATAGTTTGGGATATATGCAACATTGTACCCACTATAATCAACAACTAAATCTATCTTCCCAATAAGAGAGCAGATGGTAAATGATTTGTGCTTAGCAAAGTGTGTTTTCATAATTATTAATGAAAATATTTACTTTCAGACTGAGAAGCTAAAAGAGGGTCAAATGGTTGATAATCTCCAGAATGTTCTGACCGATTTAGCCAATATAACCAGTAATTCACAGACTAATTTTGTCGAGGGTGAGATGGAAGCTTCCATGACAATTTTGAGTAATGTGGCAGAGGTTAGTTCTAACAATGCAGAGGAAGTTAATGAAGTTACATTGGAGGTTAGTAATACATATTACAAGTGATTGACGAATCCCCGGCCACATCCAGGATGTTCCATCAAAAACCCAGCATGCTTAAATTACATAAAAAAAGAAAGAAAACTTGTCCTGAAATGTGCTCTTTAATGATTTCACTGACACTAGTACATCATTAGATGCTGTGATGCTGCTTTGGTACCATGATGGTGGCCAGTGTCGGAACGTAAAGGCATGACCGGCTATACGTCAATTAGAAATGATGGATGTCTAAGTGTTTGTGTACATGTCTCTTTTTTTTTAAAAGAGTTAGGGAAACCAGAGTACCCAGAGAAAACCCCTGACTGTCAGTAAGCTAACTGACAAAACTTTTTCACACTAAGTTTGTCCCAAGTGGGATTTGAACCTAGGTACTGTGATCTGTAAACGCATGGAGGGGAATATTGTTCTCTGAATACCATTTTGGAATTGTGATTTAAACAAGGACCAAATGTGTTTGATTTTAAAATTTGAGAGGCTATAGTTCTGTGCAGATTTTAGGCATTTTGTTAACAAATGTTAATATTTTTTTTCAAATAAAGTAACATATTGTGCGATGATCAAGGTTTGATTTTTCTCTCTAAATGATTAATTTTTTTTCTCCATTGTAGAGAACAGTACAAGTTGCCAGTGATATACTAGATCCTAAATATTTACCAGAATGGGAAACAATGCTCAAAAAGGTACAGTAGACTCTCTCTTATACAGTAAAACCCATCTAAACTGAACAGTCTGTAAAATAAAAAGATTAGAGTTTAGTTTAGTATTAGTGCTTAAAGTCCCTGTCAAGAATATTTCACTTATATTGAGACATCGCCAGCTATAAGTGAAGGTGCAGAAATTTTGCCTGTGGTTTGCACTGATAGCATTATACAGCAGGGTTCTTTATCGTGCCAAGCCCACCATGACGTGGAACCTTGTTTATTTTAAGCTCCCATCTGTGACTTTCTTTTCGTAATGCCAAAGTGCTTGGCAAAAGAACAGTCACTACCCACTTTCAAGTCTTGGATCAGACCTGGTCAGGGCTTGAACCCACAACGAAGCCAGCACTCTACCAACTGAGCTACTGCAATGGTAAAAAGATTAGTTATGTATTTCATAGGATAATTTACCAAGGAATAGATTTGATTGATTAATGGTGTTTTAAATAACCCCCTAATTGAGATTCTTTCACAGGCTGTAAGTTCTGGAATGGTGGAGCTAACCAGAGTGCATAACTACAAACATTCTTTGGTTTTACATACCACTGTGGTAGCTTAGTTGGTAGAGTGTTCACTCCATAAGTGTGAGGTCGTGGATCTGATCCCCGGTCCGGTCTGACCCAACTCAACTCAACTCTTTGGTTTTATAAGGGTTTAGTTTATCCAGATTGTGCAAAATTAGTGAACAAAACATCCCTTCTAGGTTTTTGTTAACCTGTTAAGGGCAGTATTTTTAGAATCACACACTTTGTATTCCTCTAAAAATTCATAAAATGTAAGAAGAATTGGTCTGGTCTTATACAAAATGGTATCCCTAATGTTTCACATTTGACGTATAGTCAAACCTGTTTATAAAATCACCAAAGGGAACCAGGAAAAGTGGCCTTTATGGGCAGGTGGCCTTTATATACAGGTTCAAATAATATATCTGCTAGCCTTTAAAAGCAGTTGGCCCCTTTAAAGAGGTGGCCTGTAAGGCAGGTTGGACTGTATCCTTTTGTGAACATTAAGACACATATAAGGCACACAGCCCTGCTGTTTTTGTTACAATTTTTTCTCTGTTTATTTCAGAATAAAAATGGGGCGTCCAGTATTATGGAGTCTGTGGGAGAAATTAGCATAAAAAGTACAGGACGAAGACAAGCTACCTCACAGATCATAGCTAAGAAAAATATAGGTATAATTAGAGGATAACTGTTTTGTAATTTTCCATTTACAGTCGTATATCGGTGGTTATACTGTGGCAAATTTGTTTTATTTTGTGACGCGTTAGCGGAGCCAATTTAATATTATTTGCCACAGTATAATCACCGATATACGTCTGCAAATCAAAAAATTACAAGATGGTTATCCCTGTTCTAATTCAAAACATACTTTAAAGAACAAAGCAAGCATTTTCTGAAAATGATACTAAAAGTAACTTTGGGGTTTTTTCAAATCCATTTGAACAGGTTGAGACACATCACATGAACCATTTCTTGCATTATTGGATTTTATCTGACTTTTAAATCCAATTCTATGAAAAAATAAAGTGCATTCCAGAATTAGACATGATCACTTACAGACAAGAAATTGATGACGTCATAATCATTTTATGCAAAAATGTCAACAAAATTTGATGACGCCATTTTCCGAAGTCTTGGATGGTGGCATGAAAACTGAAGATTTGATGCAAATATTTGTTTACAAATTGCAATTTTGCGTACAAGTAAAAGAATCCTACATCACTAACAGTGTGATATTTTCAATGACAGGAAAATATTCATCCTCGTTTGATATATCTCTGTCTTAACTTGTGTAAGATTTCATTAATCCATCAAGATGGTTCGGTACCAAATGTGCACGTGCAAGTACCCGGAAAATTTTAAGTAGTATATTGTGATTATACTGTCAGAATTTGAGACAGTGTATCAAGGATTTTATTGTTGCAAATTTTTGACATCAGCCAATGAAAACAGACGTTACATACAGAATGAATTAGAATGTTAATTTTATTTCAATTACTCAAAAATAAACATATCAATCCATGTCCAAAGCACAGTCCTAAAGCAAAGTAAAATTTTTGAAACTGGCAAATTAGGTTAAACATATGAACTTCCACAAAGTTGGTTGGTTAGTTGAATGTTGCTTAAAGTTGCATCAGCAATTTTTCAGCTATTCACGATGAGAACTATTTTATTAATCACTATGGATTAATCTATTAACAAGTTTGTGTATGCATGTGAAGTGGGAGTGTGTTTTATGGTCTGCCTTGTACTAGCACACACTCAGGACGACTTTAACTTGCTATCTCACAGAGTCAGTACGCGGCAGACAAGCGTACCACTACCCCAGTTACATTTTACCAATACCAGGTGAACTAGTACAGGCCAGCGGCAAGAAAAATTCACTTTCCTACATGTGGTCTGAGGGGGACTGGAACTCACAGCGATGAGAGACCCTGGATTTGTAGACTGACACTTCCACAAGAGAAGTGAGGCACTGAGACAGTGTGATCTGTAAGTTGGTACCTAAACCACTTGGCCACCAAGGCCCCAAAAATTTCTGAAAATTGCAACAGAGAGCTTTTCAGAATGCTGTTTAAATGATGTGTTTCTTCTTAGTCACATGACCATCACATGATACATGGCTGAAAGTTTGTTTTCTTTTGTAGTTGTTGAAAACAGGAAGATTGAAAATGAAGATATCTTGTTTCCTGATAAAAGTAAAGGGACTTATCCTGACTGGGTGAAAGATAAAACCAGGGCAAAAATTAGTAAATCAGCTTTAACAGCAGGTAAGGTGAAAACAGCCTGAAGTAATAATGTATTAAACCTCATCTATGAAGTACCTTTTAAAGAAAATGAAAGAGAGCACCAGTTATAATGAAATTGTTTGTAGAAGTACATGTTTTATTTTCAGCTCAAAAATGCACAAACAACTGTCGCCATTTGTTACTTTGACATCAGTTTCAGTATCAGCATAGAATCCAATGTTTAACTATTTCATTAAAAATTTTCATAGGGGAAACACCACAATTTTTTTTTGATATATGGTAGCTTGAACATCCAAGGCTCTTTAAAATTTTGTAACATTATTTCAATATCTCTACTATCTATTTGAAGGTCAGCCAGTTTGGACAAGTGGTGTATACTACAGAAACCTAACAGATATGTTACATCCTTATTTGATAAGAGACAAGTAAGTACATACACTTGTTGTCATGGTAACCTAAAAAAAGGTCTAAATACTATACACACTAAAAGTATTTGATAGGATGGGAATGTCATTCTATCTATCTGTGCTGATGATCTCTGTTTATTTGTGTAGGGGCCATAACCCTTTGCTACTTTGCAAGAACAATTCTACTTTTCGATTGCAGTAAACATCAAATGATGTTACCATCTACCATCTAACATGACCTTGACCCAAGGTCACATGTTAGAGGTCAAGGTCATGGATGGTATACGGCTATAGAGATAGGGGGTGGAAAAGTCTCTTTTAGGACAATTCTACTTTTAAATTGCTGTAAACACTTGAGTGATGTTACCATCTACCATCTACTAAACCTAGATGACTATATTACAAAGTAGGGCAACTGCACCCATAAAAGTAAAGAAACAAATAAATAAGCCACACCAGTTTTATTTATACAGTATAACCTGTATATGAAGACCAGCCATAAGAACTGAGAAAAATGGACTTTATAGACAAATGGTCTTTACATAGAGGGTCTTTTAATTGAAATACGATGCAAGGGGACCTTTAAACATTTATCTTAAGGTTGTATGTATATAGAGGTTGATGCTTTAGCAAGTTTTACTTTACATATAATCTTAAGAGCATGGATTATACTATTTCATAATGACAAAATGATGACCTGTCTCGGATACCTTTTACACAATTTTTATTACACACATGGCAGATGTAGCTAGCTAAACTGGAGGTGCTTACCCTTCCGGAGCACCCGGCCTCACTTCCTTAGTAGAAGTTCACATGTTTTACCTACTGTATAGTTGTTTAATTCTGCGGTTTAGACACTAGAACTTTTTCTGCAGTGCAGTGACCAGTGTTAAGAATTTGTTTCTGTACATATTGTTTAGGTCTAAGTTTAATTCATGCTACATGAAAATATTCACTTTGTATTTAATTTTGCGCTATTAGATCAAACCACGAATATAGCGAAATTAAATCCCCAGTGAATAAAAGCAACTATACAGTAATTTGTCAGTTCCAAAGTTTTTGCTTTGCTTCTGGATTGTAATTCGGACATGGATTAGTATGTTTGGTTTTTATTTGATTGTCCATTATATCCAGGCATCCTATATCTGTTGTGGCAAGCTAGACTCGATAGGTGTCTTAGTTACTCAGATGGTCAAGCTGAATGGTTTTGAAATGAATATATTTCTTAGTTTTTGTTATTTCTCTTTTCAGTGCTGTAATAAACATGAAGACTCTTTATGATGTAAACTCGGACATATTGGAAATAGCCATGAGTAACCCACCTAGTGTGTTTAGTCCAGCCATTGAACTCCAGTTTGAGAACTTAGGGGTAAGATGTGAAGAAACTGTTGAAAATAGTGCATGAATATTCCTAATTACCTCAAGAAATGATGTACTTAAGTGTTGTTTTCTGCCCAATTTTATGCAGAATTTTATAATTTTAAACTCTCTATTCATTCTTTGCTTTAATTTACCACAATATATCTACCTCATTCACAGCTTATCGCCAATTATGGTGTTGGTGCCCAAGCGATCTGAAGTTTCCATATACAAAACATAATGCCTTTCACTGTTATAATATCCCTCATTACCCTACCTCTGACTAAAATCTATGAAAGTGATTGGCTAAATCGAATCACATGACCAACCCAGTATCATTCCGTACATAGGCGTACGTGCAAAAATACTGGGTCAGTGAGGCTCATACCGGGTGGGTTAGAGTTACGTCCCCTGTCTCTTACATAAACGTCAACAAAAATGGCGACTGTAAAAAAGGTTTGCAGATCTTCTGCTGTAAGATAGTGATTTAAAACTCATGAAAGTACCATTTTGAGACATTGAAAGCAGACGAAAAACTGCTAGACTTCGTTAGTATGCTTAACTTTAGTATCCATTTTATTTTTGCTGTAGTATTTTATTGCAGTCAGATAACTATTTTGTACTCATTTCACTGCACCGACGTTGGCAACTTTTTTAAAATAGCGCCGGGCTGACGCCTCACCCGGTATGTTTCCTACTGACCCTGTATCATTCCGTACCGGACACTTACAAACCATGTAACTTATAATATCTCTGTTTCATTCTTTGTCACCATTGAAGCCTAGGTGGCTGTGTGGTATAAACCCTGAACTTACAGATCATAGCACCTATCACTGCCCAAGTTCTAATACCTAGGATACTGTATAAGTAGAAATATTCACTGGTATAAACTTTGCGGTTTTGGTATGGAGAGCATTTTCGCTTGTATAAATTTTTGTGGTCACATAGGAGATGTAAGCATCTGACAAGGATATAAATTTTCACGGTAGATTTATATTCGCAGTTAATTAGCGAGCGCGAAAATAGCGAACATTAATACACAGCGAATATATCTACGTATACAGTATTTGGCTCTGAAGAGAAAGTTCTTGTTGAGTAATTGTTTCTGTGTGGCAGTGTCTGTTCTGTGATGTCATATAGCAGAATATATTACCATAACTGGGACAAAAGATTTCAACAAGACTTACTAGCTATAGTTTTATTGTAATTTTCCTCCATTTATTGAACTTAATATTTCATAAAGTTGTCTGAACAAACGGTGGTGATAAATCCAAGTACTTACCAATTACTAGTAGTTTGTTATAATGTTTTCGTCTCTTCCACAGAACAACTACAGCTGGAACAGTCCTCTTTGTGGATGGTGGGATTTTGCAGCTAAGTATGTTTATATTACAGTCAAACCTGTCTATAAAGGCCTCCCAAGGGAAGCAGTAAAAATGGCCTTTATGGACAGGTGGTTTTTATATACAGGTTCAAATAATTTGAATAAAGAACAATCGGTATACAATTTTACTGGCTTTTATAAGCAGGTAGCCCTTATATAGAGGTGGCCTGTAAGGCAGGTTGAACTGTACTTACAAATCATATGGTCTCCTGATATACTTTAAACATTTTTTATCATTGAGATATGTATAGAATTTTCGGCTCTGATATCCATTCATTTTTGTTACATTTAACTAGTATTTATATACAGCAAAACCTATATGTAAAGATCACCTAAAACATAACAAAATTAATAGACTTTTTAGACAGGTGGTCTATATATTGATTGGTTTTTTAAGTTCATGTGTTTGATTTGCCAGTTTTCAAAGTATTTACTTTGCTTTGGGATTGTGGTTTGGACATTGATCGGGTATGTTTGGTTTTGATTTTTTCAAAATAATTGGAAATTGTTTCATCTCAACTCAAGTAAATTCTCATAAGTAAAACCTTCAGTAATCCTTATTATGATAGTACATGTATAGTTTTATATAAGGTAATTTTTCTTTCAGAAATACGCCAAATGGAGCATGGTCAACTGCGGGTTGCTCAGTATACAGGACATCAGAGACAGTAACTACATGTCAGTGTACTCATCTGACTAATTTCGCAGTACTAATGAGTCCTGGACAGACAGTAAGTTAATTGTAATAGAAATGTTGCAACTTGGTTTAAGAAGGTCATTGTAATAGATCATTTGAAGGTTCAATTAAGGATCGCATTATTTGGTTTTACAATCTATAAGTGTATTTCCAGTGAAAAAAGTTCCAAGCATTTTTAGCTCACCTGACCAAAGGTCATGTGAGCTTATGGTATGGTGCAGCGTGTGTATGTGCGTGCGTGTGTGTGCCTGCGTGCGTCGTTAACACACATTTTCGACTTCTCCTCTGAAAGTACTTGGCAGATTTCAACGAGACTTGATCAGAAGCATGTCTGGGTCGGTGCAATTCAGATTTGTTCGTGGTGTTGCCATGGCTACCATAACTAGGTCAAGGTGACCTAGGGGTGCAAAAATCTTAAAAAATCTTCTTCTCCGAAAGTATTGATTGGAGAAAAAATCTGATGTGATATTTGGCTTCTCTAGGGTCTTAAGCCTATAGTTTGTTCATTTTGTGAAATTCGGACAAAAAATAGGTTACGTGTTTTTGCGTTTAATTTTGAAAAAATCGTAAAATAGCTTCAAATTGTTATAACTTGACTATTTGGCCAGATAATGACATGCAGTTGAAAGGCCAGCTTCCAATATGGCTGATTTTTAATCGCTTTAGTCACGTGACTTTCAGTTCAAATTTTGGTACGCGATCGGAAATGGTAGTAGGTCTCGAAAATTTAAATATACTATTAAATGGGATCGTTATTACTTGAAATGACCAAATATTTTTAACAACAGATATTTTTCCCTTTAATTTATCTAAAAAAGATCAAATATATACAGAAAATTACGAGAAATAGGTCTTGAAAGTGGGGTTACTTCACAGCTGTCGGCCGACATTCGTGCTTCAGACACAATTTATTAAAATATTGGGACAAATGATGGGTTCTAATAATTAAATTCTGAAAATATTCATTTCTGAACACATTCATATGAAAGACATGTCCGAAATCGGTGTGGGATGCGATTCTGTCAGTTGAGAAAACGGCAGGTGAGGCTCCTTTTGCGGGGTTTGGCTCACGTCTGTCGGCCGACATTCGTGCTTCAGACACAAATTATTAAATATTAGGACAAATGACGGGTTCTAATAATTCAAATTCTGAAAATATTCATTTCTGAACACATTCATATGAAAGACCTGTCCGAAATCGATGTGGGATGCGATTTTGTCAGTTAAGAAATCAGCAGGTGTTGCCTTTGTTTTGTTTTGTTTTTCGTATGATGATTATCTCCCTTGTTTACACTGTCACTTGCATGTATTCGAATAAAAATGAAGTGATTTACTGTTTTATTGATTGATATTCATTTTAATGTAGGGAAATTTAAAAAAAAAAAAACAAAAAAAAAAAAAAACCATCAACGTAAATTAGTAACATATGCAAAAATGTTCTTAAAAATTCCTGTGGATCATCTGTTTTATTAGGGTGCAATTTCAACTGTTTCAATTATTTTTCAATATCTAATGGCAATTAAAATCTATGTAAAAAATTGGCTTCATTAAACATTTAAATTTTAATCAAATAAAATTATTTTCCATGGGAAATATTTCTCCAAATTTGATACACAGGAAAGTTATATAAATTTTTTTCAGTGGTGTCATGTGCTGATTTTGAATAGCAATAGCATTAATAATATTTAATCTACAAATAAAAAAGTTATCTATGAATAATCTGAAAATATAATGTTGGCAAATCTGTAAATAAAATTTGAAATATGCATCTCACCTGTCAATAAATATAAAAAAGGTTATCTTCAAATAAAATGAACTAAAAAGGGTACCCTAAAAAGTAACTTGTAGGAATAAATAATCTGAAACTTAACTGTATAAGTATTGGTAATCTGAAAATCATCTGAAATAAATACATTATACATGTATGATGTATCATAAAATCATATGAAAATAAACTACATATATTCTGTATTCTTGAAAATGAACAAAAAAGAAATTAATTAAAACAGAATAATTTAATGTAGTACCAGTATAACATCATTCACCACACAAGAATGGTACTGTGGGGTTGTATGAACTGGCTATGATGTGTGCAGCAATGATCCATGATTTAAAGTTTGTCTAAAATTCAAATACAGTAAAAGATATTTACATAGATTCTTGCACAATAAAAGTGAATGGGTTATATTGTGATAAATTTCATAAAAAGCTCAAATACATGTACATGTATCAACTTTAAAATAATAAAATGTTTGAACAGTAAATCTAATACATGTAGTACAAGAATCTTTGTGATCCATTTCTGAATTTTCTGTGTTGTCAAGTATGTTTTCTGCTGTTACAGCCATACTTGCTGTGTGCATCAATGTTATAAAAACCTATGGTATTTGTAGCTGTGGAATCATCAACAACAGTAGCAGTAGTGATAGCTGAAGGATCTAGAATTGCATTAATTACAAGAATTTTGGAATTTGTGCATTTGCAACCTGGACCACAATATCTGCCAACATCATCTCCTGTGATACTGCTCTGTTTCTGAATAACTAAACTGAACTTTGGCATTTAAAATCTATCTCCAACCCTTAAAATAACAAAACTGTTCAAATTTCTAAAAACAAAAGAAAGTAATTTACAGTTGAAAACATTTTATGTAATTTTCTATATCGACTTCTCCTCTTCTGCAAACTTTCTGAAATTTAACAAACTACATGTATAATTATGCTCCTTCAGCCTCCTTGCCAGCCTGTGTACCTGTAAATATGTGATACAACTGCCAACTTCTGATCTGAAACATTAAAAACAAATTTGCATGCACTGCAGCAGTTAAATCAACGCAAGATAATTGTTGTTCAGATGGTTTTCTAGCAAACTGTCCCTCTTGTGACTCTAAATGTAATGAAAGTGTAAAAAAAATCCAATATCAGCTGATTTCTGAGTCACATAGTGACTACATGGGGCCAGCTGGGCGATCTGGATGTTTGATTTTCGTGGCATTTTTTCTACAAAATTAAACTAAAATTAAACAAAAATGTTTAAGGATTATATTAATAACACACCAACAAATATCTAGAGTAAAATAAAAAATTAGAAGATGTCTAGACGCAATAAATAGCACGTTTTGTTTTCAAAATCATCGGCACGCAGGGTCAACTTGACAATCTTCCTGTGCAATAACCGGTGCGAATGATGGTTTCTATCCGGTATCAAAATGACCGGTGTTCTATATGCTACCGATTACGACTATAATTTTTAACCCAATCGGTGTGGGATGCGATTCTGTCAATTCAATTTACCGGGCATAAACTCCGAATGCACCGCCCACTTGATTTTGACCTTTCACGATATCGCAGTTTATGTCTATGATTTCAGCATTTTAATTAGTTATACGGAGTGTTTAATTGTTGTGATCGTCTAGAAAAATCAATTTTCTATCAAACGGATACAAATATATATAGTTTAAGTTAAAAACACCATTTAATTCATGATTTATTGCGTCAACCCTAAAATGCAAATTCTTCGAGGTGACGACAAAGCGCCATCTGCCGACCAAATTTGAATTACCCCCCTTGAAAGGCCCTGAAGATTAAATCGCGGGTTTAACGGAAAAAATCGAAGCTGGCCTTTCAACTGATGGGGTTTTCAGTTTTGACATCTTCTAGTTAGTATCTTCAAAATGAGGTCAAGGTCAATTGTGAAGGTTGTGACCTAATTTTTTTTACATCTGATTATAATTATTATCTCGAAAACTATAAACTTTTTGTATAGTCATGTATATTAGAATGTTGTAGGTATTGATACAATGATCATTTTGGTGTATAGAAAAAGGTCATGGGTTCAAAGGTCAAGGTCACAGATGTGAAACAATACCGAAATGGTTACTTATCTCGAAAACTATAAACTTTTTGTATAGGCATTTATATTAGAATGTTGTAGGTATTGATACAACGATCATTTTGATGTATAGAAAAAGGACATGGCTTCAAAGGTCAAGGTCACAGATGCTAAACCATACCGAAATGGTTAATTATCTCGAAAACTATAAACTTTTTGTATAGGCATGTATATTAGAATGTTGTAGGGATTGATACAACGATCATTTTGATGTATAAAAAAAGGTCATGGGTTCAAAGGTCAAGGTCACAGATGCTAAACAATACCGAAATAGTTAATTATCTCGAAAACTATAAATTTTTTGTATAGACATGTATATTAGAATGTTGTAGGTATGGATACAACAATCATTGCGATGTATAGAAAAAGGTCATGGGTTTAAAGGTCAAGGTCACAGATGCAAAACAATACTGAAATGGTTAATTATCTTGAAAACTATAAACGTTTTGTATAGGCATGTATATTAGAATGTTGTAGGTATTGATACAATGATCATTTTGATGTAAAGAAAAAATTCATTGGGGTTTAGTATTTATGTTTTCTTTAAATCTATCAGCTAGCCATTAGTTATCAGGTGAGCGTATAAGGCCCATGGGCCTCTTGTTTGATCACTTGAAAGGTCTTCTATCGAACTTGTGTTTTCACTGACTATGCTAAAGGGCATGTCATGGTTTCCCACATTAATGTCATTTTAATGGGAAAACATGGGTGATCATTTCACACAAACAAGAAATGGTAGGTATCATATGCTATCCTGGTGAATATCATTTGTACAGTTAAGTCAATATTATTCAACACAGGTATGAATAAGAATGAAAAAAATGAATTTCCTGTCTGGAATAAATCAAATGTGTACTTTTCACATCAAAAACTATAATTAAAAATAATATAAAATTTTTTGTAGGTTGTATTATTGTAAGTAATTAGTTGTCATGTGACTGACTATCAATAGATATTACTGTGTTGTATGTCATGTGATTGACTATAAATAGATACATGTACTTCAGTATTGTAGTCCTCTTTGTTGTCATTTAATGTCACATGTCACATAAAATCCACCTTAGATGTTGTACTGGCATTGTATAACCCTTTGTTTTATATTGTGCAACTTTTGTATGCAAATTATAAATATTTTCAAAATTTAATGATATTTATAGTGAATTGTAGCTCAGATTGACAGAACATACTTACAAACAGTCAGGTGTTCTTTCCTCAATTTTTTCCTGTACTGTTTCATGTTTGGGCTCTTCTAACTCTAACTAGTGGTTTGCAAAACTGTTGATCCAGTATCCTTGTTGAATTAAAAATATGGAAGGGTTAGTTCTGTTGTTAGACTCGAATGGTGGTGTATTGGTGTTTTATTCAATCAATCAAAGCAGCCAGTTCTAAGATGGCGGAGGAAACCACAGAAATCATCCACCTTTGGGAAGTGCACTGACAAACTCTGATCTCTTACACTAAACTCTGAGTGGAATTTGAATCCAGTGTCAGATGTTAGAACACTTAAATGTACAACAGGAGGTTCTTGATCTAATAAAGTCCCTATCCAACCCAATATTTTCCATGTCTTGTAACATACCATTGTATTTACTATTTTAGTATTACCTTTATGGACTAATCTTATATCAGATTAATTTTCTTTTTACAGCCAGAACAACATATTCTACCACTCAGTATTATATCTGCTGTTGGCTGTGGACTCTCCATTCTGTTCTTAATTATTACTGTTGGGGTTTATGCTGCTTTCTGGAGGTAATATTATTCAATTCTTTGCAGTCAAATTGACAACATACAGACACCTCAATGATATAAGTGAAATAACTTTGACCAAGATATATAGACTAGAATCATACATTGTGGAAAATGGGCTTTTCTAAACTTTTGTTTGATAAATTACCTGAAATAAATTTCACACAAAACAGAAATCAATCGCTATTTAGGCATATACCAAAATGCTGAACCAAGAGTATTTGAAGAATTTATGTATCAGACACATATAACAGGTTAAATTATGTCCCGAAAACAAAGTGTTGGGACATATAGTGCTTACTTCATTTTTTCTGCCAATATTTTGTCCGCCAATTTTCTCCAAAACTGTTTAACAGGTTTTTATGAAACTTATTAGGAACAATCTTTGGGATCAGTAGATGTGCTATTGCTTATTCATATTTTGATCATGCACATGGGTGAACATTTTCCATTTGGGGGACACTTTTAAATTGGCATTTTATTTTGGTTATAAATTGTTTTACTTTCATTTGTACAGGTATGTGAAGAGTGATAGAGCTATCATTCTGATGAACCTCTGTGTTTCTTTAATTCTTGCCTATGCTGTGTTCCTTGCTGGAGTTAACAGGACAGAAAATAAGGTAAAATCTAATTTAAAAAAAAACTGAAATCTTTTTTTTTGTCCTTCAGAATATAAAACAAAAGTGTTGTGTAGCTGTATATTTGCTATATAGATTATGCAAAACTGCACTCGGGGCATTTATTCTTTTATACCTCAGTACAAATAAAAAAAATCTTTATATTATTTATTATTATATTATATGATTTAGGTTTGATGATGCTCTTGTTACCTTTCCCATTACAATAATGGTCATCAACCTGTCACATTTTTATGGATTGTTTTTCAGGATATTTGTACTGCTATAGCTGCCTTGCTACATTACCTGTTTCTGGTAGCATTTACCATGATGTTAGCTGAGGGAATAGAGATAGCCGTATCCGTGCTGTACGTCTTTTCTACAAGGTCAAGGATACACTGGATGATGCCATGCTGCTGGAGTAAGTTTTACATAAATAAGGCCATGCTGCTGGAGTAAGTTTTACATAAATAAGGCCATGCTGCTGGAGTAAGTTTTACATAAATAAGGCCATGCTGCTGGAGTAAGTTTTACGTAAGTAAGGCCTTAAAATAAGTGTTTCTGCTTACTTAACCACCCCTAAATTTTTATGCCAATATTTCAACAAGCACTGCTGAAATTAACATTCTTGCTTCATAGGTCAAACTTGAATGAATATTTTCAATGTCTAGAAGTCACTGAATCTTGTTTTGGACAGGAGAATAATCCATTCTCTTTGAGATATATTCTGCCTTACACTGTTACTGGTGAAAGATTCTATTAGTATTATGACAATAAGTAAACTGGAAAACTATGGAGGTTATATAACAAGGTTTTGCTGCATATATTTTTTTTGTAATAATAGAAATCACATTCATATTTTATTTTATCAATACCAGCTAGGGAGGGTGGGGGGTAAATAACAAGGTTTGCTGCATTCAGTTCTATTGTATTAATAGAAATGTCATACATATTTTATTTCAGTTGTACCAGCTATAATTGTGGGTATTTCACTTGGAGTAACACAGTTAAAGGGATATGGTAATTCTCAATTGTAAGTATAACTAACTCAGTTCTTAATCCTTTCTGTGACTGTCATAAGAAAAAGCATAACCAAATCTTTTCCAGACTTTTTAATTCTGTGCCAAGCATGTCAAGCATATGAGTCCTCTCCTGAATTTATCAGGGGTTTTTTTTGCCAGATCTTGGTGATTTTCGTCAGTCACTCAAGTTTTCTCCTTCCTTCTTAGGATATCATTTATATTATTTGTGAAATTAACCTGTGTAAACCAATTACCTGTCTTAACCAAACAAAAACCTTGGTCCTGAAGGGGTTGGAGTTCGAGTGGAATGGTCCTAAAGGGGTTGGAGTTAGAGTGGAATGGTCCTAAAAGAGTTGGAGGTAGAGTGGAATGGTCCTAAAGGGGTTGGAGGCAGAGTGGAATGGTCCTAAAAGAGTTGGAGGTAGAGTGGAATGGTCGTAAAGGGGTTGGAGGTAGAGTGGAATGGTCGTGAAGGGGTTGGAGGTAGAGTGGAATGGTCGTAAAGGGGTTGGAGGTAGAGTGGAATGGTCGTAAAGGGGTTGGAGGTAGAGTGGAATGGAGTGGAGAGGAGTAATTTTATGCCCCATTTAAGATTTTTTTTCACTTTTATCAAGGCGGTCAGTTCAAGGATGGTGGAGGAAACTGGAGTACCCAGAGAAAACCACTGCCATTCACTAAGTGAACTTACAAGCTTTCTTGCCCTAGGATCTATCCTGAGAGGGATTTAAACCTAGGCAGTGAGAGGCACATGTGGTTTAGATCACTCCACCATGGAGGCCACTAAAATGGATTGTTAGAGATTTTTTATGTGTACTATTAGTTTTTAGTATCATACTGATTTTATGATTTACTGTAATTATTTCAGCTGTTGGCTGTCATTAGAAGATGGTGTACTGTGGGCATTTGTAGGTCCTGTTTGTTTAATCATTTTAGTAAGTACTGCAATATTATATCACATTGGTGAAATAAATCTTCTATACATGATTGAAGCATTTACTGTAATTTTGTATTTTTAATCACAACTGGAATATTTTGTTCTGTGCATGCTTATGAGCCTGCCTAGTAGGTTTAAGCACAGAACATTTTATCCAACAGAAAAATTGTATAGTCAGGGCTTTCAATTCAAAAACCTATAGTAAGTAAATACATATAAAAATTATTAACTTTTATCAATTAAAAAATGGACAAAGTTGTGGTGTATTCAAGTTTCTGAAAAGTAGTGCTAGGAAGAAAATGGCCAAATGAATATTATTTAGAATTTTGACCAGTGTTAAAAAGGTAATTGAAATTAAGTCTGCCCCTATATTATGTGATCAACACCCCTTAACAATTGCGAAGGACATTTTTGGAAAAATGTTATTTGAACTCTGTTTTTATTTGCAGATAAATTTCATAATCATTTGTATTACATTAAAAACAATGCTAAGTTCACATATGATGTTGACAAAGACTGCCAGAGAACAAACTAAGTAAGTTGATAAACACGCACACATGGCCAGAAAGGTGGATTTGTCTTAAGCACATGCAGACTCATAGACTGGTGAATCTTTCAAATTTTGAACAAAACTTTTTCAGTTTGTCAATTTGTCTAAACAGCAATATCAGTTTGTGCCAAAACAGCTTTCAAAAAGAGTAATGGTGTTTTACTTCACAGTCAAGATTCTTTTATTTAGATTCAGTAATCAATTCATGGATGGTGCAGAAAACCAAAGTGCCCAAAACAAAAAATTCACAAAAAAACCCAACCAACTATGGGAAACAAACTGACAAAATTGACACACTAGGATCTGTCTTGAGTGGGATTCAAACCAAGTTGGTGTAAGCTGATGCTTAGACCACCCAGTCACAAGACCCCTTGTATTCTAGTTATTGAGGTTTTACTGCATTAGCACCTTATAATTTTTCAATATGTACAGTGTTATCAATTTTAAGCAGAGTTTTGACTCAAGATAATACCCGTTTTATTTTTTATGTTTTTTCCAGATCTGCTGTTAGAAGTTTATGTGTTATACTGCCAATAATGGGTGTGTCATGGGTGTTAGGAGTATTTTCTGTTAATGAAGATTTAGTCGTATTTCAATATATTTTTGCTGTGTGCAATACACTTCAGGTTGGTAACAAGAAATAATTAAATAATGTGAATATATAGTAGAGTTTTGATTGGATTTTTTTTTGACAATTCCATTTTCAGTGAAGTTAATGATGTCAAAATCAAGATGTAATGTTGTGATGTGTCCATATGCACAATTCATTGTTAATAAAAAAATAAATATTCTAATCCATGCCCGAATCACAATCCAGAAACAAAGTAAAAACTTTGGAACTGACAAGTCAGGTTAGACACTTGAACTTCTAACAGGGAAGTGAGACCGGGTGCTCCAGAAGGGTAAGCACCTCCTGTTTAACTTATTGCATAATAGCAAAAAAATCAAAATAATTTCACTGTTTTGAATGTAACAAAAATTAATTATAAGCTAATAAGCTAAGATAATTATATTTATCAATGATACCTATTGATTCAATGAGAATTGACATAAATGGAGACTTATCTTAACTTGACTTATTTCCATCTCTCAACAAGGAAAATTGGGCCTTTCACCATGTTCACAAGTCCTCTTTATTTGTCTCTGTCTGTCACTACTTTGGTTGCTTGGAGACTTATTACTGCCTGTTGCTATTTTGGTTGCTTGGAGACTTATCACATGTGGCATAATTTTCAATCTTCATTCTTGCCGGATTGCTGACCACGCCTACAATGTTCCGACAAAGGCCTGGCATGCTTGAATTACACACAAAAAGAATGAAAACTCAGCCTGAATTGTACCATTTTATGATGTCACTGACACTAGTACATCATTAGTTGTGATGCTGCTTTGGTATCGTGATTGCGGCCAATGTCGGAACATGAAAGGCAAGACCAGCAATACGTCAATTGTCAATGAATCAAATGACAATAAGAATCAGTGCTTTAGTGAAAATTTAATCTAAACCTTTTCAGTGTTTAAAAAATCCAAATGATTAGACATTAATATTGCACATTTCTATAAAAAAAAAGTATGCCTCTCATTCAAAATATGGGTCATGTAGCAATATCTTCCCGAAACATCATTGAATCTATTGGTGTATCGGAAGAGTTGAACTTAGTTGACTTAATTAAATTGGATTCTTTGACTTCTTTTGTTAATCATTGCAGTGCCAGGTGAGCATTAAAGGTCCACTATGAGTCTAACTTTAATTCATTATTTTTGTTTGATTTTTATTTCAGGGGTTATTTATATTTTTGTTCCACTGCCTAACTAACAGACAAGTAAGTGTATTTACTGATTCAATTAAAGTACAGTAAAATCTCAATTTATCGCCACCATTTGTTCAGTCAAATTTTGGCGTTATAAAGGGGTTTGGCGATAAATTGGGGGAGGACAATAAAAAAAATATAAACAAAATCGATTTTGGGTCTTCAAAATAGTGTGGCGATAAGCAAGGTGGCAAACTTATCGAGGGGCATTATAACGAGGTTTTACTGTAATCAGTTTTTAGCTGAGATATATCAGTCTTTTGGGTTGATTAATTGATTGAATGGTGTTTTACATCACCAGCTATATAAATAGGTGAGGTGGTAGAAATTTTGACCTTGTCAGTGTGCTCAGGACAATATTTAGGGAGGGCTCTTTAACATGTCATCCTGCCATGACATAAGACATCCATTTTAAGGTCTTTCCTGAAGGACCCTGTGACTTTTATACCTAAATGTCAAGCGCTTGGAAAAAATCAGCCACTACCTCATGTACCTAATTTAAAATCTTGGTCAGATTCCTAAAACCAGCCGGAGTATTAATCCTCCCATATAATGAAGCAAGCACTCTATCATGCCCCAGGTCTAGATTCTTTCACTTCAATTGAGTCAGTCATTTTGGTGGAGGCAACTGTTGCAAGAGTTGTGGGTATTGTAGTCATGTTAAATATTTTCTCTAAGTCAAGAAAAACTTTTCACTACATACACACAAATTTTCTTTGGATTTTACAATAGATATAATCTAATATGCATATAAGACATCAAAATAATAAGACCTATTAAAAATATTTGTGCAACTCATGTCAGCCTTATTGGATGAAAATTTTTAAAAAATAAATAAATAAAAAAAATAAGAACGGTTTTAACAAAACTTATGACTTAATGATAAATTACAGTTACTGTTGCTAGGATTCAACTCCACATCACACAGAATAAAAATCTTCTTGCATAAATAAACTGGTTGATTGTTCTGCCCAAGCAATTATTAAACTTTGCTCCAATAATGCATCAGGTATATCACAATCCAACTATACATGTAAATAGACTCAAGTCTCAGGACAGCATATTTATTACCAGCACATAACATTTACACATACTAGGTACTGTAAAGGGGGAAATTTTCCCGTGGGTAAAATTTTCAGTTATTTTGCGCTAAAGAATTACCGCGAAAATTTTACCGACGCGAAAATGTCTACCATACAGGTTAATATATCACATATATAGTATATACACCCATTCATATTGGTTACACGGAAATTACACCCATGCCAAATGTGAGATTTCAGAAATCACTTTTCACCCCGCGAAAATAATCTCCTTTACAGTATACCCTATTTCATAAGTTAATGCATTTTATTGTTGTATTTTTGTCAGGTTCATGATGCAATGAAACACAATCGCAGACGCAAGAGAAGTTTAGCAGATTTTACGAAGAGTACATCTCATGTCCATACAAATTTGGTAAGTAGATTTTTATCTGTCATTACTAATGCAATATTTCATAAATTTATGATGAGGTATCAAGACTCCACTTTAAAGGTAGTCCTATACCTGAGACAAGGAAGTATGACTGTCAGACAATTTATATGTTATATAGTATTTATGGTTATGTAAACATATTTATTTTCGTGGTGTACTAATTTCGCGGTCGTTTATTTTGGACAAAAATTAATACTAAGCGTAAATTATATTATGCTTATTCTGTTATAGCAAATAGTTCAAAAACACTAAAATCTAACTACAGGGATATGTCTAAATTTCCTATATATCACAAAAATAAATACACACAAAATTAAATATGTTTACAGTATTCAAAACAAAAATGCAAAATTTACAGGTAAGAAGCTCTGTTGTAAATGTTTGGTTTTATTTAATAATCAGAACTTTATGTATCATTTTTGTTTGCCTTTAAAATTTTATTTGACTTTTTATTATAAGATTCAATTTCATTTTGATTAAAATAATAATGACACTGTTTTTACAATGCTATTACTTTTCAGAAAGGTGATAAAGAAAAGGAAAGTTCTGACAATGTACAAAATAATATGGATGTAGCCAAGAAAGGTAAAGATATTTGACTACTGTATAATGCTTCTATTTCACTGTAGTTTTATTTTCACTACATTTGCATTTCAGTGTATTCATACAAAAATAAAACAGCCGCGAAAAATACAGGGTATTACCAGAGTTGTTTTCCTTAAATCAGATTAGACCGTGAAAATATGACACAGCGAAGACACTAGTCATTGTCATACCACAAAAATTTGACACAGTAAAAAGAAAGCAATAAACAGTAATAATGTTTTGTGCCCAGTCAAGATTTTTTCACTTGTATCAAGACAGTCAGTTCAGGAATGGTAGAGGTAAATGAAGTGCTCAGAAAAATTCACCAATCTTTGTCAAGCAGACTGGCACTTTCTCACACTGGGAGTTGTCCCAAGTTGGATTCCAACCTTGGCATTTAGAGGCACTGTGAGCTGTAAGCCAGCACTCTAGACCACTCAGCCATTGGGACCCTCAAGACGATAGTAAATAGTTCATGTACCATGTGACACCACTTTACATTTGGTCAGAACTGTACAAAAAGTTAATATCTTTATCTCTGCTGAATCCTCAGTGATCATGATAAAACATGGTGGACACTAAAAGCAAGCTACCTAGTTGTTCTTAGCTTTTGACAATTTCTATCCCTATCTTCTCACTGCAAGTACATGTATGTTATAAGTACGTTTTTATATAACAAATTTGATTTTACATTAGTGAGTGGAGCAGAGTAATGGAAGTTTACGTCGCTGTCAAAAAAATTTCTCATTATTTCTCAAATTGCTCATTATATGGATGGTAGAGGAAACTGGAGTGCTTGGATAAAACCACCTACCTTTGGCAACGGAGCTGATGATCCTTCTCAAACTATTATCTGTTCAGAGTGGTATTCAAACCTATGCCATTAGAGGTACTATGATCAGTAACCAGATTAATGTATGTAAATATTTTGATCATTTTTAGCTAATCCATTCTTAGAGGCAGACAGACAGGTTCATGAAATTGTTGGTAAACTAGCAAAGAAAGAAGACAAAATGAACGCCTTTGATGGAAAAGACAATGAGAAAAATGTGGGTAAAGACAACATATTGTCACTAGATGACATTAAAATTAGCAATATTGTACGAGAATCAGAAGTATCAGCAGGTAATGGTGGAAATGTCAATGTTTCCACGGTAACCACTGAAAACAGAAAATCAGACAGTCAAAATTCTGCAGGAAAAGAAAATGCTCAGAATTCTAGAAATGATGTGAGACAAAAACCTGAAAGTACATTAGTTGAACTTAGAAGTAGTACCAGTAAACAGAGCCAACTTTCAGGAAGTGACAGGGGTCATCATTCAGGAAGTGACAGGGGTCATCATTCAGGAAGTGACAGGGGTCATCATTCAGGAAGTGATAGAGGTCACCATTCAGGAAGTGATAGAGATGCTAGTGTCAAAGGTCAAGGTCAGGTTAATCTATTAAGAAGTTCAGTAAGTACTTTAAAATATAAATCTATGAATGATATTATAAAAGATATCAAGGAGGCCTTGACATAATTTTTTTTCTTAATTGTCTCATCCATAAAATAGATAGCTACAATTGAGTTTACCCATAAACATCTTGATACACCCTTAAAGTTTTGAAAACTATAATTCCATTTGATATTTAATCAGTACCTTTTATGCTTTTTCTGTGAATATGATGCTATGCCAGGAATTTACAACTGGTTTATTTTTCAGAAACAGTAAAACAAATACACTGCCCTCCATAAATTATCCTGCATGTTTAAAACTTGTCCCATCATAACAGACTCAAAGTCTTCACAAAAGTATATTGTTGAAAACATCATTGTGCTAAAGCTGAGTGTTTTTAAGCTAAAATGGTGTTTTATTCTGGAAAATATCATTTTTCTGAATTTTTATATATTTTCCCAAAATTTCAGGAAATTCAGAAAATTGATTTTCAAGAAAAATACTTTAATTACATACACTTAGATCATAAAATTAAGATAACAGTCTTTCCAATACTGGAAAAATTTCAATATTTCAATTCTATTACCAAAATTTCATACATTGATTATAATGTAAAACCTATGGTTTAAGTTATTTATGGATGGCAGTGTAGTTCAACAAAAAAATGTTTAATCTAGAAAGAGCCCTTGCAGACTTAAACCAAAATAATAATTTTATCCTGCAAAAAAAAAAAAAAAAAAACAACTCTATGGGCCAATCTTGTCCCATCTTATCAGTATTGGTGATGTGTTGAATAAAACCAGTTCCATCTCTCTCTTATTATACCCCTTACAAACTAGTATAGGAATCATGATATCATGTCTGATTGTCTGTGCGAAATCATGTGTGGGCCATATCATATAATTGCTTTGGACCACCGTCATAAAACTTCACATGGGTAATCTTCATGGTTCAACTGGAAAGGTCAAGGTCGGGAATGGGGGTATTTGGCTCTCAAGAGACAGCTGTTGTTTATTTTTGTCTTTGACTTGAAACTTGTCTGATAAATAGGCTTAAAATTGTCAAGAGAAATCTTGATATTTATTGAGGAGGTGTGCATGTTTGAATGCTGTTTTGCTTTAAAGTAAAATGATTCAAGTTATGTTATTATAAAAAAATCATCTTATTATTTTTCTAGGATGACCCCCATCAACCACATTTCTGGATTAGACATTATACAAACATTAATTAGCAGCTTTCATATTCAGTCTCCATTATCTGTTTTGCATCATCATTTAAGAAATGACATTCTGATCATGGTATTTCAAGGGGTAATGCAAAATACTGTGGCATGTGCATTACCCCTTGAAATATCATGAGTAGAAATGTCATTTCATGGTGGCGCCTATCCTGGAATTTATGACGTAAATGTTTTCAAAAAAAAACAAAAAAACAAAAAAAAAAACAAAAAAAAATCACACTATTGTTATAGAGAATTTATCGGGGTAATAAGCTGGAAAATCCAATTCTGCAATTTAAGGTTTGAGGTTGCTTGTCTTTTCCTAATATGCTATATTTTCCACATATATATTTTTCTAGGTGGCCTCCTCTCATCAGTATGACAGTGTAAATGAATTTTATCTTGGCTCAGTTGGAGAACAACCATTCAATAGAGGAAGTGCAGTTTATGAACCCCAAAGAAATTCACAAACAGAACAGATATCTGAATCAAAGAAAGCACCAATAAATCAGCCATCATCGCAGCAGACTGGTAGATCTTATGACAGCGTTATGCAGCAACAACGGGTTCCACAGTCGTCTTCATATCAGAAGTTGGAACCGGGACGTTCCTCCTTGGGACAACAGTCTTCATATCAGAAGTTGGCACCTGGACCTTACTCCTCGGGACAGCAGCCTCAGCCATCACAGCCATTTATCTTAGCTGGTGATCCTGGACCTCAAAATGTATGTACAAATATAATTATCAAAACTGTTTGGTCATTGTAGCTCACCTGCATAATGTGCAGATGGAGTTTTGTCATGTTTCTTATACAGTCGTATGCTATAAAACAGGGTGCTCCTACATGGAACAGGGTGAGGCGGGCTCTCACAAGGCCATATTTGTGGACAATATTGGACCTTTTCACAATTAAAAATCTTTCGTTTTTTCCCACAAAAATTTATATCTGTTTTTCACAATTTACATAATTGACCATAAAAAAAGTTAAATGTTAAAAATGTTTGAATATAAATTAATTTTAAAATTCAATCTGGAAACAAAAAAAACTAATATATAGTAGCAATTGACATATCGCTGACCACGCCCACAATGTTCTGCCAAAGCACCAGCATGCTTGAATTGCACACAAAAAGAATAAAAACTCGACCTGAATCGTGACATTTAATGACATCACTGATACTAGTAAATTAGTTGCCGAGATACCTTTGGTACCGTGATGGCGAGCAGTGTTGGAACATAAAACGCATGGCCGGCGATACATCAATTAAGTTTATTAAACATTTTTTCAGCTCGCTAACTGAGAGTTTTGTTACTGTAATAAATATATTTTCATTTTCACACTTAAGGCTATTTGACTGCTAATTTTTACAATTCAAAGGACTCCGTTTCATTCACAAAAGACCCAAGAGGTTGTCCAGTGAGGAGGTCAATTATTATGATTTGAGTTCATTATAGACAGGTTGTCTTTGTAGAAAGGTGATAGCTGTTATCAAGTAATACTTTATCGGTAATTATTTTTCCTATTTTTAGCAGCAGAGAAGAGTTCCATCTCACAATCCTTCATTTACCAGTGATTCTGGTTGGAAAAAATCATTGGATAAAAAGGTAAAATTATGCTTTTCTTTCCACTGACTTGGTTAAGAATCATTTCCTTGACCATGATTCTTAATCATTGAGGCATTTTTATCTTGGTTAAACATGGTGTTTGGTCCATGGTCCTTGTTTTTCATAATTTGATAATAATAATAATAATAACTAGAGATTGTAACTGGGATACCAGTTACGTATGATTCCCCACCATCCATAAATAATTTATGGCATATATCTGGTGAAAAGACCCTAGCAGGGTTAGCGCTGGGTTGTAAAAGTCTGTCGTCAAGGAAATCGCCAGTTGTAAAATTTTGTTGCCAATTTCATTACTGTGTCGCCAAAAAGGGTAAATCTTGTGATTTTCACGTCGCATGCGTTTTTAATGTTGTGTATATATTGCCTTGATGAACAATTACATTTTAAAGGCAGTTGTGTATAAAGTACATTTGTACCGCGCCGACCTGGTAAACTAAAAAAATCATACCTTGATTGCTTTTTAAAATTTCTTTGAAAGTTAAAGTAGATTTGAATTAAAGTTTTCGGTTGAGAAAAATCGTATATTGGAAGGCCTTCTCGGCATAGGAAGTGACGTTTTCAATTAATTTTATTGAATAAGAAAACTCGTAGAACCCCTCTCAGGCCTCTGATTTGGCGTCGCCGCGTGTTACAATGAATGAACACGTATGGGAGGGTTTGCGCTGGGCATCGCTAACTGCGATTGTTTTCTTTAACTTGCGACAAAACACGGCGCTTTGCGATTTTACTGACCACAAGTTTTCAAAGTTCACCGGTATCTTGGTCACCAGTAATTAACAGGTGATAACACATTGAAGCCAGTGACGGATTGGCGAGTGTCACTGAATAAACACAGTAATTAACGACTGAGTTGATTAAGATCGTTATCTTAGTTGCGAATGCAAGACCTTCTAATTATGGCAGGTAGATCCAGGTAATATTGTAGCGTGTCGACATTGCCTGAGGATATACCCAGGTGCCCTCCCGATGTCGTCAGACAGTATAAACATCGATGAATTCGGTATTATTGTAAAATCCAAAATAAAATATAATAAAAGTTACCCTTTGTGATGTTTATTTAATATTTTTTCTAAAAAGTTTATTGATTAATAATTGTGATTCAATGCGCAATACACATCATAGGAGGCCATCTGTTTGTATTTTAATTACGCGACTTATATCGGTTATTCTTATATGTTTGAGGTTCATGATCATAACGATACATCTACTCAGTCAAAATTGTAAAAGACGGGACATTTTTATATGAAGCATGTATGTTAACTCTGTGTATAGTGTGTTGAAATTGATCGACGCTGTATATATAGTCCGATTTAAAAGACCCCCTCTATTAAAAAAACGTACTTTTCAACACGTTGAGGTACATATTAGTTTAGGTGTATTATACGGAATAAATCTCATATTGTTATTTCCAGCATCTAAAAGACTCAGATCTTCATTGCTCTATAGATTATTTAGATGTTTTTGATGCAAACGAAATAAAGTCGACTCTTGTTCAGTTGTTAATTTGAAATCGGTTGAATCACAATTTCGCTTAAATCGAAATGATACAAATGGTACCGTCAGATCGCTATGTATTTCTATGTAAATTTGTTAGTTAATTCGATATGCCGAATTTAAAGTGAATTTTCAGTCCAAATTACGAAATATTACGGAAATTCCCATGTTTAAATCGAAGTGAACTTTCAGTCCAAATTACGAAAATCCCAATGTTTAAATCAAATAAAAAAGACACAAAAATATTTTATCTTAAACTTGAACAATACCTGAAATAATTGTCCATCTCTTATTTGAAAAGTGTTAATAGTAACAGAGTGGCGGCTTACTCGGAAGATTCATTTCCGACTAAAACTACAAATTTTTGTACTCGACATACCGGTCATTAGGAAAGTGCCAGTCAGTAAAAGGAGACATTTCATTGGTGTAAACTTAAAAAAGTGGGCAGTCTTCTACTTCCACAGTCAGTGATTAACAGAAAACCCCGAAGCCATTTGATCTATCAAGGCAAATTGTATACACCATTCATCTCATTGTGTAAGGTTTTAAGTACAGGCGTGTGACCATACAAGCTGTGGTTTTAAAAATCGCCAAGTTTTTAACGGTCACTAATCGGATTAACTCATAGGGGAAAGCATTGGCTTAGTATAACTAAGGTGTCGTAACCAGCTTATGTCCATTCAGAATTGGTTTCCCCGGGTATTTAACTACGTATTTATTTACACCCACCCACCCACCTTCAAGATAACGAAAATGATTGCGTCTTGATTATCTACACAGACAACAGATTATTGGTAGCAAATTTCATCTAAATCCATCAAGCCGTTCCCGAGATGTGCGCCAGCATATGGTCTTGAGAGAAGAAGAATAATAAGAATAAGAATAATAAAAATAATAATAATAAGAAGAAACAGAACGAAAACAATATGATTCCCCACCTTCGGTGGTGGGGAATCATAATAATAATAAAAATTGTTGATGTGATTATGAAGGAACATTCTTCAAACAATAATCCACCTAACATCTAGAGGCATGGCCTAGTGGTTAAGATCACAGAGTCATAATTCAAGTGTTGTGGTATGTCCTTAGCAAGAAACTTAATAGGAAGCTGCAAAATGAATGGGCATCTGCTGGAAGGGAGGATAACCTTGAAATAAAATGATGCCCCATCTAGGAGAAAAAAAGTGGAAGTTTTAAATTCCAAATACTTCACATCAGTGAAATTAAAACATTTTATATTAAATGTATATTAAATGCACACTAAATAATAATAAAATCACAAAGTTAATTGTAAAACTGGAATTATCTCCCTTTGCTACATCAATATATGCTTAACATGTGGCCTCCAAACTGAAAAATTATACTCATAGTGATAGCTTTGTCAGATATCCAAAAGGAATGAACAATCTGAGTGTTGGCATCTTCTAGTCAAGTATTTAAGTGTTTTACTAGTGTGTATTGACTGTGTATACATACAATACCTGTTGAAATTAGCCACACAGGTAACTACGTGCCTAGAAATTATAAATATGAAGTAACATCTCATATCACCTTTATTGTTTGATATTAAAAACAGGGCAAAGAGCAACAGAAACATAAATATAGTCCTAAAGCACAGAGGAAGAATATTGAGGTATGTCTCCACTGTCACTCTATCTATTCTTGCCATGTATCTATTTAGATCATGAACCAACTCTCATCATTTTACCTATTCTTACCATCAACTTTAGATCTTTGTCAAAATTATTCAAATTTTTTGCACCCAGCATTTAGAAAAGAGTCCTTTAGAGGAGACCATAAAAACTGATGTTCTGTGGCATAGTAGGTGTGGCACACTAAAGACCCCTCCCTGCACATTGCCCTGAGCACACTGAAAAGGTCAATTTCTGTCACTTCATCTGTTGTCTTGATATAAGTGAAATATTCTTGACTGAGGCACAAAACTCCATTCAATCAGTCAATCATTAATTTTATTTATATCTTCAATCAGTAACATTTTGCACTTATTTTTTCAGCAACAACCATCACAAAGACAACAGATGCCTCATTGGGGCAAAGCAAAACAGGCTGCTGCAGCCAAAAAACAAATGAAATCCCAAAGCAGAGATAGAGATAATAGAAGTAGAAGTGGAGATAGGTCAAGGGCATATGCCGTGCCAGTAGACCCTTATTATGAACAACCTTATGCTAGACATCCAAGTCTGGAAAACGTTTCTGTACAATATGTAGGGTTTGATCCATTTGGAGCTCCTCATCAAGGGTATGGAAGACCTAGGCAGAGCCGTTACAATCAGTGGCAGGAGCCTCAAGCTGATTATTGGTGATAATATTTGTGTTTGAAGATATATAATATAATATTGAAAAATTTATGTTTAAAAATGTAGTTGTTAATTAATTAAACAAGTTTGAGATCCACATCAAGAGTGTTGAAACCTAGATCAGGAGTGGTTACAATCAGTGGAAGGAGGAGGGGCCTCATTAGTGGGAGGAGCCACAGGATCAATAGTTTTGTTAATGTTGGAGAATATATTGTGTTAATTAGATTGTTATGGAGAAATAAACAGATTTGATTTACCACAAGTGTTCAGATATTGGGTTTTTCCATATACCATGCGATATACTTTTAAGATTTGTTTGGAACTGTTGTTTCTTTTGAGATGAAAGTCTGTAAGATTTATGCCAAACTGTTGTTTCTGTTGGAGATGAAACCTTTTCATTTGATGTTTTCTGGGATGTCAATATTCTTAAAAAATAATGCTGAATTAGTTTTCCATAGTTAGATGAAATGATAGTACCATACACAAACTAGACTAGGTATTATCATAATTATGGTAATTGGGTGAACTGCATTGTATTGTAGTTATTCCGACAAAGGAGAGAGAGAAACATTTAAGGTGCGGCATCGGACATGTTGTTTGTGATTCCTATTATATATTGCAATGTTTCATCTTTATAAATCAATGTGATATATACTGCATTAGTTTATTATATATTTTCAGGAAAGGTTTCAATCAAAACAAAAGTTTTTAACTTTATTGACTGTAAATCGGGAAATTTTTATGCCAGTTGTTGTTGTGTAACTTCCACCACTCTCTGGTGAACTGCAAGTGGAATACTGCATAAATAAAAAGCCTTCTTGAGAATACTGTCACTTCAGTTAATAACACACCAAACTGTTAATATTTTGAGAAGCAACATTGAATTATATTTGTGCAATTTTTACTATAACCCCCCTGTCTGTCTGTCCATGTAAATTCGTGTCAGGGCCATATTTTATAGTTGCATTGGACAACTGCAATAAAACATCACATGAATAATCATCAAGGTCGCTGGAAAACATTAAGGTATTAAGCTCTCAAGAGACAGTTCTAGTTTTGGCATTGTGGTATGACAGCAGCCGGTATGAGAGTAGGTAAATTACATTAAATTTGAATAATCATGATATTTTTGGAATTCTAGAAAATAAAATAAGCAAAATAATTTCCTGATTTACTCAACATTCCTATGCAATACTGTATGATATTATTATGCAAATGTATATTAAACAACCTAACATGTTAAGAAATCCCTATTTTACTATTGACACATTTTGTTTTATTTTTGTGATAGAAATAATTATGTCCTCATAAAAGATTTTATCTTATGAAATGTTTATCAAACATATGACACAAAGGACATTTTAACTTGTTCAGTGGAGCATGCAAGAGGGGAGACTGTTCATATTTTTGCTTGAAGATATTCATATTTTGCATGAATGTAGTCATGATGTTTTGAATACATAATAATCAACAAATCATGTTAGTTAAATTATACATTTTACAGGTGCTTGTCATTTTTAGATAAAACACATTTTATGTCATCTGAAATGTACCAAATATAAGGTTTATGGGAATGGAAAACATAGTTTTTGATGACCAAGTTTTACACTACAAGTGTATAGATCATGTTGCATTACCAGTATGTTTTTTGCTGAAAAACTAACAATCCACCACTTTCTTATATATGGGACCACTTTGTACAAATGGTCTAAAGTACATGCTAAAGGATCATGGTACCTCTCACCACTTTGGTTCAAATCTCATTTAGGCAGGTCCTATTGTGAGAAATTTTGTAAGCTTGCTTACATTAGGTGGTTGGTAGCTTTCTCCGGGTACTTCAGTCTCCTCCACAATTCTAGAATTAACCTTCGGGTTTCCTGTACCAGATCAGAAAACTTGCTGCCAGAATATAAGTGAAAGGATCTTCACTCTGACAAAAACACCCACTCCACACCTTCTAATGTTGGTAGATTTCTTCAGGTACTCTGGTTTCCTCTACCATACCTAAAAACTGGCTGTCAGGATATAAGTGAAAGGATCTTAACTGGGATAAAAACACCAGTACTCCAATGTAGTTTGAAATATATTAACCCAAGTGATTTACATAATCGACATGTTAGATTATGTAGTTATTGTACAGAGCCATATCTTGTCTCGGACCCATATTTGGAAGAAGTCTCAGATTTACCTGTAATTGCAGACAGGTAACTTTGTGTAACATTATAGTTAATTAAGTGCTTGTTGGTGTTAAATGGTCATAATAAGAAGTAAATTTTTGAGAATTCTTTAAAAAACATAATATGGTTTTATATGAAACAAAGAAAGATTTTACAAAGTGTCCGAATACATCTTGCCATCTCTGTACATCTGAAATAATACATTTTTTTTTAAATCTTAAAAAGGTACACGAGTGTCTCTATCTTTTCATAAAATTTGCTTTTGAAAAACTTGTTTTAAAAAAAATGAAATTGCATTCAAAGACTCCCTTAAATATTGATATGCAAGCAAATTTTTATTTTTTTTTAAAAAAACTATTATTATGATCAGTGTGTGTGTGTGTGTGTGTGTGTGTGTGTGTGTGTGTGTGTGTGTGAGAGAGAGAGAGAGACAGATGTCATTATGGGTTTGTATATAAAGAGAATAACAGTGCTAAAAGCCAATGAAAACTGATAAAATGGGTCCTTTAACTGTAAATTTGATGAACGTCTCCATGTTTTATCCTTTACTTATATCAACATACACATGATTAATATATATACATATTTTTATACATACAGTATATTAAAACTCATAAAATGATATTTTATTCTTTAGTCTTCACTATATTGAAACTTAACTCGAAATCATTCATGTTGGAGTTTTAAATCTGGGAGATCAAGTTTTTTAATTTTTAATTCAAATTCTTAACACATAAAAACTATAGATTAAATAATGAGTTTGTGTTTGTGTTGGCTTTCAAGAAAAATTGTTGTTAGAATTAACACAGTTCTACTGCACATTTATTTTTTTTTTTTTTTTTTCACATCAGTTAATTTTTGCAACATTTCTATTATTATGTGTATTTTAATTTTTTAAACATTGCCAGATAACAAGAAGCTTACTACATAATTATTATTATTATTATTTTTTTTGCAATTTGAAAATCTTGAAAATTAATTTGAAAATGCAACAATGAATTTTCTGATTTACAGTATATTTATAAACAGTAATATCTGAAAATATTTTGTTAACATTTGTTAATGCTGGGAAGGCTAATGTTTTAAAATGATAAGATTGTGTCCTCAAATATATTGTTATTATTGAAATCACATTATTGTATTCACATGGATTGGCATAGGCAAACAACAATAACCTGTCCACTTGACCTTTCATTTAAAAATTTATTTTGGACCCATACATTTCATGTATAGGGAACCCAGGTTAGTTTATTTGTCTACATCATGAGGTAAACATGCATTGTTTATGTATTACTGTATTAGAAACATTCGCGAGGAAGAAATATTCACAATTTTCACTGTGATTCTTTTTTCTTGCACCCCAGATTGAAGAATCCATAAAAAGAGAGGTGCAAGATATCTCCATCTCGTATCCTCCTGTGCAAGATAGCCTACACACCATTTTTCCCGCAAAATTTTATCAACAAAATCAGAGGTGTATCGAAAGTTGAAATTGATTTTAAATTGAAAAGTTGTACTTTCTGATGCAAGAAATAGAATCAATCACTACTTGTAGTGCGAGATAAAGAAATCTCAACCCCCTTTCTAATATATTTGGTCCAGAACTCGGCAAGCCTCATTCTGGACCAAATATATTAGAACTCGGGTTGAGATTTTCCTATCTGGCACCACAAGTTGTGATAGATTCTATTAATCATGAATATATCTTCGCTGCAAAAATTATTTATTTCCCTTGGTTTACTTTCCCTTCCATTGGAACCATGAAAATTTCTTACTATGAAATAATTTAGAAGACCATAACTGCGAAAGTTTCCTACTGCTAATATATCTTCTTAGACAGTAACTGAGAGTCCCGAAACTACCCAAAAATCTGTGGAGTCTCATATATAAATATTCCTAATGAAAGTTCAAGCAGACAGGTCAAAGTTGTTTGCCTATACAGAATGTTTTCTATTACTATTTCCCTGACATGTTATTATTATATGGGAGCCAAAGATGTCAATAAACCATACTTTTATATGAAAATATGAGTTTGTTATAATTTAGGCCCAACATTGGTATAAGAATAATTTCCTGTATATTTACATCAGGACCCAGTTGTTTGAAGCTTGAATAGCTTAATCAGTGATTAGCAGAAAATTAAAACATGAATAAAAATCAAAATATCCTTATCAAATCAATATGTTAATTACAAGGTGCTTTAGTTTAATTTTCAAATTTTGGCTAATCAATTGAATAAACTAATCAGGCATTAAACAACTGACACCTGGATTTTGAGTCAGGGGACGTTCTCAGTAGCATATATTACACCATCCATATTTTCAAATTATTCCTAAATTTCTATATATTTCAAACTTTGAATAAGAAATCTATCCCTTATATTCTGTTTTGGCCAAAACCAAAAAAAAAAAAATGAAGTACAGTAGAAATGGGAACAAGCAAATTCAGTGAATTAGGATTCCCTGCCACCAGATTCTTTTGTGATTTGCACTTATGTTCAAAGGACCAAATGAGCAAACTAACTCGGGTTAACGATTTGCACATTTATCTATGTTGATAGTTTGCACCAAGTTTCATGAAATAGTGCTTTAAAGTTTTGGAGAATTAGAGCAGACAAAATTTTGGACGGATGGACAGACGAAAGGAAGAATTGATAGAAAAACTAATTTAATATTCCCTTCTTTCTCTGAAAGGCGGGGGATAAAAATATTGAAGTTGGTTAAAACTGGGCAACTAGCAAGGGCAGCAACAGTCAATAGTGATGTTCTGAAGAGTCATGAATGAAGTGAAGTGAGGCAGAGTAATGGTGTTTTATGCCCCAGTCATGATTCTTTCACTTATTTTGATTTTGATTTAAAGGAGTTTTATGTCCCAGTCAAGAATAATTCACTTAAATTAAGATGTCTCTAGCTGTAGGTGAAGTGGCAGAAATTTTACCTTTGCAGTGTGCTCAGGGCAATGTGCAGGGAAGATTCTTTAAAGTGCTATGCCTGCTCAGACAAATGCCATCAGTTTTATAGGTCTCTTTTGAAGGACCCAGTGACTTTCATTTCTAAATGCAGAGAACTTGGTGAAAGAAAAGTCGCTGCCTATTTTCAAGTCTTTTTAGAGACCATGACCGAGGTTCAAACCCAAGACTTCTTACATACCCAGTAAGCACTCTACCAATTCAGCTTCTATAGTAGTTCCACTTATTTTTAGGGTGTCGGAGGATGTGCTTGAAAACCACTGACCTTTAGCAAGTGATCTGACTTACTTTTACACACAAGGATCTGCTTGAGTAGGGATTTGAACCTAAGTCCTGAGAGGCCTCTGTTAGTGCATGCTTTAGACCACTTGGCCACGGAAGCTCCAGAGCCTAGACATGCTACTAAGCACAAGGAGGACATTTGGCAGGTGCAGTATAATCAAGTGAATTCAGAAAGTAGGATATTTGGCAGGTGCAAATTTACTGAATTATGATCTGCTGCCATTAGGTACTTTTTTGTGATTTGCACTTTTGTTCAAAGGGGCCATAATCCCAAGGAAAACAGGCAAACCAACTCAGGTTAATTATATGCCCTCTCCTATCAATGTTCATGCTTTGCATCAAAATTTATAAAATAGTGCTTTATAGCTTTGGAGAATTACTCTAGATAGATAGATGTTTGGATAGAAGTTTGAATTTAATTTTCCCTTCTTTCTTCAAAGGCAGGGATAAAAATAAACACAACAATTTTTTTTAAACTTTTTTTTTTGTACAATGTTTATTTATTATACTAAAAGGAGCATTACGTCCCTTGTTTAAATGATCACTACATCTATACCAATGTTAGAATAAAAAGATATATAAAGTAATTATAATATTAGATAAAAGCTAATGCAAAAACAGTTGCTTCGTCAACTGTGAATATTTACACAAAAATGGATTTATTAAAAACGATGTAATAAAAACACGAGCTAAAACATGAATATTCAATGTACAAATTTGGTTGGAAAAATACTGCCCTAAAAATAAGCTAAAATATGAACTGTTTTTTGTGAATATTTATTTTATTTAATGTACATAAAACATGAATATTTAATGTACAAATTTGGTTTGAAAAATACTGCCCTAAAAATAAGCTAAAATATGAACTGTTTTTTGTGAATATTTATTTTATTTAATGTACAAATTTAGTTTTGAAAATACTGCCCTAAAAATAAGCTAAAATATGATTTTTCATATGATGTTTATGAATATTTAATGTTCAAATTTGGTTTTAAAAATACTGCCCTAAAAATAAGCTAAAATATGATTTTTCGTATGATGTTCATGAATATTTAATGTTCAAATTTGGTTTTAAAAAAACACAGTGCTTAAAATAAGCTAAAATTGTTGCTCATGAATTTAATGTAAAACCTTGTACATAAAACATGTAAAAAGCTAAAATTTAAGTATTTATAATCACTGCCTGAATCACAACCAATCGATGTAAAATGAAAGTTTTTACCATTAAAGAAAAAATGCACAATTTCATATAAATGTAGCTCAAATACAAATTTTCCAGATATTTTCATATCTCCACTTTGTTTTACAGCTTACACATGTGTTACCCACATTTGCCAGATATTTTCATATGTCTCCAAATTTGTTTTACAACATGCATATGAGTTTCATAACTTTTTCAGATATTTCCATATTTCCAATATGGTTTATAGGAAATATATGATTTCCAGTTCATTTCATTTGTGTATATCAAAAATAATGCAACTAAAAAACAAGTAATTTCCATACATTTTTCAGATATTTCAATATGTCTCCAATATGGGTAATAAAATACTTATGATTTTCAAGTCATTTCATTCTAGTATTTCAAAAACAATGTAGCTAAACTACAAATAATTTCAATACATTTTCCAGATTTTTCCATATGTCTCCAATATGGTCTACAAATTACTAATTTTACTTCACCCTTGTATTATAAAAACACATGATGAAATTTTCCTGTGTAAAATGTAAAAATAATGACCACACTTCCATTATAAGGAAAACTTAAGGCCATAATGTCCCACTTAAACAACCTCATTCCTGTCCCGTATACTAATATTTTTAGGTTGGAAAACATTACTGGAACACATGAAATCTGAAAATGGCCCACTTTCATTTTTACATGAAAAATATTGGAATTCATGAAATTGGAAA
Organism: Anadara kagoshimensis; assembly: GCA_021292105.1. Taxonomy (NCBI): domain Eukaryota; kingdom Metazoa; phylum Mollusca; class Bivalvia; order Arcoida; family Arcidae; genus Anadara; species Anadara kagoshimensis. Next base: position 44,947,037 of record CM037865.1, read on the forward strand.
CTTCAGTAATAAGTGGTTCTAACAGTTTCAGGAAGTGAAATAATAAAATGAAGATAATGGGGTCTGTCACTGTACCATGTGATACCTCGAAATGCTTGTGCGGAACACTTATTTCCAATGGATATGGAATTGCAATAGATGATATTTTCCTGTGAAAACAGAAAACGACGTTATTCCAGGAATATGTTACATTACCGTTTTCCAAAATGTTCCACACAAATGTTATGAGGTACTGATCACGTGGTACAGCAGCAAACCCCATTTAATCACTGTCAGAAATACATGCTTAAACAAAATAAATCTATGAGCAATAGTAAAGATCATGCAATTTGTATATATTTACAAATATTTACATCTTTGAAAAAAACACAAAGTAATCATGTTAAATCAGATCTGATGTAAAAGTCGGGACCCTTCCGACTGGAATTATCTGTTGCTATGGTTTCGTTGCACATGATTCTCTGAAAATTATGTTATATACACCATAATTAACGATGCATCCAAACATCCAGAGAAAAGATTTTATTAAAAGTTTTTATACCCTAGGCAAGATTCTTTTTATTTATTCATGCAGTGAAGAAATGGCGGAGGAAAACAGGAGGGCCCATAGAAAACTAAAAGTGAACTGACTATTTTCTTTCACTAGGATCTGTCTCAAAAAGGATTCATACCAAGGCGGTGAGGGGGTCTGTAAACGATAATTGCACAATTAAAATCCCTCACTCATTAAGGCCTCCAGTTTTTTAAGGGAGAATTATTCTAATATCCAGGGCAATCAATAAGTTCCATGAAAAAAATTCTTGTAACTTATGGTGCTTTATGTTACTTATTCTAAAGCATGATCTTAAAAGATATTTTTATATTTGTAAAAAACAAGTGTTACAGAAATGTAACCCACATATCTAGATACAAATATAAATGATAAAAGCTTCCATCAAAACATTTGAAAAAGGGTCCAATTTATTTACTGGTATTTCCTTCTTGAAAATTTATACATGATAACGTATTTATTTCATTTACATTATTTAAATTTCAAAAACATTCAATATTGTAGTTCAATAACCTCAAAAACATTTAATAACATGATATTTACAAGATAAAAAAAATCTCTACCCAGCTCTGTTGCTCTACCTCTTTCTTGACGACCCGTCTATTACTAGGAAGAGCCAAGATGAAAACACTGTGGTCCACATCTTACTGGACGTTGGCCTGTTGATAGGAAGAGCCAAGATGAATCGAAAACACCGTGGTCCACATCTTACTGGACGTCCGTCTGTTGCTAGGAACAGCCAAGACAAATACACTGTGGCCATCGTTGATAGAGGTGGAACAACACTTCTAGGTAGAACTTGAGTCAAATGAACAATTATACAGTCCAACCTGCCTTAAAGACCACCTTTATATAAGGGCCACCTGCTTATAAAAGCAAGTAGAATTATATCCCAAATGTTCTTTATTCATATTATTTGAACCTATATAAAGGCCCTCTGCTCATAAAGGCTAATTGTACTGGTTCTCTTGGGTGGCCATTATAGACAGGTTTGACTGTATTTTGTTAGAATGGTGAACACAAATAAAGAGCAATTTATTTTTTTTCAAAAAATGACTTGTGCACCAATAAATGTACTAGTATATACAAACATGTTTGTAATACTGATAGTAACAACTCCATACCTATCACCTTGTGGTCTTGGAACTTGGCAGAATTAAAAATTTAAAAGGACTGTCAGTTCTTTATTTTTTCTATAAAAGGTTTGCAGTGATTTTGTTTGCCTAAAATTACTACCAAATTAAGGTAGTTCCCCCTTGGGGAAAAATAACTAAAATTTTCTAATTTGACCACTAAAATCCCCCAAAACAATATTGATACACAAGCAACTTAAATCTAGTTGTCCTTACCCACAAAATGTTAGATGCTGTAACAATTTAACATTTTTGCAATGAGGATCCTAAGCTATTGCAAGCATGTCATTTAGCTGTATTTCAGAACTTCAAATTTTCCCAATTTGAACAGCAGAAGGTAGTTTCTAAAAAATGTAACAAAATTTCTGGTTTGGTTTTTTTCAGTCACATTCCAATACATAAATGTAAAAAAAATGTTCATTTAAATTCCTTCAAGCCCAACTAGATTTTTTTAAATGTCTGAATATGATTTTTTGTAAAACAATTACAAATTACTAGTGATCTTAATATTAAAGCAGTTGCATTTGTTACCAACAGGCATAATGTCATGTAAAATTAAAATTAAAAAAAAAAAAACAAAAACAAGAGGACCATGGGCCTTAGCGCTCACCTGTGACCTTGACCTTTGAACCCATGAGGTTAATTTATATATTAAAATGATCATAAGGCTAATATTCTAATATACGATACAAAAAGTCTAAAGTTTTTGAGATAAATAATCATTTCAGTACTTGTTTGTATCTGTGACCTTGACCTTTGAACCCATGACCTTCATTCATATATCAAAATGACCATTGTACTATTACCTACAATATTCCAATATACATGCCTATACAAAAAGTTCATAGTTTTGCAGATAATTAACTATTTTGGTATACTTGTATATCTGTGACCTTAACCTTTGAACCCATGACCTTGATCTATGTATCAAAGTGATGGTCATATCAATACCTACAAATAACTGAAAATCCTACACAATTATCACCAGAAATGTTAAAAAAAGAGCATTTTTTATCAAAGGTCAAAACCTAGGACATGACCTTGACCTTTGACATCAATTGGAAGAAAATCGCAAGAAAAGATCAACAGTGAAAACTCCATACAATTATCTTCAGTCGTTATGAAGTTATAACAATAAATGTCTCATTTTAAAAATTACGTAATTTTACGCAAAAAACGCGTAACCTATTTTTCGTCCAATTTTCATGAAAAACACAATTTTAATGTTCCTAGGTATCCTGAATCCAAATATCCAATCAAAATTTTCCTGCGGTTTGGTTTCAGAGAAGAAGATTTTTTTGTCTTTTGGCTATTTATAGTAATGGCAGCCATATTGTTGGGAGTGGTTAAACCCAGAACACAATTTTGAAAGCATAATAATCACAAAGTTTCATCAATTTTGGCCCAGTAGTTTTGGAGGAGAAGATTAAAATGTAAAGTTTACGCACGACGGACAACACACGATGGACTGTGATAGATTGCAATAGCTCATCTGAGCCTTTTGGCTCAGGTGAGCTAAAAATTATTATATGAAGTTGAGTCATGAAACTAGAAAAAGCACCAGGGTTCATTAAAGAGTTTCCTTCAAAAATGATTATATTTAATAGTAGCACCTTATTTTATTATAAAATTGATGCAAACAGACAGTCACTAATACAAAAAAGATAGGTATATTAATAATAAATGTTGCACAGCAATTTTTAAGAATATTACACAATGTTTGGTTAATTATTACACATTTTGACCAAAAAATGATACATATTGTGTCTGAGCTTGTAAAACGAGTATTTGAAAATATTGTAAAAGTCATGCACTATAAGAGATTCAAATTTATGCAAACAGTTAATTTTACAAAAAGATAAAATAGCAATTGTCACACAGCAATTTTTTCAAAATTTTACACACGTTTGGGTATGGTAAACCATTACACATTTTGACACCAAGATACATATTGCGGATGATCTTGTACAACAAGTTTTTGAAAATGTAGTGAATTTTACAAAAAAGAACAAAAGTTGCTGTGCAGTAATTTTTCCAAATATTACACAATGTTTAGGTAAATTATTACATATTTTGACACCAAAATATGATAAATATTGTGTCTGAGCTTGTACAACGAGTATTTGAATATGTAAAGTCATGGTGACATAGTGATATACATTTTGTACTATACTGATTCTAGCATTGTGAAGACTTTTGTTACTGCACATCACTCACACAGTGAAAATTTCAAATTTAAAAAATACAACAGTAAACTATAATATTGTAAATGTTCATGTAAAGCATAAAAATGTTTTTATTATGCACTGAATTTGTAAAAAATATGTTTTTTTAAAGACCAATGCAACATATTAAGAATATGAAATGCAAAATAAAATTTTCAATAAAAATGCACAGTAAAGTAAAATAAAATGATGTATATGTATACAAAAAGTATAAGAATGAATAAGATAGATTACAAATTACATTTTGTCAGATTTCTGGTAATTTAAGTTTTAACTTATCCGATTTGGAGATAATTAATTTCAACTGCATTTACTATATACAAAAAATGAGGCATCAAAAAGGGATCATATTTGGTTAAAGCTGGTATTTTGTTTTCTTTTTATTTTATTTTTTTTTTTATTTAATTCTTATTAATTTTTGTTTTGTTTTTTGTATTTATCGGAGAAGGGGGTGCAAAGTGCAAACACTCATGTGCATTAGCTATATTATGTAAAATGACAAAAAGTCTTAATTTCTATACATTACTAAAGCAACTAATTATACATAAAAACTATATTTCTCTCTATTATAATAAACCTTGTGATAAAAATTACCTTAAAATCTATAACTTAAAGAATTAAAAATAAATATTTTCATATTTCATTTGGATATACCGATTGATCTTTTTCTCATAAAAATAAATTCCTCAAGGTGAAAATCTTCTAATGCTTGATTAATGATTCAAAATACTTCAATGTGTGATTTTTATTTTCCTTTTTATTCCTAATTGAGCTTTTTCATTTTTTCTAGCTTAATGCAAATTTCAATAAAGCTTAATATTTAAAAGCACAGAGAATATAGATACAAATAAGAAACTATGTTGTGATTTTGGCAAATGTTCCCTGAACATAATTATTATCCAAAAGCCTACATATATATATATATATATACAAGTAATACCTACACTCGATTCATTTTCATTACTGCCTTATAGCAGCCAATGAAAATTGGCATTTAGCCATCCAATAAGAAATTAGCATTACAACCTCCAATGAACATTGGCATTCAGCCATCCAATAAAAAATAAGCATTACAACCTCCAATGAACATTGGCATTCAGCCATCTAATAAGAAATAAGCATTACAACCTCCAATGAACATTGGCATTCAGCCATCCAATAAAAAAATTAGCATTACAACCTCCAATGAAAATTTAGACACCCATAATAAAGGGGTCACATTAATTTGAGTTATATACTACTTCTTTATTCTATTGAAAAAATTAGACAGAAATACAGTAGATACAATAAAAGTATTCACACTAACAGTATAATATAGGTATTGAAAATAGTATCAGGACATTCCAAAATACATTAAAGGAAAATATGTAGTACAGGGTTGAACCATTATCTATATTTATACATATTTCAGAGATTGTTGCTAAGGAGATTATACAATAAACAATATGTGTTCTCATTGATTGTTTGTCTAAAGGTAAGATTGTCTGAATCATTTTTACCTCAATATGCTGGAGAAATGTATAACACTATTAGCAGATTTAGAAGATACAAATATGGCGAATCTAGTCAAATACAATGTCAGATATCAGTAATACTGTAATACAAAAAATCTTTTGTTAGTTTTGGTTTTGAATAGTTATCTCCCTTACAGAATGTTACTTTGGCAGATTTGGTTTTGAAGAGTTATCTCCCTTGTAGAAATTAACTTTGGCAGTTTTTTGGGGGGGGTTATCTCTCTTGCAAAATTTACTTTGGCAGTTTTTTAGGGGAATTATCTCTCTTGCAGAATGTTTACTTTGGCAGGTTTGGTTTTGAAGAGTTATCTCCCTTGTAGAAATTAACTGGCAGTTTTTATAGGGGAATTATCCCCCTTGCAGAATGTTTAATTTGGCATGTTTGGTTTTGAAAGTTGTCTCCCTTGTAGAATTTACTTTGGCAGTTTTTTAGGGGAATTATCTCCCTTGCAGAATGTTTACTCTGGCAGTTTTTGGTTTAGGAGACATATAAGCAACAGCATAACAAAAAAAAATTTCAATGGTTAAAAATATCAAAAATATGGCTTGTAATTCTAATGGAATATTCCACAATATAAAAAATGGAATGATTTAAAAAGTATATACAGAGTATAAAAGGTTGCTCTTAATGAATTGATTTTCTGCATGACTATTTTTTACAATGGAGATTCACTAAACAGACACACAATGGAATGTTAGCTTTTTCTGGGATGGTTTCCATGGTAACTGGAACATAAACATTAACTAATAACATGTCAGGATAAAACTACCCGGAGTCATGGTTATCGAAGGTTTTCAAGATGCAAAATGGAATGTTACTTAGAATAAACTATTCCAGTATCATGGTTTCCATGGTAACTGGAACGTTAACTAATGTCAGGATAAACTTTCCCCGAGTCATGGTTACCAGCGTTACCAGAACTTGGTTTGGAATTATTCTCATCCTCTTCGATGACTTGAAGTTCAACCTCTCCTTTATCGTCAGTATCTGATGCCATGAGTTCATGTCTTGACATGTGAGCTACAATGCCCGCTCCAAAACTGTCGCCTAATACATTGATGGAGGTTCTTATTCTGTCTCTGTAACAAACAAATGAAACTCACTGTTAATTTTTCTGTGGGGTTTACCCTTGAAACACATGACACCCGATTACTTTTTTGTAGATTAATTTATTCAACATTTGTGTATAACAGGGCCCCACACATCACTGATATCAGCTTAAGATAACTGAATTGGCAAGTAAAATGTTTACTTGAAAATTTACACTGTCAAAATATTTATTTCCAAAGAATATAAAATACCATGTGGAACATTCATCTGGATCTTGACATACCAGACAGGATTAAATAGTCCTGGAACCCAAATTATGACCTAAATCCTGATTTTCTGTATCAAGGACATGGGTCCTGATATACAACTGGGATCTTTTTTAAACTAGGATTCTATATACAAATCAGGATTCTGGATGAAACTATTACACACAAACCAGCTGGAGTTTAATTTGAATAGTTCGACATTTTCCGATAAACTTAAAACTATTTTGGAAAAATCCTTTTCACAATGATTAGCAATTCTTAAAAGAAGCAATGAGTTTATAGATTAATATGTGTCCCTAAGAAAAAATTTGATATAGCCAGTACCAGCAATAGGTATTCTGGCTTCAGTACTAAAAATAATACTCGTAACTAGGTACTGTATATATATATATACTTACAAGAACCAATCAACAGCCAGTATAAGACTGATGTCTTCTGTAGGCAGTCCTACTGATGTTAGTACCATTAACATGGTCACAAGTCCAGCACTTGGTATACTGGCTGCTCCTATACTGGCACAAGTTGCTGTCAAACTGAAAAAGCAAAATACAAAAGTTACATGGTTTGCAAGTGTCCGGTACGGAATGATACAGGGTCAGTAGAAAACATAATGGATGTGGCGTCATTCAAAACGTTAAAAAAATACATTGCTGATGGAAAACCTGATACAAAACTTTGATGCAAAAGCTTATCCGAATAAACAGAATCAAAGTTCTCAAAATCCTAATCCATTTTCTTTTCCTTTATTTATTATTGCAGGAATCTAGTACCCATTTTGTTGGCCTTTATTTATTTTTATAAATAATATTTATTCTGCCTTCGCCATTTTGGTGACGTTTAATTTAGTGAAAGGAACTCTAACCCATCCGATATGAGCCTCATAGACCCCGTATTTTTGTGTGTACAGCTATGTAGGGAATGATACTGGGTGTTTGTCATGTGATTTATTTTAGCCAATCACTTTCATTGAATTTAGTCAGAGGTAGGGTAAAAATAAATGTGCGGTGCTGACAGTAGAAGTGTGGTTACCTTACATATCTAGTCTATCAAACAAGAAAATTGAAACAAGGCTGTGGGTAGTGTACAGCAAAACTTGATGTAAAGACCCCTCACAGGATCTATGAAACCATGGGTATTTTTAAGACAAATACTGGTAGTCTTTATCTTAAGATTTTTGGTAAAAACAAAGGGTTCTTTAACCAGGATTATTAACAAACATGTTCTCTCTATATATAGGTGGCTGTTATAACAGGTTTAACTGTATTTGATAAAGGTGAGCTATATAGAGGATCTTAGACGAGTGGGGGTTTAATATGAAATTTATTAAACGAGTTTAATAATTAAATATTAAACCCTCACGAGTCTAAGATTCTATATATCACATAAATCAAAATACCGAGACACATGACTTGTACATATTATTTGATGCCATATAGAAACAGCTGATTTCTATCTAGGTCAGACAAATCGCCCCCAAATTAACTGCGCAAGTAAGAATATAGTTCTATTTAGTTATAGTAAAAGTAAATTAATCACCTAAAATAAAAAAGACAAAATTTAATTTCCAACTTGATTGGGTTTTTTCTTTCAAACTTTTGGTAATCACCCATTACTAGCACTTTGTATTTTAACATGTTTTATTGTTTTAAAACAAGACCTATCAGAAGACGTACAGCTTGTCTGGATATAATTTTTTTTTTAAACATTTCTTCCATAAAAAATTTAAAATTGGATACCATGCAGCAATAGCACTGGTTCTTAAACCAAGTATTTGACATAGACTTCAATCCTCCAACGAACATTCTTTAAATATCCCCTGCCTTTCGAAGAAATAGGGGGATATTAAATTTGAGTTTCCGTTCTTTCTTCCATCAGAAATTCTTGTCTGTGATAATTCTCCAAAACTATGGAGCACCATTTCATGGAAATTGGTGCAAAGTATCATAATAGATAGGAGATGCACATATTGTTTACTCGAGTTGGTTTGCTTATTTTCCTTGGAGTTATGGCCCTTTGAACTTAAAGTGCAAATCAAAAAAAAAAGAACCCGCTGGCAGAGGATGCTAACTCACTGAATTTGCTTGTTATTTTTGTGTTGTTTTCTACATCAATAAGAAAAAGGTATGTTTTTACCTGACTGTAATAATCTGTCCAATAGAGAGTTCAATGCCGTTCATCTGAGCAATAAAGATAGGTGCAACAGCCTCGTATAATGCAGTTCCATCCATATTTATTGTAGCACCAATGGGCAAGATGAAGCGGGTGACACGACGATCGATGTGTAGATTCTCCTCCAGACAACGGAAAGTCACAGGTAGGGTAGCAGAACTGAAATGAGAAATAAATTAAATTTTAGTCCATGTTTAAATAGATGGTTAACTAAACTTCTAGGTTCCGGTTGTTCAAAGTTCTGTTAGCTTAACCAAACGCTAGTGAAAATTTAAAATGTTGTCAAAATCACAAATACTCATTATTAACATAAAATTTTGAAAAACTTGTACAAGTATAATTTTTGTAAAATAATTATTAATGATAGATCTGCAGTCTCATTCATTTTGCATAAATCTTTTAACATCACTGGTGACCTTGTGAATTATTTTGGGATGTATAACAACATTTTGTGGTAATGCATTGTAAATATATTACCATTTGACCCTGATGAATACTATGGTTTTATGTTTATGAAACATTTCTGAAAAGGGTCTTAAATTATTCATGTCCACAAGTCCAGCCTTGGGTTCATCTGAAAAAAAGTTCAACCCCTGAAGAGAAAAGTATCCTCAGATACCTTAAATAATGATGCCTAGTGTTAATGTCATAACATATAAACTGTATATCAAATTGACCAAAATACCTTGAAGCTGTTCCAAGGGCAGTAACCCATGCCTGTAAAACACCTTTAAACAGGAGTAATGGATTCTTCCTAGTTATAACAAAGTAAAGTAATGGAAGTGTTACTACGGCATGTATAAATAGTCCTGTCAGGACAGTGACCATGTACATGCCAAGCCGCTCTCCCACAGCACCAGGGTCGTCTAAATATAGAATGTTTCCACAAATAAGGAACATAATACCAATAGGAGAATACCTACAAAGAGAAGAAATAAAATATTAAAATTAGATTCTGTTGTAGAATAGATGTAAGGCTTATAGGGCTTATACACCTCATGTTGATAATGGGTCCAGGGTCTTTGGAATGGAAGTGTCAGTTCATGCAAATCTGGGAAAAATGTAATGGAGAAAATACATAGTAGAAATGTCTAAGTTACAATTTTGTATTGAATTTGTTCAAAATATGCAAATTCACCAAAATATTTTGAAAAATATTGGTTTTAGGTAACAAATCAAGCAGATTGACAGCATCTGTTTTATCTACACATGTCTCGATTGTGTCATTTGCTCATGAAAGAACTTGGATTGGAATGTTAAAAAAGAAAAGAAATTTAAAACGTTGATTTAAATTAAGATTTTAAACTAAGTTCCCTCAGCAGAAAGGAACCATCTGTATTTAAAGAAGGCAATGTTCCCTCAATGTTCATCAAACATATTAGCAACTGGACATCAGCACCTGTGGAACAGGCCCCAGTTTCACAACATTTCCTTATCTAAGATTTTTCTTAACTTAAATTTAGTCAATTTTGGAAATCACTTTTTGGAAATACTGATGAATATTTTTGTAAAAACTAAATGCAAATGTTTTAATTTAGAAGTGATCTTAAAAAAATGGCACCTTAATTCCACAATATCTTGAAAATTAACAAAATTATAAAGATTTGAAAGTTTGCAAGATTTAAGTTAAGGAAAATCTTAGCTAAGGAAATGTTGTGAAACTGGGGCCTGATGTCTATACTAGGAGGACCTAGTACCAGTATGACGACCCAGTCAATATTCTTTTACTTATTTCAAGGTAGTCTGTTCTTTAGTGGTTGAGTTTACTAGAATGCCAGGAGAAAACCACCAGCCTTCAGCATTTGAACTGACAAACTGTTTTTACAATAAAATCTGCCCTGAATGGGAATCGAGTCTTAAAGAAGCGGCATTTTTTTCTATCACTTAGCCACAGACATAAGCTTTTCTTTACATCATACAGTTAAGAGTAAAACTTTTGTGTAAACTTTCAGTATCCACATAATAAAACTATACCAATGAAAATTGGATGTTCAAACAATTTTAGTCTTAATACCTATCTCTCAAGGCCTTCAAAGGGAATCAGTAAAAGTGGCCTTTATGGGCAGGTGGCCTTTATATGCAGGTTCAAATAATATGAATAAAGAACAATTGGGATAAAATTCTACTGGCCTTTATAAGCAGGTGGCTCTTATACAGAGGTGGCCTTTAAGGCAGGTTGAACTGTAGTTTAGCCATTTAAAAGTTTTAGAATTTCAGGATTACATGCAGTAAGTATTCTTTTCCAGTCCTCATTTAAGCCTTACCACATGACAATGAGTACCATTTTCATGATAATCTCATTCAGAATAGCAAAGAAATCCACCATCAGCTGTCCTTGTGGTCCCATCTGACTCAACATCATACCAAATGCCGTACAAAATGATATCAAACCTTTAATAAATGAAAAAAAAAATTAAAAATCAAGGAAATTACAAAAAAATCTATTATTGCATTATGGACAAGCGATTTTTAGGTTTATTAAGTTTATAAACATCGGAACTAAGGGAAATAATTCCAAAGAAAATCATTATACATGACCCAAATTCCAACTTGTGTCAATTTCGGTGCTTTTATGAACTCAACCGTGTCCAAAATCACACTATGGCACATGTCTTTTCAAATTTTAATGTTTCCATATCTTACGTCATTTGATTAATGCTGGTCACTTTCTTTTATTTCAATAGTCATAAAGAATGTCAAATGACGTCTGCTATTATTTTCAGAAATGAATTATATGAGTTAAGGCAAATCTCTGATTTTTTGACTGGATCAGTTAGGGGGAAGTTGCTTGTTATTATAATGAAGTGTTTTAAGGTCCGGTCAGGATTATTTCACTTTTCCAGTAAAGATCATCTCAGCTTCTCCAGTGACAATTATTTAGTGAAGATTATTTCTACTTGTCCTTATGAAGATTATATCAACTTCCCCAGTCACAATTATTTCACTTGTCCAATGAATATTATTTCACTTCCCTAGTAAAGATTTTTTCACTTCTTCATTTTAGATTATTCCATATGCTCCAGTGAGCAGTATTTTTCTTTGCCCCAATGAAGGATTATTTGGCCAGTGAAAATCAGTCCAGGATTTGCCACAGAAACATTTTCCATTAACACTGGCATTAATGCTGGCTCTACAAAAACATAAGTACTTGAGTTTTATCTGGTGCACAGTTGAACCCCATTGTTATACCTACCTAAGACATTTATTCCATCATTATAAGGCAAGCTTCTAACTGTGACGTTTACCGGGACCTTATACATCACCCTGGTGAGATTCAGGGCGCTAAAATCACCTCCTGTCTGGTTAAGGACCTTTGTGACGTTAACTAAACTGGCATTGAAAAGTAATCGTAGAGTTGTATTGATGTAATCATCTGTTATGTTCAACCTTTCATAATCTTCGCTTAGCACGTCCATCGACACTTTTTGGTATTTCAACACATCATCATATTTCGTTTTAATATGTGAAAAACAGGCTTGCATGATATTGGTCGGGAAAATATTTCTGAAAAATTAAAAAAAAACTTGTACAGATATTTATGATAAAAAGGCTTGCATGATATTGGTTGGGAAAATGTTTCTGAAAAATTAAAACAAAAAACTTGTAGGATTATTGATGAATTTTTTTGTTTTAACATTTGAAAAACAGATGTTGGGAAAATATTTCTGAAAAATTAAAACAAAAAGTATAGACAAATTGCTTTAACATGTGGAAGAACAGGTTTCATGATATTGGTTGGGAAAATATTTCTGAAAATTACAACAAAATGCGTGTAGAATTATTGATGAATTATTTTGGTTTGAACATATGAAAAACATCCTTGCATGATATTGGTTGGGAAATATTTCTGAAAAATTAAAATAAAAAACTTGCAGAATTATTGATGTTTTTTGTTTGAACATACAAAAACAAGTTTGCATGATACCGGTATTGGTTGGGTAAATATTTCTGAAAAATTAAAACGAAAAACTTGTAGAATTATTGATGAATTTTTTGTTTTAACGTATGAAAAACAGACTTTCATTGGGGAAAATATTTCTGAAAAATGAAAAAACTAAGAAAACTTTTTTTACAATTATTGATAAATTACTGTATTCATTTCATTATTCTTGAATCTCCCTAGGCCCACAAAATCAATTTTTCAAATTTTGTTGTAGACAAAGGTGAAAATTTGCAAGTCAAATATTACAAATCGTTCACTGTATTACTTGGTTTTTTTAATCATCTCTGAGCCATATGGGAAATTGCTAATTTTACACTTAAATCTTTAGAGTTTAAGAACAGTCAATTCAAATTAAACTTGACACGAAACAATCAGAAGTAAGAATCTCTTTCTTTTTATTCTGTAATTAGTGATTCAATTTTAAATGTAACAGGAAGGAGGAAACGTCAGAAAAAATCCACAAAAATTGGTAGCTAAATTGATAGGGTTTCCTTCTAGTATTAAACATAAAAAATTAGACCAGTAGCCAAATTGGTACTACTTCCTTCCGGTTTTTGGAAGTTCCCAGGTTTAATTATAAAACTGGCTGCCTCCTGCATTTTCTGTCTTTCCTGTTACACCATTGCATGTCAATTTTATTTATTTTAGCCCCCATATAAAGATACATTTATGTACAAAGATTAACAGTCAAGATTTTTTTCAGTTGAGTTGAGTAATGGTGTTCAACATCCCAGTCAAGAAAATTTCACTTATATTGAGATGTCGCCAGCTATAGGCAAAGGTGCAGAAATTTTGCCTGTGCATTGTACTGATGGCATTATACAGCAGGGTTCTTTATCATGCCAAGCCTTCTGTGACACAGGATCTCATTTATTTTAAGTTCCCATTCGAAAAAAACATGACTTTCATTTCATAATGTCAAGTGCTTGGCGAAAGATCAGCCACTACCCACTTTTAAGTCTTAGGTCAGACCTGTCTGTCTGAGCTACCGCAGTGTTAAGACTTTTTTTCAGATTGACAGTCAGTTTTACATCTACATGTGGCCTGTAGGCCAATGAAAAACATGTTTAATTTGAAAGTTGATTACGATTTGATGTTAGATTCCAATCTTACAGGCACCTTTAACACTGCTCAAATGGTCAACAAAAAACGTTCAAGTTTATGTACACCACAATGTTATTAGCAACTTGCAAAAAAAATTTAATTGAAACCTGTCCGTTTTTTTAAAGAATTTCAGAAGAGATAAGAATGGACAAAAAGACAAAAGATATAAACCAAAGTATTAAAAGCATTCCCATGTGATTCTAAGGTGGGGATAATAATCTACCTGATTAAATCCAAAAATGCATCAAGGGAGGATACTCTGTCATCACCTTTTCCATCTTCTTCAATCTCAGGTTTAAGTAGCGGATTTCCAGGATGAATAGATACAACCAAAATTATACCTAAGATAATGGCCATGAAGGTCGTGGCAAAATAGTAGATTATACCTCGTATACCCATCTTACCACTGGATTTTGCATCAATTGATGATAAACCTGAAAAAAAGAAAAAAATTGGTCTTGCAATACTGTAAACATATTTATTTTTATGGTCTATTAATTTTTGCTTATTTCGCAGTCGCTCTGCACGAAAATTAATACCGAGCTAAAATTATAATATGATTATTATGTTATAGTGCCTATTTAAAAAACTGAAAATTTAACTACGCAGATATGGTTAAATCTCCTATATCGCAAAAATAAATACGTTTACAGTATTTTAAATGGGGTTAGTTAGAATACCATGACCATACTCAATTCATCATCTTTTATTTTCCCATTATCAGCGTAAATGTAAGTGACTTTATATACCAAAATGAACAAGAAATCTTTGAGCTACTGCTCACGTAAGTATATCCCCATTTTTAACATATGTTAGAATACAAACAAAATGTGAATTAGATGTCCGGCAGACTTGATATCGATATTTGCAGTATGGGACCTCCTACTGAACTTGCATACAAAATTTCAAGTGGCTGTGAATAGCAGTTACTGAGAAAACTGTAATGAAAATTTCAACCATTAACCATAAATGTTGAAAAATAAACTACGGGTAAGTCAGGAAACAGGAAGTAGAAGTCCAGTAGAATTGAAATCATAACTTGTGGTATAGGACCCAACACTGAAGTCACAAACAAAATTTCAAGTGGCTGTATTCAGTAGTTGCCGAGAAAAAACTGTTACGATATTGCTTGTTTCAGATGGATGGACAGACAGATAGACAGACAGACAGACAGACAGAAGGACAAAGGTTAACCAGTATACCCCCTTCTTCTTTGAAGTGGGAAGCTGGGGTACATTTTAAAAATATTTGCGAAAGTCTTATTTTCAAATCTTATTACTTTCTTGAATTCACATGACCTTGTGAGCTAAAAAGACATAAAAAAACATTTCATTTGAGCCAATGATTACTTAAACAATCTGTTGTATATATTTATTGGCTTACTTGCCAGTCCGTAATTACAACAGAATTGGTTTTCATTGACCATTTTTAACGGTCTTTGCTATTTATAGTAATGACAACCATATTGGATTTTGGACTGTCATGCCAATTATAACTTTAATCTGCATCAAACAATGACCTTGCAAAACAATTTTTACTTTTAATTTGTCTGGGTGATTTAGAAGAAAAGAAATGACTAAAATTAATACCTCATTTATAAAGCTAGTGAAAAATGGGTCAACTTCTATTTTCTCAAGTGACTGTCCAAAGTCATGAATTTTAACATCATTGATCCTAATATGTGTTTATCTCTTCTTGTCTGGACCACTGCGGTAGCTCAATTGGAAGAGTGCTTGCTACCTTGTGGGAGGTCGTAGGTTCAATCCCCAACCGGGTCTGACCCAAGACTTGAAAATGGGTAGTGACTGTTCTTTCGCCAAACACTCGGCATTATGAAATGAAAGTCATGGTTTTTTCGAATGGGAACTTAAAATAAATGAGGTCCCATGTCACAGTGGGCTTGGCATGCTAAAGAACCCTGCCGTATAATGCCATCAGTGCAACACAGAGGCAAAATTTCTGCACCTTTGCGTACAGCTGGTGACGTCTCAATATAAGTGAAAAATTCTTGACTGGGACGTTAAACACCATTACTCAACTCAACTCTTCTTGTCTGGTTTAAAAGTTTTATAATTTGCTTGTATGTGTCATGTTTATTGATGTGTTGTCTGTTGCCAGGTATTTTTTTTCCAGTTAACGTGAATATCTTTCTTCTAGTTTAATTATTTTCATAACAACTGTTACATTTGATTTTTTACCAATCAATGAATAATAATTGAATTTTCATCGATCAAACTGCTTGTAACTTTAGTTTATATTTACCTAAACCTAACACTGTCATTGAAAAGTGATTGCATGGTGTTCACAAAAATGATGTCACTGCTTTTATTGGGAGATCTCTCATTTGAATGCAAAGCTTTTATAAACAGGATTTTGGTTGGACTGCAGTAAAATCTTCATTTTACGGTCAGAGTTATGACGTCGTATGCTGTCTAGGCTACAATTGATGTATCACTGCCCACGCCTTTTATATTCCGACACTGGCCGCCACCACGGTACCAAAGCAGCACAATGGCAACTAATAACCTTCTAGTGTCAGTAACATCATTTAATATCACAATTCAGGCTGAGTTTCCATTCTTTTTGCGTGTAATTCAAGCATGCTGGGTCTTTGTCGGAACATTGTAGGCTTGGCCGGTTAACCGTCAATTACGTCATGTATTCTTACAAGCTGGTACACATGCTTTTGTTTACAAATTATAATGACATAATTCATCTTTGTAAACGAAGATTTTGTTATATTTAAATATTGATATTTATTCAGCATCTGTTTTTCAGACAATAGAAGCGTCGCCGGGTAGAACTCAATTTGCAACAGTAAAATCCACATTATATGGTCAGAATGCTTCAAATGCAACCTCATTATCTCCTAATTTTCTCCAGGTACTCCTGCACTATCCTAGAACTGACTCCCTTTATATAAGTGAAAGAATCTTCACCATTTCTCTACACCTCAATCCCAGAACTAACTGTGGCCGCGGTGGCCGAATGGATAAGACCTCAGTCTTCGAATCCAGGGTCTCTAACTGCCACATGTGGGAAAGTGAATTTTCCTTGCCATTCTTCATTGGTTCACTTGGTATCAGTATAATAGACTGGGGGAGTGGTACGCTTGTCTGCCGCATACTGACTCTGTGAGCTAGCATCTTAAAGTCACCCTGAGTGCACACTAATACAACACATTCGCACTTCACATGCATACACGAAACTGTTCATAGATTAATCCATAGTGATTAATAGTTTTCATCGCGAATAGCTGAAAAATTGCTGATGCAATGTTAAGCAACATTGAACCAACTAACCAACCATAACTAACTGCTTTGAGAGATTCTTGACAGGGACATAAAACACCATTACTCTATATTACACTCCATAAAAGTGCTTAAGCATTAAGCAAATACTTGTCTAGTTGGTTTGAATATCTAATCACTCAAACAAACCAAAATCATTAAATATTTGAACTTCACACCGTCAAAGTTCAACTGTACCACATAGCTTCCCTACAGCTCAATACATTTAGCCTTAAATCATTAGTCATTCCTTACCATTACAAAGGAATAGTTGGTTTTTGATTGGTTGGTTGGTTAGTTGAATGTTGCTTAAAGTCGCATCCGCAATTTTTTTAGCTATTCGCGATGAGAACTATTTTCATTAATCTCTATGGATTAATCTATGACCAAGTTCGTGTATGCTTGTAAAGTGCAAATGTGTTTTAGGGTTTGCATTGTACCAGCACACAATCAGGACAACTTTAACATGATAGCTTACAGAGTCAGTATGCCGCAGCCAAGCGTACCACTCCCCCAGTCACATTATACTGATACCAAGTGAACCAGTAAAGGCCAATGGTAAGGAGAATTTACTTTCCCACATGTGATCACTAAGGAATAGGAAACCTTAGTAAGCATGATCACACACCAAACTCCATTATTTTTTTGTGAAATTTAAAAAAAAAATTGTTAAAAAAACCATAAGCTTGATCTGTAACTCACAGTGGAAGACTCGCATACCAAAAATCAGTGTAATATCTACAAGCGTTCCAGAGAGAGCCGAGAGTTAAGTAATGGTGTTTAATGTCCCAGTCAAGAATATTTCACTTATATCAGGATGTTGTCAGCTATAGGTGAAGGTGCAGAAATTTTGCCTGTGCATTGCGCTAAGGGCATTATACAGCAAGGTTGTTTATTGTGCCACATCTGCTGTGACATGGGACCTCGTTTATTTTTTAGTTCCCATCTGAAAGAACCATGACTTTCATTTCGTAACGCCAAGTGCTTGGCAAAAGAACCGTCACTACCCACTTTCAAGTCTTAAGTCAGACCTGGTCGGGGTTCAAACCCATGACCTCCCACTTACGGAGCGAGCACTCTACCAACTGAGCCACCGCAGCTGTGCATTTCAGAGAAAAAGTTTAAAAAACTTATGATGGACTGATAAACGGACGTGTCAAAAATATTACCTGTATGTCTTCCGCAACTTTGTTGTTTGGGGTAGAATAATTACTATTACACCTATATTTACCTGTTATCATGCATGAGGTAATCAAGGGTAAAATTAACATCTTTAACATTCTCAGCAATATATCTCCAGGAAATGCTATAAGCATTTTAGCTTTATCTGAAGGTTCAGCCATTCGTAACAAAAATCCCAGTATTACTCCTAAAAGCACACCAGCTATTGTCAGTATCAACAGTAAATTCTCCTTCCCCCATGAATGTGCCTACAATTAAAAACAAAGCATTGAGAGCTATATATATAGTCATTCAGAGAAATCTCCTATATACAAGAGCTCTCAGTGGTAGCAAAGTCAAATAAAACACTAGGCAAAAGTTTCACAAACATTTCTTAACTAAGTAAGATTTCTGGAAAAATCAAAATCTGACAATTTGTTAGTTTTCAAGTTATTCATGAATTTAAGATGCCATTTTGAAGTTCCCGCTGATTTTAATATTAATATCTATATTCTAATTTTGTGGAAACTTATTTTTTGAAGTACCGTACTAAAAATATTGCCAAAAATTGTCAGATTTAAGTTAAGGAAAATCTTCATTAAGAAATGATTGTGAAACTATTGGGAGCCATTGCCTTCCACTATCTTGGTAAGAATTTAACTAGAGCAGATCATTCATGGGAAAAAGATTGTCAGTTGTCTGGCTAAAGGTCAATTCCCTCATGGCACTCTGGTTTTCCCTACCAAAATAGCCATCTTGATATGAGTGAAATATTCTTTAACTGGAATACTGACCAAGCCTTAAAAAGCAGTGTAGTTATTAAGGTCCATATTCTACTCCAATATCTTGTGAAAAATATAAATCAATGGGTTTGCCGATACCCCTTAACATTTGAATGTAACATTTATTTCCAATGGATATGGAATTGCAGATGAAAAAAAAATTATGTTAATGTGGGAATTTGTGATGTAAACTTTTCATAAACATTCCACAGAAATGTTGAGGCAGTGTTCAATCTAGAAGGGGTCTTTGCTCCATTTACCCTTAAGTAATTGTTTTGTCCCACAAAAATATTGTCTGTGAGCCAACCCTGGTCCATCTTTTGTCTTAATATTCAAGTTTTGAATCAATCCAGTTCTACCTCTTTCTCATTAATGTTTTTATCAACATTATACTGATCTTTGGTCCTGCTTAAGATCTCTCGCTTTCAGGTTTGCCTTTTGTGTCTCTGAAACGGGAGTGAGTTCCGTAGTCGCACCTCCACGCCACTAATGTGGGTGTTCCTACAAGAGGGTCATGGGGCAGGATGGATATGGTGGTTCCAGCCATAACAAAAGCGGCACGGGAGCGAGTAACTGGCGCTATAACAAGACATGTCCCTGGCCTTCACACGAGGAGGAAATCGGCATGACCAGTTGAGGGGGTAAGTGGGGCTCAAGGAAGCCACAGATGGCAGCTTACCTAGGAGAATGGAAAACTCTGATTCCAAACCCAGGAAGGCGGATCTCATAAGCTGTGGCAGGCAATCCACCCAAAGGATGGAAAACCCGATACAAACCAACAAAAGGAAGGAAAACCTAAACAAACCAACTGGCCCTCCAGGTTGGGGGTTGGGCGTAGGACTAATCATTCTACCCTGCAAAAGAAAACCTGATTACGGAAACCAGAAATTTTCTGGCCCAATTCTCCACAAGGAGAGATGGACATAAGTCAAGTCAAGTCATACTGATCTTTGCAAAGAAACACATTGAATTACATGTATATTATAATGTGAACCCAATTTTGTAAACATGGCCCTGTTTTTTGAAGGCATGGGCCAGGATGTCCACACCAAATACATTTTTAGATTGAACACCGATGAGGTATTGATCACAAAGTACAGCGATGAACCTTAAAATGAGACTGTAATACTTAATTAAGGTCACTCAATACGCTCGAACTTAATTACGAACATATATTTGTCTAAATATAAGAGTTGTCAATTCTGCGAACGCATGATATCGAACCCTAGCGGTCACATAGCATCATTGTCACGTATCCTCATTAGTTGAGTTGAACTTGTTGCACAGTTTTGTTACATGGAGATCTGTTTAGACTTTCTCTTCTCAGCATAAGCACAAGACAAATATTCATAAGACAAGACAAACATTTATAAGACGAACACACACAGCTATAAGACAAGATAAACATTTATAAGCAACAAGACAAACATTTTTAAGACAAGACAAACATTTACAATACCATAAATTACCTTTTTAAAATTGCGTCCTGCTCTACTTTTCTTAAATCGCTGAAGTTTGGCCTTGAATTTCGAGTTTGAATTTTTGTCGTCCACATGATCTACCATGGGATCTGACAAATCTTGATCTGCCATGGTGGATTGCCTAATGTCTATCAATTAACAACCAAATTAACTGTTCTCCAGATTTTGACACCAACTGATATCCAGCAATCACTTTACTGTGAGATTCATTTCCTCTTCATGACAATCTGTAAAATATTAAAACAGCAACATCTTGATTAAAATATTACCAATAAAAAAGCACCAAATTCTCTAAAATTAATAACCTAGTTATTTTCAATATAAGGAGTTTTACTACCCATTTATAATTTATCCTATCATATTGAGGAGGTCAGTTTGGAAAAGTGAAGGAAACCAGATTACCTAGAGGAAAACTGAGCCACTTGGAAAGAGGGGGTTGGGGTTGGTATTTGTAAAGCCTTTGTGTGTCATCATGTATTTATAATCACCATAGTATACAACTGTTTATTATATAATCTACTCAATAATCTATGTAATACGGTCATACAATAAAAATCTTATTGAATGAGTATGACGTCATAAAAGCATAAAAGTCATTCCAGAGTGATGTCACATAATTGACCTAGTTCACAATTGTTTGTTTCATTTCACACTGTTTGTTGATTCTAATTAAGCTGATACTTTTCTTCTAAAAAGAAGATACATTGTATTTAAATTGAAAATGTTTGTTTTGTTTTTGTATCTTGCGGACAGACTATTGTTTACTTTTAATATTTCATCAGGATTACTTTTGGCGCATGTACACAGTTACGTGAACTTGTTGTGTTTCGGTCAATCAGCTGTTTTCTTATAATGAGAAGACAAGTTTTAAATCTACGAAAAACCCGTTTTTATGGAATTATATAATAAATAGAATCTTGCATTCGTGTTTATGCAATATTGAATTTATTAAACTCATTGAATAATGTTTTATGCAACTCGCCAAGGGTCGTTGCATAAAAAATTATTCAACTCGTTTAATAAATTCAATATTTCATAAACACTCATGCAAGATCCTCTATGTCTTCATATGAATACCCGATTTTGCATTTTCTGTGTATAAGAAAAATAGGCATGTTAACAGAATTTACCATGTGTAGTGAAACAGTTGTATTTCATGCCCAGTTCACTCGCTCATATTGAAGCAGTCAGTCAGGAATGGTGGAAGCAAGCAGAGTATACAGAGAAAAACATCAAGCTTTTGAAAGTGAAACAAAATGTTTGCTTTCACAAGGATTCACTTGAGTGGAATTAGAATATTGAGATGAGTGTCAAAAGACAGAGTAATTATCAAAAGATGTTGGTTGTTCTTTTACAGTAAACTAACAGGGAGCAGAGTGGTGGAGTAATATAATTTTATACCCAGTCAAGATTCATTCATTTATATCCAGACAGTCATTTTAGGAAATCAGAGTGCAAGGGAACCACCAATCTTTTGCAAGCAAAGTGACAAACACTCACTCTCCCTAGTGGGATTCACACCTAGGCAGCGAGAGGTGCTGTGCACGCTTTAGACCACTCAGCCACTGAGCCCCCTAAAATAGCAAGGAAGAATTGAAATACGGATGTTTGAGACCAGAAACCCAGAACTTATTTATCACATTACATATCATTTTGCAAAGATATATTGTGTAATGCCATATCATTTTGCAGAGATATATTGTGCAATGCCATATCATTTTGCAGAGATATAATGTGCAATGTCATATCATTTTGCAGAGATATATTGTGTAATGCCATATCATTTTGCAGAGATATAATGTGCAATGTCATATCATTTTGCAGAGATATATTGTGTAATGCCATATCATTTTGCAGAGATATAATGTGCAATGTCATATCATTTTACAGAGATATATTGTGCGATGCCATATCATTTTGCAGATTTATTATGTATGGTATATGTGTATATGTATCATGGTTTATGATGGCAAACACCATGGACTATAAATGTCAACCATAAAGTAAATGTTTCAACACATCTTAGTTATCTGTAACTCATTTATAGTCCATGGTGTTTGCCATCATAAACCATGATACATATACCATACAAAATAAATCTGCAAAATGATATGGCATTGCACAATATATCTCTGTAAAATGATATGGCATTGCACAATATATCTCTGCAAAATGATATGGCATTGCACAATATATCTCTGCAAAATGATATGGAATTGCACAATATATCTCTGCAAAATGATATGGAATTGTAGAATATATCTCTGCAAACTGATATGGAATTGCACAATATACCTCTGCAAAATGATATGGAATTGCACAATATATCTCTGCAAAATGATATGGAATTGCACAATATTATCTCTGCAAAAGGATATGGAATTGCACAATATATCTCTGCAAAATGATATGGAATTGCACAATATATCTCTGCAAAATGATATGGAATTGTAGAATATATCTCTGCAAACTGATATGGAATTGCACAATATACCTCTGCAAAATATGGAATTGTACAATATATCTCTGCAAAATGATATGGAATTGCACAATATTATCTCTGCAAAAGGATATGGAATTGCACATTATATCTCTGCAAAATGATATGGAATTGCACAATATACCTCTGCAAAATATGGAATTGCACAATATATCTCTGCAAAATGATATGGAATTGCACAATATATCTCTGCAAAATGATATGGCATTGCACAATATATCTCTGCAAAATGATATGGAATTGCACAATATATCTCTGCAAAATGATATGGAATTGTAGAATATATCTCTGCAAACTGATATGGAATTGCACAATATACCTCTGCAAAATATGGAATTGCACAATATATCTCTGCAAAATGATATGGAATTGCACAATATTATCTCTGCAAAAGGATATGGAATTGCACAATATATCTCTGCAAAATGATATGGAATTGCACAATATACCTCTGCAAAATATGGAATTGCACAATATATCTCTGCAAAATGATATGAAATTGCACAATATATCTCTGCAAAATGATATGGAATTGCACAATATATCTCTGCAAAAGGATATGGCATCACATAATATATCTCTGCAAAAGGATATGGCATTGCACAATATATCTCTGCAAAATGATATGGCATTGCACAATATACCTCTGCAAAAGGATATGGAATTGCACAATATTTCCTTGTTAAAATTACTGCTTATATTTGATGGTAAATCAGGTACAAATCCAAAGGAACTAATACTAATAGTTCCAATCCTAGGATATGATGTATCAAAAGGTGTACTGGTTAATCCTATTTTAAATTTATCACCAACATGAATTCATCAAATCAAAAACCTAATTTCTAAGTATTTAGCATTAAAACTTCAACAAAAACTTCATAAATAAAGCTGTGATGAACATTTCTGTGACAAATAACTTTTAAAATTTTTGCATAGAAGTTATACCTAGCTTGTAATAAATATTTTATATGCATGCATCATAAACAGATACTGGTATTTATCTTAACTACCAGTAAATCACAAACAGATATATATCTATATATTCACTGATCTTAAAACATGCATTAAATAGAGGTAGGCAATAACTTTTATTCCGTTTAAATCTAAAACATTCACTGTCTGCAAAAAATCTCTTCTCTATCACAGGTACCCGGGGAATGGATTTTAAGCATTTTATAAAAAATATAGTATATCACATATATAAAAAGACAGATTACTCTATTTGATCAGATTTAACACAACAGCCCCTACCCCCCACACCCTCGAAAACAACTGTAAAATTTCATTACATAATTAGAAAATTAATTTTTATATGCTATAAAAAAATATTTTTACCAAGAAACTAAAATAAATGAACTGTATTTGAACTAAAAACCAACCTACCTGTTAGCAGTCATTGTAAAATTTAAGTAGAACATTAAAAAACCACCTGCCTGTAGCTAAATAATGAATACCTTAACAAATTTACTGTTAGTATTTACTGAAGAAACAGTAAAGAACTTCCGCCACATAAAATATCCCGCCAAATAGAAACCATTCATCTGTTATTGTAATTATTCCACAGATGAAATACATTAAACATTCTAAAAATTCATACACCTTAATAAACCAAAAAAATAGTTAAAGTGGGGTTTTGAGAAAATCAATTTTTGCATATTTTACTGTACAAGTATTGTGACCTAACTAGTTTAGTCCCTTATGCGGCTTCTACAGTTTAGAGGGACCAAATAAACAAGACTCAATCCACCAAGTACCAAAATCAAAACACAAACTTAGAACCTTCTTCAAATGCTAGCAATACTCTTCTGTGGCTAGCAATATTCTTCGAAGTGTGGCAGACTGGGCTCAGGTGGGTTAGCTCAGACAGAAGTGTCGTAAGTGGGAGGTCATGGGTTCGAACCCCGACTGGGTCTAACCCAAGATTTGAAAGTGGGTAGTGACTGCACCTTTGCCTATAGCTGGCAATGTCTCAATATAAGTGAAATATTCTTGAGTGGGATGTAAAACACCATTACTCAACTCAACACAGGCAGAAGATAATCCTGTTAGTATTGAAAAGGTCGGGGATTTGAGTCCCAGTTTGGCTACTGCATTTTCCCTTCCTGTTCTTTTTAGAGGTTCATTCCACTCAAGGAAGTGTATGGCCAATAGTTGATCCCTGGGTTGATAGAAGCTGGTGGTTTTGATTCAAGGTAGTTAAATCCTATAAAGGAATGAAGGAATGTGCTGGACTGGGATTAATATGCAGGGGTAGCACAGTTGGTAGAGCATCCTGCTAGAATTGGGGAGTTCCTGGGGTCCAGTGCCTGTTTGGCTGCTGCATCTTTCCCGTTTCCTGTTATACTACAATCAGTGTTACATTGTACTTGAACACCTATTGAATCTGTCTAGTCACAATCATATTTTAGTGTGTGTAAATTCTTAGAATATTTACCACACCAGGTGCATGTATTGGTCCAGTGATTTCTGGGTCACTTTATACCTGCTTAAAGATAATTTACAGGTAATGTACTACAACTTAATAACTTATTTAAGTATTTGTTTTCACTGTTTTTTCTTTTTTTTTTTACTCTGGAATTAATTACATTTACAGGCAAACAACAATGACCTAGCTGCTTGACCTTTCATTGGGAATATTTAAGAGGATCCACCTAATACATAGGTAGTGTTAGGATTCAATAATACATAAATGGTGCCAGCTTGCCATGATGTAGATGAAATGAACACCTAATGCTTCCTTTAAATAAATGTACTAGTCCACAAATTTTATAAATAACTAAAGGTCAAGCTGACAGGTCAATCTTGTTTGCCTATAAAAGTTTTTGTACAGTCAGGAAGTCAAAAAGTCAAGGACCCCTTTTAAAAACACTACCTGACATTACTATATATATATAAGTAAAACAATAATAGACGAAATGAATATTTTTTTTTATAAATGACACACTAACATACAAGTACATTGCCATCCATAAATAACTAAACAAATTATTTTATACTTACTATCAAGGTTACATCATACTAACCGTGCCAAATTTCATTCATAGAAATGGCATATAAAACTTTTTTGCAGTATTTGAAAGTGAAATCTAACTTAATGGTCTTAACTTAATGGTGTAAATTAATGTATGCAACAAAGTGGGTTTTTTCTCTTGAAATACAGTTTTCATGGAATTTTTTGAAATTTTGGGAAAAACATAAAAATGTGGTAAAAACAATTTTGTTCAGGATAAAAAACACTATTTTGACTGAAAAAGCTCAGTTTTGGCTGAAGGATGTTTTAAACATTTTAATTTTGTGAAAAAATTCAGTGTGTACGTAATGATATAACCACTTTAAACATGTATAATAATTTATGGATGACAGTGTAAACAGGCATCAATCTAAAGAATGTCTTTATTTTCTTGACTTGTATCTTAAATATCAAATATCAGTGCATGTATTGGGTACATGTACCGAGTAATAATGAATTCTTTATACTGTAGTGCAGCTATATCAATTTACCTCTATTTAAAGTGTCTATAAAAGTTAAAATTGTAGGTTGGCTTGTTAGAATCGTAATACAGTACAGACCTGTCAAAAGTTTAACACTAAGCTAACAAACAGTAGTGGAAGCTTAACTGTCTAGTGAACTTGTCGCCTTTCAATTTGCGTTATAATGCCTTTTTTCGCATTATAACGCCTTTGTTTCGCATTATTACGCCTTTTAATTTTTTTTTTCATGAGCTTAATAGGCTTTCGTAGTTTTCACCCTGGGGATAATGTGTTGTTTTTTCCTCAACAAAAAAACTAGTGTAAAAGGCACACAACATTGACCTGTCAGCTTGACCTTTAATTTAAATATTTATCACAGACCTGTATATAGTAAATACATGGTCATTGACGGTGAATAAAAGTCGTATTTGGTGAGGGTGAGAAAACGTGTAGAAAGCGAGGCTCTGCCGAGCTTTCTACACGTTTTCGCCCCCGAGCCAAATACGACCTTTATTCACCGTCAATGACCATGTATTTACTTTATCCTGCAACAGATACGTCCTAAAATTATAATTGTAACTACGTGTTATCCATCTGTTTGACTTGTTTGTTTACACTCCAAGCACAAGGATACAAATGTTTATGTGACGTCACGCTACCCCATCACACCCGTACTTGTCATTTTCGCTCAGTCCGACGTTCAAGCACATGTAGTTCTCAATTATTTAAATAAATTACTACAATACGATATTATTTTCATATTTAATATATGTAACAAAATCTTAAATTCTTACAATAATAATATTAAAATAAATATTCTTTGATGAAATGTTGCAGACGTTTTTCTGTATTTCTGCCATATTCTAAAAGTCCGGCGGAATAAAGTAACAACTTATAATTTTTCATTTTTATTTTTAATCATATTTATATAACTACGTGTATTTTTTTTAAAAAAATCAATCTTTTTTTAAAATAAAATATTAAAATTTATGAATTTATTGATCATGTTTATTATACTGTGTTTTGGTTACATTGAGAATGGGGTTCATTTGGGTCAAAGGTTACGTCAAATGTTGAATGGAAAAAGTAGTGCCGTAACTGTGACGTCACAGTTAGCCCGTGGCTTTATTGGGTCAGTGACCGAATAAAGATAAGGTTTATTCGGCAGGCTTTATGATGTCAATGTACACGTTAGTTGCAGGATAAATTTATATATACATGTATACTGGTAGGTGACACAGGTGTTCACACTGTCTACATCATGAAGAATATGCATTAATTATGTATTAACTGCAAATCCCAACACTACCAATGTATTTGATGGATTTTCCTACTGTAGATCACTTATTTTTCGAGAGTAGAAAATTTCGCTTCAAGACCATCTTGGCCTTATTCGCGAACATTTGAATTCGTGTTTGGAATCGTATTGAATACAACATATGTATGTCAACATAGAAATATCTGTTTGCTGGAAATATTCGCGTGATATTTGAATTCGCGAATGGGATAAGTCGCGAATTTACGCGGAAATAAATCTCTCACGAAATAAAAGTGATCTACAGTATATGAATATTCCTAATAAAAGGTCAACCAGGCATGTCAATGTTGTTTGCCTACACAATCGTTGCCCAAAACAACCTTGTTTGTAATGTCTTTCACATTAACCCTGACCTGGATAATTTTACTAATTCAACATTGAAGCCAAAAATGTTATTTCTCACTTTTGCACTCAAAATAATGACAGCTTTATATATATATATTTGAAACTATATTATCTGAAATGCTAATAACAGGAAAGATACAGATATTACTAACAGGCTAGTGTGTTACAAAACCGCCTGACAGAAATTATTTTCAAATGACGTCAATTTCTGTATACTAATTTTCAGACCAAGATTCATCTTCTGTCATCAGCGAATACATGAAGTAACTACACGAAGTAACGACTAGTAATTACATTTATAATTACAATTTATAACTTGATAAATGCAACAATTAAATTTTGGCGTTAGGAGAGCAGCTGGCGATCGCTGTTATGATACTGTAAAGTATACGGCAAATCAGTGTAATAAAACACCGAGTCTGGCAATAAACACTGTCGTCAAGCTCCGGTATTCTGTACTCTGGCGACAGTTATTAGTGAGTTGTTTGTTATAAGACCAATGATGTATCACTTTCTTCAAGCAACACAAGATAACGACAAAAATTCATCATGGTAAAACTAGAGAAGAAATTTATTTCGATCGAATTTGAAATAATCCCGGGATGTTAATTTCCTGATATTGTTACTGAGTATAATATAATTAATCAAATTTTTTATTTTAAATTTTACAAAGGTCAATAAGTTTATCAGTTCATCTTTGTAAATTTTATAAATTAAATGAAAATTGGAAAAATCAATTCTACTATGAACAAAATAAATTTAATTTCTCAAAGTTTGCATAATCTCTTTTCCTGAACCCCTTTTAGGGGCCTAAGTGGTGAGTAGTTTAAAGTGCACACTCATAATTCAGAGTGTCCATCAAAGCCTCGGATATGAGAACATCCAGACAGATCTGTTCACTACCAAAAGGTTGGTAGTTTTTTGGACACTCTAGTTTCCTCCACAATACCAAAAATGACAACACTGAACAAATTTTAACTGGGGTACAAAACACAATCACTATTTTCCACTGCATTCTAAGCCCTGTTCTCCCTCTCTCTCTCTTTCTCTCTGATTATGGAATTATATGATTGAGTTGTACAATACACAACACAATTTTTTTCACATTAATTGTATGTGAAATTAACACAAACTTCACATGAAAATTTCACATGAATTTTATGTAAATTAAGCTTATGCATGAAATTCGTGTCAATCTTATAAATTCATGTGCACAGAATTTGGCTTTGTAGCTCACACTAAAATAGCAAGGAACGAAGATCAATATGGTTAAAAAACAATCATGCATTACATGAAATTTTATTGTTGTTTTATATAGATCTGTTATAGAACTCTTACTTTATTTTATACCATTTTGATTAGATTTTACATATTAAGTCTTAAAATCAATAAAACCAGGTTTTTATGAAGTTTGATAATTTAGAGAATTCTTATCACGTAGTAAAATGCTACGACATAAAAATTACTTCTTTTGAAATAAAAACTTGAGTTTTGTTACATAACTTGTATGTACGGTACATGAAGGTTTTGTAGTTTGTTTAAACATTAAAATTTTAAAATCTGTCTAGGGCCTATAGGCATATCAGACCAGTGCAACAAATGTGAATGACGGAAACAAAATTTCTATTTCTAACCCTGGTTGACTTCAAGCAAGAATTTGTTTTTTTCTTGTTGCAGTACTGGTTGGTTTGATACCATGGTAAAGATTTAAATTGAGTGATGGTGTTTAATGTCAAGAATATTTCACTTATATCGAGATGTTGCCAGCTATAGGCGAAGGTACAGGAATTTTGCCTGTGCATTGCACTGATGGCATTATACTGCAGGGTTCTTTATTGTGCCAAGCCCACCGTGACATGGGAACTTGTTTATTTTAAGTTTCCGTCCAAAAGAACCCTGACTTCCATTTCGTAATGCCGAGTGCTTGGGGAAAGAACAGGCACTACCCACTTTCAAGTCTTGGGTCAGACCCGGTCATATGGTCATTGTACTTACATTTTCAAGGTCATCATTTATATGCACTGGTAGTATTAACACAATGTATATCATAAATAAATAATTGCACAAAACCCACACTTTACATCACATGCACAAAAATTCCCAAAAATAAATTCTGGTGGTCAATTTATCCATAAGAGATTAAATAACATATATACATCTTGTATTAGTGGAACTACAGTGGAACCTGTCAAAATTGAACTCCCTCCTGACAGATAATTTTATTTTGATAAGAATGGGATTTTTTTTTGTTTTTTTTTTTAATTTCATTTTTAGTAAATCTGGAAATTTTTGCTTATTGCAAGAAAATCATCATTTCAAGATATTAGCATACTTTCATTTTGTTTTATCAGATGATGGTCAAGTGTAAATGCAACTGAATTAACAATATCAAAGTAAATTTTTTGTGAAAGTTTTATTTTCGCTTCAAGTAATTTTCACTGATTTACAAAAAAATAAAATAATTGCAAAAAAGTATCATTATTTACATTGTACAGATTAATTTTTCAAACAATATTAATGGAATATTCAAAAATATATTAGTTCATATCAGACATCTAATTTTTCAGTTTTAATTTTAGGGTTCATTTTTCACAGGTTACACTGTATACTGAAAATCTATGATTTTTTTGCAGTGTACTTCTTTAAACAATTTACGCAATGCTACAGCAGCTCTAATTTAAATCCACTGCCAAATTAAATAACATCACAGTACACAAGGTGATTTATGAGATTTGTGCTATTATTCAAATTCATGTAAATTTACCAAAATTTGTGATAAAATTTATACAGATCCAGATGTGAAAAAGTTTGTCAGTTCACTTGCTGAAGGTTGGTGGTTTTTTTCAGGCGCTCTGGTTTCCTCCACCATCCCAGAACTGACCACCTCAATTCAATTCAATTCAATTTCTTTATTCTCTAATCGTAAGCAATACAAGTTGAGAACATATAAATACAATATATACATAACATAACAGTAAGCAGTAAATATATTATATAACTATATAAATATAAATATAAGATTAGCCTGGAGGACTGATCCTCTTGTTAATACATCTGATAAATTTACATAAATTATTGAGTACTGAAGATTTTTTACATAAAAACAGTTGAAAATATTTGAAAGAGTTGTGATTATTTCTATAATAAAAAGGAATATAAGTATTTCTTTCTTGGATAAATGAAGGACAAGACATTATATAGTGGTACTCATCACCTTAATCATTATTACAAATATTACATTTTCTATTTTGTCTTGGAATATTTTTCTAACGACCTGTTTCAATTGATAATTTATGATTACTACATCTATATCTACTTAGAATGACTTTGTTTTGGGGAGAAATTTCTGAAGTAAGATAATCTTGTAGTTTAAAGTTAAAATATGTAAATAAGTTGTATGAAGTCCCTTTCGATGAGCTATTACAATCTGCAGTCCATTTCTGTAAAAATTGATCAATTAATCTTTTTTCCAGGCACTCTGGTTTCCTCCACCATCCCAGAACTGATCACCTCAATACAAGTAAGAACATCTTGACTGGGGGTTTAAATCATCCCACTTATACATGCTAAAATTAATATTTTTACTATATAAGTTTTTATACGCTACCTGAATGGAACTTTCCTGAATAATCTGAGTGAAAACAAAGGACCTATAGGTCCTTATATAAATATTGCTATAAAAACTATGAAAATGGTAACATGTGTCTTTTTTTCTCTTAAATTGTTTGCATTTCCTGCATAAACCAAAAAACAATAAATAAATTTAGAGTTTCAATCTATATTTTCAGTTATAAAAATCAAGAGTTCATTTGTCAACGGTTGATGACCTTTCCCCAATACATGTGTACTCTGGTTTCCTGTACCATCCTTAAACTGTCTGCAGTGAAAGAATCTTAGCTTTGGGCATAAAACAACATTACTCCAATCCAAATCACTCAAATCATGGGTCTCTTTTAGAACTTTAGATTCTGATCTTGGAGTATTTTATGCTTCATTTCAACTATCCACTTATAAATGTAATAGGGTTCGCCGCTGTACCACGTGGTCAATACCTCTTAACGTTTGTGCCGAACATTTTGGAAAACGTCAACGTCACAAATTCACGGGATAACATCGTTTTTATGGGAAAACGTCATATTGTGCGATTCCATGTTCATTGGAAACAAGCGTTTCACAGACACGTTAGAAGGTATCACGTGGTACAGTGGCGAGCCCCATTGAATTTTTCCTAGTAACAAACATTTTCATTGGTAAAATCTTCTCTGTTACATTTGCATGAATGGATTGGCTCTAGTACAGCTGTGACACAAGGCATCAGTTTTTTAAGGTCTCTTTCAAAGGATCTTGTAATTTTCATTTCTAAATGCCATGTGCTTGGTGAAATAACAAGTCACTCACTGTCTATTTCCAAATTTTAGCTAGACCCCTATTCACCCTTA
This sequence comes from Anadara kagoshimensis, assembly GCA_021292105.1. Taxonomy (NCBI): domain Eukaryota; kingdom Metazoa; phylum Mollusca; class Bivalvia; order Arcoida; family Arcidae; genus Anadara; species Anadara kagoshimensis. Next base: position 44,979,779 of record CM037865.1, read on the forward strand.
GGCTACTGAAAATCCTGTACTAACACCTTAACTCCATAAATGGAAGATGAAATGGAAACTCAAATACTGCAAAGTTAGGCGATTATTGTCGCAGAGTGAAAATTTCGAGATTTTTGAAATCTAGCATTTCGCCAATATATATAAGGTTGTATATTCTACATATTATGATATATTAACCTGTATAGTAGACATTTTCGCATTGGTAAAATTTTTGCGGGAATTTCTTTAGCGCAAATTTAGCGATAATTTTACCCATGCGGGAATTTCCCCATTACAGTAAACATTCCTGCTAGTTTCTACAAGCCTATGTAAATGGATTACAACCTGTGTGACTGTGTCGCATTATTCCCATTATCAATGAGTGATCAGCCAAGTTTGATGGTTGTGTCTTCCGAGAAGGAAGCTTAATTCTGTTTAACAGCTGATTTGATGAAGAACACTCTGTACCGGTCATCTACTTATGAACTGAATTACAGTACACATGACTCTGTCGACCATCAATAACCATAGAGATAAAAGCATCAATATTTCTTGACCCATATTTTCTGGTTCGTTTACATAAAAACAAGAGTTTTTCATTTGTGAATTAACCTTCATTATTTTTCATGGTAACAATGGAAACGTGATTTACATATAAATGCTGTGTGACAGAAAAACCAATTACGAGAAAAAGACCAGAGTTTATCAGATTCTTCAGTATCAGTTCACAAAGTTTCAACATACAGTATCTATAATTATCAATTACTTTTTCCTTAGATGCAGATAATAGCATTTGACCTTTGTCATTTTCAAAACCTATTAATGGTATTTTCATTTTTTGAAATCATTATGTTTTAATCTCGATCTTGATTTGAAATGGAATGAAACCATGTGAACTGAAACACCAGTATCTTGCTCAAGCTTGAGCACACCATGCCACCAGGTACAGCCTCAAACCAACAATATCCATAATTCAAAGAGCAAAAGATCTTCAAACCACATTTCCAAATGTCTCCATAAACAATGGAATAGTTATACAACAGCCATTGTTTTCACAATCAATGGTCACTAAGTTTAGACAAATTTTAGCAATCATCTTAGTACTAAGATTAAGAAATTTTCACAAAACGGATACTATTAGTTTAAAGGTGTCTTGGAAATGATTTCTTAAATTTTACAACAACTTTAAAAATTATAGAAATTATTCATATTTCAAATATTTCAGAGTTCAAGAAATATTTATACAATAGGAGCCAGTTCATTTGATAAACCTAACTTGCTAGTTTTTAAAGATTTTACTTTGCTCTTAGGATGGTATGGACATGGGCCAGTAGTATGTTTGTGTTTTTAATTTAGACAAGTTTTCAGTTTACTCAAGGCTTCGTTTTTACAGATTACATTCAATAACGTCAAGCCAATTGTAAACTCTCAGTGAATGGATTTACATTAATAATTATCTTAATGAATCTGTAACAATTTCCTGTCAATTTACAGATAAAATCTGATAAAGACTATAATGAAACATTTAGTTTAGTGATAAAATCAGATACAGACTATAATTGTAGGATTTGGCTTTGATATCAAATATAAACTGATGATAATGATAATTTAACTCAAATTTCAATCCCTATTAAATTTAACTTGTATCTAGCCATGACCTTGAACACAGGTACATTTACAACAATACAAAACATGCAATGGCAGAAACTTGATCTAATTTCAAAATCCTTGCTCTGAAGCTGCTTTTAGTCAATTTAAGACCTGCAAATCTTTAAAACCAAAGTGACCTTGACTTGTCAGCGAAACTGACTTTTACCCCGACAAAAAATCCATCAAGTTTTAACCCAGATAGTCGGTTGGTTGGTTAAATGTTGATTAACGTCGCATCAGCAATTTTTCAGCTATTTACGATGAGAACTATTTTATCAATCTCTATGGATTAATCTATGAACAATTTTGTGTATGTATGTGAAGTGTGAGTGTGTTGTATGGTCTGCATTGTACTTGTGCACACTCAGGGTGACTTTAACCTGCCAGCTCACAGAGTGAGTATGCAACAGACAAGGGTACCAATCCCCCGGTCCATTATACTGACACCAGGCGAATCAGTTAAAAGGCCAACGGCAAGGAAAAGTGAGACCCTGGATTTGAAGACTAACGTCTTATCCATTAGGCCAACGCGGCCTCTCCAGATAGTCGGAACTAATTTCAAAGAGGCAAAACTCTGAGAAATTTGATAAATTAAAAACAAGATTAAAATTTTTATGGATCATACAAATTTGAAGAGTTACCTCCTCTTCTGGCAACCACTGTGGTAGCTCAGTTGGTAGAGTACTTGCTCTGTAAGTGGGAGGTTGTGGGTCTGAGCCCGGACCAAGTCTGACCGTAAACTTGAAAGTGGGTAGTGACTGTTCTTTCACCAAGCACTCGGCATTACAAAATGAAAATCACGGTTCTTTCGGATGGGAACTTAAAATTAACAAAGTCCCCTCATCACAGTGTGTTGAACCCTGCTATATAATGCCATCAGCACAATGCACAGGCAAAACTTCTGCACCTTTGCCTATAGCTGATGACGTCTCCATATAAGAGCAATATTCTTGACTGGGACGTTAAACACCATTACTCAACTCCTCTTCTGGCATTTACAATGTCAAAATGTGTACCAAGTTTAGTAAAAAAGCATTTTTAGAAACATTTGTATGCCAAATTAAAAATAAGACAAAGCATGCAGTCAACCTTCTAAAGAATATTCACTTAAAGATAGTCAGTACACTGAATTTTCTTAACTCAACGAACCTTCAACAACTTAAACATGTATATATGGTACACAATATATATATATATATATTATGGTTGAGGCAGATGGGAGTCAAATGGAGTGGAATCATTATGTTTTAGGCCCAATCAAGATTCTTTCATTTATATTGAGGCAGTCAGTTCTAGGTTAGTGGATGAAACCAGAATTTCCAGATAAATATATGTTATATACACAGTGTGTATGTACAACCCTCCGTATCAGGTCGAGTCCTTTTTTAGTAGCCGTATCACTACGAGTCGCGCTTGCCCGACAAGTAGTGATACAGCTATGAAAAAAGGACGAGACCTGATACGAAGGGTTGTACATACATACTGTGTACCGGTATATGATATTTTTATCTACTTTTCAATTAGGTTATTTAAAATAAAAAAAAACAATACTTTATGTGAAAAAATTTCATTTTACCACAGAAAACCACTGAACTATGTTATGACATTTCACATGACGTGACGTTACAATAAGAAAGTGCACGTGCACTTTACCGCCAATGTATCTGTATCATGCGTGTTCGATAAAACTTGTCAAATCAGATAGAAAAACTAGTCTAATGTTAGAGAAAACCACCAACCTATGGTAAATGAACTGACAAACTATCTCATGCTAGGATTTGTTCCGAGTGGAAACCTAGGAGGTGAGAGGCACTGTGCGGCACTGTGATCCACAAGCTAACACTTATTGCCACTCAGCCACTGAAGCACTTGGGACACACGGGGATGAAATAAAAGACAAACTTAATTGGCCTTGTTTCTTTTCTTTTGTTTCACATTAGGCCCTGCCAAAAAAATTTCTGTATTTGTATAAAAGTAAAATAATCCAATCAGTGAAAGTAATAATCCAATCAGTTCTCCAAAATTTAATAGGCCTTGTATCTTTAAACTTTGTTTCTCATTAGGCCTACCAAAACAAATTGTCTGTTAAGTGTTAAAATAATCCAACTAATTATCAAAAGTTTAATTGCATTGCCTTGTTTCTTTTCTTTTGTTTTACATAAGGCACTGCCAAAAAATTGTCTGTATATGTGTAGACAGTTAAAATAATCCAATTAATTCTTCAAAATTTAATTGGATGGCCTTGTTTCTTTTTTAGTTTTACATCAGGACCTGCCAAAACAACTGTGTGTATTTGTACAGACAGTTACAATAATCCAATTTATTCTCCAAAATTTAATTGGCCTTGTTTCTTTTCTTTTCTTTTACATTAGACACTGCCAAAAAATTTGTTGTTTGTACTTGTAACTGTATAAACAGTTACAATAATCCAATTTATTCTCCAAATTTAATTGAACTTGTTTATTTTCTTTTTTTTACATTAGACACTGCCAAAAAATGTTTTTACTGGTAATTGTATATGCAGTAAAATAATCCAAACAATTCTCTAAAACTTAATTGGCCTTGTTTCTTTTCTTTTTTTTATATTAGACAGTCAAAAAATTGTTTGTACTGGTAATTGTATATGCAGTTAAATAGTATGAAAGTAAAATAATCCAAACAATTCTCCAAAATTTAATTGGACTTGCATTTTTTAACTTTGTTTCACCAAAACAAATTGTATGCATTTGTTTGAAAGTAAAATAATCCAATCAGTTTATTTTATTGCATGGCCTTGTTTCTTTATTATTTTTTTTCTTTTTCTTTTTTACATCAGGCTCCATAAAAAAATTGTGTGTTGTACAGACAGTAAAATAATTCCAATCAATTCTCCAATGTATTTGAAATAACACACTGTAACTTTACAAGTTAATCAATATGGGTATAAAATGCACAAAAACATGTCTTCTAGTGTTAAATCATCTAAAACTCAATTATAATCTGACGATGGACTATCTGAGATATAATACACAAACTGTGAATCAACTGCATATATCTAACATTAGACTAGTTTTTCTATCCGATTTGACGAAATACAAGTTTTATCGAACACGTATGATACAGAATCTTGTATCACCACACTGTGGTAACACAACATTGGCAGTAAAGTACACATGTACTTTTAGTCGGATTTCTTATTTTGTCGTCATTTGGGAATCTTTGATTTGTCAAATGTAAATAATGACATCATTATTACAGAACATAGTTTAGATTACTTGACCACCAGGGCTTCCAAAAATAAAGATAATGCAAAATTTTATCGCTAAATAGTAGCTAGCTACACTTGCCATGTGTGACGCTATTTAGAAAATAACAATACAGTCAAACCTGTCTATAAAGGCCACCCAAGGGAACCAGTATAAGTGGACTTTATGGACAGGTGGTCTTTATATACAGGTTCAAATAATATGAATAAAGAACAATTGGGATACAATTTTACTGGCCTTTATAAGCAGGTGACCCTTATATAGAGGTGGCCTTTAAGGCAGGTTGGACTGTACAACAAAAAAATTGCTAAATTAGGTATATGCCAATATTAATTAAACTGTTTGCAGTATCTTTAGAAAAACTGCAATCTCAGTGGTACAAAACAGTTCAAGATGTATAATTAGTGATAATAGGGATGTGATAACAGGTTTTTGCAACCCGACAAAATTACAAAATTCAAGTATTCCGAAGGGTGATTTTACAGATAAGTTGAATGCATTATATTTCTAAGAGTCTCGAATACCGTTAGACAATAAATGTGCCTCAGAAGGTAATAAAAACTCTAAGCTCTCGAATACCGCAAGCCAATGAATGTGCCTCGGAAGTCAATAAAAACCTGAAGCAACAAATCAAATAAGCCCATGTATGCTTAAATACAAAATTGCGAAAAAAGTGTGAACAAATATCGCAAAGCGTAATCAAATAAGCGGATTAATTTGATAAGTGTGAGCAATGCAATAACGTTAGAACGATACACTTATTCTAATCTCTCACGTTAAGCTAATGTTATTACCTTGTAATTGAATAATAGTCTCCCTTGATAGCCATCAACGCGTTTAAATGTTGTGATTAGAAATGGAATCTTACATAATCTAATTAAAAAGTATTTAAATAACTAAGCTAAATTTAATTCGCATCCTAAAATAGCACATTCTGGGATTCACTTATTACACATATTTACAGCTAGAACTTAAAAATATATTACTTTCTCCGGTAAGAAAAAGAGAAACAGAAATAAACATCAATTTTACAATTCTGCTCAAAAACAATACACCAAGTGTAAAAACTGCTCCAGACAACTCTTTTCCGACTAATCCACTGGTCTGACATGATACAGAATTCTAATACTGTTTTAATGTCACTGTCTTGCTTCGAGACAGTTTTTATGCTGCTATGACAATTTTTGGCTCTGACAAAAAATATTTCATACTGGGCTGACATAGAACATGGCAGAGTTTTTACATTGTTCTGACATAAAGTCTTCATAAAGCGTTGAATTGAGTAATGGTGTTTAATGTCCCAGTCAAGAATATTTCACAAGACGTCACCAGCTATGGGCAAAGGTGCAGAAATTTTGCCTGTGTGTTGTGCTGATGGCATTATACTGCAGGGTTCTTTATGGTGCCAAGACTAGCGTGACACGGGATCTCGTTTATTTTAAGTTTCCATCCGAAATAACCCCGATAATGCAGAGTGCTTGGAAAAAGAACTACTGGTACCCACTTTCATGTTTTTGGTCAGACCCGGTCAGGGTTCAAACCCATGCTTTGACCTACCACTTATGAAGTGCCAAGAGAAATCCAAGACTACAACAAACAAAATAACAAACTTCCTCATACTAGGATCAGCCAAAGTGGGATTTGAATTTAGATAGTGAGAGGCGGCATGATTTATTTTGAATAAACAGATTATCATTCATGTGATGCATGCACTACATCATAAACTCAATATTGTCTCATTTGGTCACCTTGACCTTTGACTTGCTGATATGCGAAAAACTTAGTGTAAGGCTATCCTGATAATGGTTTAGTACACATTATTTTCTTCAGTAACAATAAATTCTTTCAACCAGGGAATTTTTTCCGAAAGGCAAAAATCCTCTAGTGTTTTCTTTCAAAGGAATGAATACACCAGTAATTTTATTCCAACAGAAAAAAGATGCTAGTGTCAAGATTCAAAAACTGCACTGGTGATTTTTTCTATGTTTTCATTTACCAGGAAATGTATCACTGTACCAGGAAGGAATTAAAGAAGCTTGTGTAAAGATTCAAACGAAAAAGCTGCAGCAGATTTAGATTTCATTTACCGAAAATTTTTGTACCAGGAAAGAATTTACGCTCACACTTCCAAGCACATGGAAACAAATGGACTGTTCTATTTGTTTACTATACAGAAATTAAGACATAAATAAATCTATCAAGTGAGAATCTGAGTGGAATTAGACAGAAAATTGAATGAGTTTGTACAAACAGTCAACATGCAGTAGTAACATTTCCCATTATTCTCTGCGCGACAAACGCATCAAGGATACAGAATTATTTCTGGTAATTTAACCCAAATCAATACATTGAAATCCGTTTTCTCAAACCCAAGATCTTTTAAGTCCAATTCCAAAAATTACAGCAATACAAAAACATTGAAATCCATTTTTCTGAAACCCGAGATCTTTTAAGTCCAATTCCAAAAATTACAGCAATACTAAATCATTGAAATCCGTTTTCTCAAACCTGACATATTTTGAGTAATTCCAAAAATTACAGTGATATAAACACATTGAAATCTGTTTTCTCCAGCTCAATCTGTTATCTAAAAACCGAAATCTTTTATTAATACAAATTCACTGAAATCCATAATCTCAAACTCAAGATCTTTTAAGTCCAATTCCAAAAATTACAGCAATACAAATTAATACATGTAAATTGAAATCCTTTATCTCAAACCCGAGATATTTTTAGTCCAACTCCATTTATAACAGGCTACAAATGAAACTGAGCGACTTCACAGGCTACTCTATAATGCATTGTTATTTTACTTTTTGGTTTACTATGGGTTCATTTATAACAGGCTACAAATGAAACTGAGCGACTTCACAGGCTACTGTATAATGCATTGTTATTTTACTTTTTGGTTTACTATGGGTTCATTTTCAACAGGCTACACTGCAATATTTTTTTTTTTTTTTTTTTTTTTGCAATTGAAACTGAGCGACTTCACAGACTACTCTATAATGTATTGTTATTTTACTTTTTAGCTTACTATGGGTTCATTTTCAACAGGCTACACTGTAATACTTTTTTTCCAATTGAAACTGAGGGACATGCTACTCTATAATGCATTGTTATTTTCTTTTTTTAAGTAAAACTGTTCTGAAGTGTTTGTTAAAAATACAAGTATAAAAAAATATAGACGAGCATTTATTGAACACAGGAAATCATAAGAATTAAGTGTTTATACAAGTCAATATTAGCATAAGTATCGAGCAAGGTTTTACACACTGGCATGAAGTATTTATCCCTGATTTTTATTACCAAATAAACCATTTCCTGTGTTTAAAAGTAAATTGAAAAACCAGTAAAAATTGAAATAAAATATTATAAAACTACAAATAATATCATTATAATACTATATATACATTCCTTGATACATTTAAATGGTTAAAGTTTATGGTTTTCCCATATGATATTTCATGTGTGTGTACTGTTTATGCTACTATGTTGTAAAATTTATAGATAACCAATAGCGAAAAAAAAATGTGATGCATTCTAAAAAAACCTTTTATTCGTAAAACATTTTTGCCAAATTAGTCTTATGAAAGTCAGAGATTTCCAGTTATTATAACAACATTATAATCATATTGTAATTTGTATTGTAATTTTACAAAACGTTTTCATTTAAGAAATGACATTCTGATCATGGTATTTCAAAGGGTAATGAAAGATAGTGTGGCACGTGCCACACTATCTTTCATTACCCCTTGAAAGTTCACTTGTCTAATCTGACTTGTCAGTTTCAAAGTTTTTACTTTGCTTCTGGATTGTGATTCAGACATGGATTAGTATGTTTGTTTTTAATGATTACTGGAATTCAATTTTTACTCTTAACTTGAAAAATTAAAATATAGAATAAAACTGAGCTTAACGATGTGTCTAAATAAATTTTAATATTATTAATTTAAAACATAACGAGTACATAATACTTATTGAATTACACAGTAAAATGTTATCAAAAGTCATGCCAATAAAATACAGTACAACCTGCCTTAAAGGCCACCTCTATATAAGGACCACCTGCTTATAAAGGTCATCAGAATTTTATCCCAATTGTTCTTTATTCATATTTCTTGAACCTGTATATAAAGGCCACCAGCCCATAATGACCACTTTTACTGGTTCCCTTGAGTGGCCTTTTGACAGGTTTGACTGTAGCCACTTTACTATCACCATAGTCACAAATCTATTTCTTCTACTCTACAAATACCAAATTATTAAATGACTACCGGTATATTTGGTAACAGTGACCTTGACTTAAAAAAAAAAATCAAAAGGCTTTTCCAAGAATATTTATCAACATATGAACTATGATAAAATTCCATTAAAGCAAACTACATGTAAATATATTCAGAAACCATGGTAAACTAGAACTGTCTCTTGAAAGCCAAATATTCCTGCCCTGAACTTCTACAAGAGTATAATGTTTTTTCACTAACTTTCCCTTTCCAATATGACCTTGGTTCAAGGTCATGACACACCTTAGGACCATAAAGATTATTGGTATTCATGTTCAGTCGTGCAAAGCAATTATGAGATGTAGCCCGCCCAACACAATTTTATATGGACAGACAGATGAATGGATGGGGAGACATGGAGTTTCCAATATACCCCCTTGAATTAGTTGTTTTTGTTTTTGTTTTTGTTTTATTTTTTTGGGGGGGTATAATAACTATCAACTGGAATAATATTCACCTGGACATGGTGCTATATAATTCACCTACCAGTAACTGTTAAACCAAGTCATCAGTCAGAATTCATGAAAGTCATAATTTAGACAGTCACCATTTGTTTTTATAATGTCACATGACAATGGTCATTTTGATTAATCGTTGCCCTACATCAAGAAAATCATGTTATACCAGGTCAAGAAATATAGCAGGTTAATTTGTTCAAGCTGAAGAAAGAATTGTAACAAGTTATAACTGAAATGGGATGTCATTTCAAAAGTGTCCCTAAATGAAACCAAAACTTGAAAATACCCAATCCCTTGTATGATCAAAATTTAAATAGCTAATTAGACAGACAGCTATTCCACAAACAAGATTCACTCCTGTGAAGTTAAATACAGATCTGTTAAATTGTTTTTGAGAAAAGTGGCAGCAGAAAAAATGTTGGCCAAAAAAATGGAGTAAACACTATGTCCTTCCAACTTTGTTTGGTGGGCATGATTTTAACAAATTAGTTATTTTTTATACAGTTTAACCTGCCTTAAAGGCCACCTCTATATAAAGGCCACCTGCTTATAAAGGCCAGTAGAATTGTATCTAAGTTGTTCTTTATTCATATTATTTGAACCTGTATATAAAGGCCACCTGCCCATAACGGCCACTTTTACCGGTACCCCTGGGTGGACTTTATAGACAGGTTTGACTGTAACTGTAACTTTAAAGGATTCTGGTATAGTTTTTATGTGATGAATTTAGAAAGAAAATCCTCACGAAGAATGTGAGAGTCGTTAAAGGTCACATATTTCACACAATCATATGTTACACAATCTGTTACTTCTACTATTATTCTGTAAAGCTATTTTTATTATTTACTTATACGACAATATTATAAAGTCATTTACATGAATATAATCTTTTAGGAACATAAGGTATTGAAACATATGAAGAAGACATTTTGTATAAAAAGATTTTTAGCTATGCACCAGCAAATATTTCGCTGTTCATGACAGGATTAAAGTGGATAAATTTACTGTTACATCTACAGCCAGATTCTAAATATGTAAATCCATGTGTCTGGCTAATTTGTGAAGGTGAGCTGTCAGAAGAACTATATCGGTCAACTAAACATCTTGTCCTTTAAAATTGCTATGCACCAGGGTGCACAAGCTGCATGAGTAGCAATTTCATATGCTATATGTGTATGATATATGATTCATAATTCAATATCTGCAAGCATAAAAGTCCGTAAAGCTGCTATTTTAACAAGCAAATTCAGTGAATTAGGATCCTAGGATCCCTCACCAGCAGGTTTTTTTTTTTTTTTTTTTTTTTTGTGTAATTTGCACTTATGTTCAAAGAGCCCTAACTCAGAGGAAAATGAGCGAACTCACAGGTTAACAATAAACACATCTTCTATCTATGTTGATACTATGCACTAAGTTTCATGTAATAGTGCACCATAGTTTAGGAGAATTAGCGCAGACAAGAATTTCAGACAGACGAAAAGGATGAATGGAGGGATGAATGGACAGAAGGACAGAAGGCTCAAGTCCAAGACCCGTAACTTTATCAAAATTCAGTAATCCGGAATAAAAACTAAAACTTGATCTGTAACTCATGACTGTACACACACACACACACACACACCAAATATTAGTTGAATATCAGGCGTTTGGAAAAAAGTCTGTAAAACAAATTCCTGCATCACCAAATTAATCTTTAACCAAATAGCCACAAAGTGCCAATAAAGACACTCACTCAACTCAGTTTTCTAGACCTTGAAAACTCTAGCATCATTGAAAATGTTCATTTAGTCAACCACAACAGCGTTTCAAATTTTCATGTACATACGTACAGAGTATACTCATTTCATTGTAATTTTTTTGCTGACATAAATAAACACCAGTGGAGAAGAATAATGTCATCAATGGATATATATGTCTTAAATGAAGTCTCCCCGGAAAAAAAAATATCAGCGAGTTACATTGGCAGAAACATTTTTGACCTGCAACAGATCTTGAAACCCGTCATTAATAGTGATACATTTCTTGTCAGTTCTCCAGACAAAACAGAAGAATAAATATGGCAGCCAGTTTTCTCAGCATAATTAACGGCTCTAAAGAGCACCTGCTTCTGGGACAAAAACACGACATAAACCTCTGACATTTACGAAAAATCGGAAAAAATCACCATAAACAGATGTATTATGTTACTGTATCCTGTACTATACATCCATTTTTCGCTAAACATTAATTATCTGTTTGATCAAGATCAGGAAAACGATATACAGGAATTTCCATGGAAATAGACGCAAAGACAAAACAGACATTTTCATTGGATGAATAAATGGTACAGATATCATGGATTTAAAAGAAACGGAGGAGGGATGAAACAGTCTTTCTTTCAATTCCCATAAAAAATTTTTATTGGATAAGGATAATTTAGTTATAAATACATATATTTCTTAAAATTAAATAAATTTACATTGACAATAATGAGTTTTTGTTATCAAGTCATCTATTCACACATTTGACAGGTGACATCTTGGTGTTCTTTCGGTCAAAATTAAAATTTTACATCATTTTTCTTTTGTTATGCCCCTTTTCTCTGATTTAAGGCCATTTTTTTTGTTTTGTTATCCCCTTATCTCAGAAACTACTTGCTTGACTTTGACAGAACTTAGGATCAGTCTTGTGTTGGTGCATATGCAATACATGGCATTTTGTTTCTATGTCAACTCATCACATGATGCACTGATTGGTTGGAATCAAAAACAAACATATTAATCCATTTCCGAATCACAATCCAGAAGCAAAGTAAAAACTTTGGAACTGACAAGTTAGGTTATATATAGACACGTGAACTTTCACCAGGGAAGTGAGGCCGGGTGCTCCGGAAGAGTAAGCTCCTCTTGTTTAGCTAGCTACACCCGCCACGTGTGTAATCAATTTTTCAAAATGTAATACCAGTACCGGTATATCCCCAAAGGTCTTTCAAACACTTTCAAACCTTTTCTGATGCAGTGCATTTTTCAACCATTTTGTGTTCAGAAAAGAACATGTAAAACATAACATAATCAAATCGTCGTAAAATAACGCCATGTGACCAGTTTACACATTTACCAATTTTGTAAATGTTTACTAGCTCAAAACGAACCATAGATGCCTTAATATAGAGTTTATTGCTAGAAATGCCATCAAGGAATTATTTGGAATTATACAAGTGTTTTTATAAAAAATCCTGATGCTGTTATAATTTCTTGTGTAATAAAAGATCCGAATCTAAAATTTGATATAGGGAAAAATATCTCCTTAGGTGATAGAAATATTAACAAAACAATCATAGAGCGTAGACAGACTCATAACATCTATCATATGAATCTCCGTGGACTTAGCGGCTACTATAGCCGTGAAATAAGGTTTTCAGAATCCATTAATTTGAGTGTTACAGATCTAGACGTTTCCTGGGAAAAAGATGATATCAAAATAATATTCTATGTAATCATGTATTAGATGTGAATATAGACACTTTAGCCAGATATAAATCAAAGTACTGAAACTACTGACCGATAGTTATAAATCAAAATACCAAAAGTACTAAAGAGGTTAGTGAGTACAGTAATGGTGTCCCAGTCAAGAATATTTCACTTATATCCAGTTATTGCCAGCTATAGGCGAAGGTGCAGAAATTTTGGCTTGTGCGTTGTGCTGATGGCATCATACAGCAGTGTTCTATATCGTGCCGAGCCTGCTTTGACATGGGACCTCGTTTAGTTTAAGTTCCCATCCGACAGAACCATGACTTTCATTTCATATTGCAAAGTGCTTGATGCTACCAACTTTCTAGTCTTGGGTCAGATGTGGTCAGGGTTCAAACCTGTAACCTCCCACTTACAGAGTGAGTACTCTTCCAACTGAGCTAATATGTGGTTAGAGGACTGAAGGATAATATTTATCTACTTACTGGTGGTGGGTTGGTCATACTTGAAAGTCTCTGATTTTCTGTGGGAGTCACCTCAAATTTCAAAGTTTTTCCTGCTTTAAATTGTCTCCCACAGTGAAAGCAAAAAATTCCTGATTAATTGGAGTGATATAGATCTATACATTTCCTGGGAAAAGATGATATCAAAATAATATTCTATGTAATAATGTATTAGATGTGTGAATGTAGACGCGTTAGCCAGATATAAATCAAAGCACTGAAAGTACTGAAAAATAACAATTCTCTAGTTACTGTTTACTGGTGGGACATTAGTCAAGATCAGTCTACCATTTTCTGAGTGAGCCCTCCTATTGTTTTTTTTCTAAATTGTAGCACTGAATTGTCTCCCACATTGGGAATAAATCATTCCTCACTTTTTACCAGTGTTGTGTTACAATCTCATCACTTAAAGGAAATTATAAAAAAAAAGATAAAAATAATTTGTTTATTGCTTAACTATCATTGGTGTTAATTCAATTAAATGTCCAAGAAGTGTCCACAGTGGTTTTATCCTTTATATAGTAATTGCCATTCAAAGCTAGCTGCAGGTGATCTTTGTTACTTATATGATTATAACAATGAGCATTTGAAAAGCTCAGATAATATCATTAATGATGTTGTTGTTGATGCATTTTTCTGCTATTCGCAACAAGAACTACTTTATTAATCTCTATGGATTAACAAGTTTGTATATGCATGTGGAGTGCGAGTGTGTTTTATGATCTGCCTTGTACCAGTGCACACTTAGGGTGACTTTAAGGTGATAGCTCACCAAGCCAGTATGTGGCAGACAAGTGTACCACTCACCGTCACATTATACTGATGCTGGGTGAACCAGTAATGGCCAATGACAAGGTAAATTCACTTTCCCACATGTGGTCTGAGGGGACTCATAGCAGGGAGGGACCCTGGATTTGTAGAATGATGTCTTATCCATTAGGCCACCAAGGCCTAGATCATTAATGAGCCATACACTGTTGATGTATCAGGAAAGGAAGAAAATTGACAAAATATCCACTTCAACTTTCTCACAGAGTGCCCTGGCTGAGAATAAGTTGTTTATAATAATGTTTTGCACACAAAGTCCCTTTCTTTTTCCAGAATGAATGCTGAAGATTTCCATGTTTGGCATTTGGAAAGCTTGACAGAAAAGATTATTTCTTTTATATCAAGGGAGTCAATTCTAGAATAGTGGAAATGTTTGAAGAAAAACTTTCAGCAAATTTCCTCAAGCTGTAAATTGTCTAATCAAATAGGATTCAAACCTAGGCAGCAAGGCACAATGTTATCTGTAAGCCATTGTTTTAGACCACTTGGCCACCAGGGTCCTTGAATGGAATTGAGTAGAGTAAAGTAATTGTCAAAATTCTTTCTTATATTTAGTTAATCGATTCTGGGATGATGGAGAAAACCAGAGTGCCAGGAGAAAAACCACAGACCTTCAGCAAACAAACAAACCTTCTCACGTGAGGATCTGCCAGATAGGGATTCAAACTAAGTCAATAAGAGGCACTACGATTCGTTAACGAGCACTTTAGAACTTTAGGCAGCTTGATCACTGAGGCCCTTATTAAAGGAATTTATCTACATGCTTGATATCAACAAATAAATACACATAATATACTGAAATAAATACACATTATATACTGAAAACTGCTGTGTACAAAATTAAACAGCGGAAAATAAGAGCAGTGGAAAATAAGAGCAATTTTATTTTAAGTGCATCTCAGTGCATCACAGATCATTTATATATAATTCAAGACAATTTAACCATTAAGCCTCATTTTAGCACCACTGGGGCATATTTCCTCTCTCCTTTAGATCCATCAATATTTTTCACACAGAAAAAAAAGACAAAAATTCCATCCATCAAAATTTCTCACAAAAAAAAGAACAAAAAATTAAGAGTATGATGACTTTTTACGAAAAACTGTGTCTCCTCTTAATCCTGTCAGGCCATGCCGAGTTATGTCATGATTGATTACGTAATATTAAGACAAAGATGGAGCGATTCCGATTCCGTATTATCTCAGTATTATCAATATCCCATACAAGTGTGTGTTGTTGAAGCAATGTTATGAAAACAAATAACAAGATAATTTATTTAAAGTGCAACCTTTTTACAAATTCAATTGATAAAATAAACCACCATTGCTCAGTTGGTAGAGTGTTTGCTCCATATGTGGGAAGGGTCAGAATTTGAACACTTGCTGGGTCTGAATAAGACTGAAATAAGTAGTGACTGGTTTAACAAGATTATTTATATAAAGTGCAAAATTTTTACAAATCCATCTGATAAAATAAACCACTATGATAGCTCAGTTGGTAGAGTGCTTGCTCAATATGATAGGTCAGGGTTTTAACCCTGGCCTGGTCTGACCAAGACATGAAAATATGAGGTGATGGTTCTTTCACCAAGCACTCTACATTTAGAAATGAAAGTCATGGGTCCATTGAAAAAGACCTTAAAACCAATGCTCCATGTCAAAGTAGGTGTGGCAAGCAAAAGAACCTTTCCTGCACATTGCCTTGAGAAAAGGTCAAAATTGCTGTCATTTCATCTATAGCTGGTGAAATCTCCATATTAGTGAAATATTCTGGACTGGGATGTAAAACCCCATTCAACTGATCAATCGTCTGATAAAAT
Organism: Anadara kagoshimensis; assembly: GCA_021292105.1. Lineage (NCBI taxonomy): Eukaryota > Metazoa > Mollusca > Bivalvia > Arcoida > Arcidae > Anadara > Anadara kagoshimensis. Next base: position 44,995,999 of record CM037865.1, read on the forward strand.
AATATCTTTACTTATTACTTATTTACCAGTATATATATAGGTTATTTATCAATCATAATTTAAACAGATTTATATTCACAAGGGAATTTCTCAGACATCATGAGGGTTTTAAACACAATTTACAAATACGACAATGACACAGGGTTGAAAAATAGCTTACTACAGGAAATGCTGTTATTTTTGCTAGACAAATGGACTTGGTAATGCATTTCGTGGTGCGAGCTTGAAAGGTTAAAAATTTAGGTGTCTGGGGTTTGGAATTCATCATAATACTAATTTTTTCTTTCAAATATAAAGGGTTTAGATATTCTGGAACTCTCAAAACTGGCTTAGCCAGAGTTGGGATATTGGAAAGATGATTCAGTAAAATGAGTATGTAAAAAACCAAGACAACAGTCTTGGTGATCAGCTAACACCTTCATCATTGCAATGAGCTTTTCTTTTAAAGATAAAAGGTTTAGATATTCTGGGACTTCCATAGCTGGCTTAGTATTCATAAGAATATTGGACAGATGAAGCAGTATCACAAGTATACAAAACTGAGTCTGTAATCTTAGTGATTTACAAGCACTTAGATGTTCCAAAAGTGCAATAACCACTACAGGACATAAACATATACCTTAAATAGCTTAGTGCATACACCACATACCTTGATGATGCAGATTGATGTGGTGATTAAAACACCCCTATTTGGGGACAAATCCTAAAGCAAAAAAAAACAGGACCTATTCAAAAGCGCTGACTTGTATCACAGAGTCATTGATGACAAAAACGTGCTAAGCTCCCCAAAGTAGTTAAAATAAAATTTTATATAAAATTAACAGTTTGTAAATAGTAACAGTTTTTTTGTTGTTGTTTGTAAATTTCTTTATTGTCACATTTTCTAAATGTCCATTGGCAATCAACTTATTCAAATTTTATTCCGTTTCGTAAATACATGTAATAAATCTTAATTTAATCACTGCAGAGATAATTTTGTTTGAGTACTCGAGTACTCGATCGGAAAGATGTTCGAGACCAGTTAGTGATTTTCATCCAAGTTGACATCCCTAATTGCAATATATATATCTAGTAAGATTCTGTGTCCATTTAACTCGGTAAAATACGAACACATTGACAGAAAATATATATTTTGGTGTAAAATGGACAATATCGTGCTGTAACATATTGTAACATTCTATGTCCATTTAATGCCGACACAAGGACAATATGGATATTACTGTAATATAAATATACAACATAGTAAGATTCTGTGTCCATTTAAGTGGTAAAATACCAATACATTGACACCACATTGACACATATTTTATTGTTAAATGAACATTATTGTGCTGTTACATATTGTAACATTCTATGTCCATTTAACTCCGACACACAGACAATATAGATAATATTGTAACACAAACGTAGTAAGATTCTGTGTCCATTTAACTCGGTAAAATACCGACACATTGACACCACATTGACGGACAATATATATTTTGGTGTAAAGTGGACAATATTGTGCTGTAACATATTGTAACATTCTATGTCCATTTAACTCCGACACACGGACAATATAGATAATATTGTAATACAAAAGTAATAAGATTCTGTGTCCATTTAAGTGGTAAAATACTGATACATTAATATTGATCAGAGGAAACCTTTTATAACAGGGCATCAATCCGGTATGTGACATGTCAACCTCACGATTAATAGATTCCAAAGAAAACATGTCACTATAATCAAATCCAAATGGATTTCTAGTGAAAACATTATTATTATAGATGGACAACAAACAGTCAAACAGCTTCTAAATCCATAAATCATTTATTAAATTCAGGCTTGTGTTTTATAGCAAGTGTAAATAAGGAAAGAAGCTAAGAGCTAAAACTTTCTACAAGAATGACATGGTTAATTTTTCCATGAAAAATAAAAGAAATTAATACTTATTCATTTCTACTGAAAACAATATTATTATGGATAGATGACAAATTGCAAACTGCTTTTAAATCCATAAATCAAGTTATTAAATTCAGGCTTGTGTTTTATAGTAAATTCATAGAAGGAAAAAAGCTACAGGAGAAGAAACTTTCAAGAATGGGCTTCTTAATTTTTTTATGAAAAACAAAGAAATTCATTTTTATTAATTTTTATCGAAAACATTATTATTATAGATGGACAACAAACAATCAAACTGCTTTTTATCAATAAATCAAGTTATTGAATTCAGGCTTGTGTTTTATAGTAAATGTAAATAAGGAAAGAAGCTATAAGAGGAAAACTTTCAAGAATGGGCTTCTTAATTTTTTATGAAAATAAAAGAAATTCATTTTTATTAATTTTTACTGAAAACATTATTATTATGGATGGACAACAAACTGTTTTTTATCCATAAATCAAAATTGAGGCTTGTGTTTTATAGTAAATGTAATGAAGCTAAGGAATTTTTTTTACAAGAATGTCCTGCTTCTATGAAAATAAAAGAAAATCATTTTTATTGTTTTTTTTATATATATTCTATGCTAATTATGAACTATAATGAATTAATGGAAAGGACTTGCAATAATATACCATATGGTGGTGAAATGTTTGTGTGGAACAAATGGAGTAATGAAATCTTTCACTTATAACAAGGCAGTCAGTTCATTGATGGTGGAGGAAACCAGAGTGCCCAGAGAAAACTGGCAAACTTTCTCACAATCGGATTTGTCCCAAGTGGGATTCAAACTTAGGTGATGAGAAGAGCTGTGATCTGTAAGATGGAGTTTAGACCACTTAGCCACCAAGAGCCCCAGAACAAATATGGAATGATGTAATTCTTTTTTTTTTCATATTTCAAAAAAATGTGATGTAAATGCTCTCTGTATATCAATTGGAAATACAAGTTCACTAGATATGTATGAAGAATCACATAGTACCCTACTCCAACAACATTAGAGGTTGATGACGACAGATGTATCTTTTGCGTCATCCCGTCCCCATGTATTGGAAATACAAGATTTTAACAGGGAATCACAGTTAACTCTGTTACTCTAACAGCATTGGAGATTGACAACCGCAGATGTGCTTTTCTTTGTTTTGCTTCCCCCCACTCTCCCAATTAAACTGTGCATAAAATTTGTGGTAAAAATTTCCACTAAAATTTTCACAATTGCTTTTATTCAGATGATTTTAGGGTTTTTTAAAGTCAAAATAACAATTGCTTAGAGAAAACAAATGGAACTCTCCTCAATTTTCCATCTTTTACAATTGTTTGTTAGTCTGTTTCAATTTGGTGGCCTACTGTTTTTCAAATTTACAATTAGGTCAAAACAAAAGTTGGTCATTCAAATGACCACACATTATTTGAAAGATCAATATCAGTACAATAAATATTTTGATGTCCAGCCTCTCAATTTAAAATTCTTCACACTCACTGCTTTCTGTTATTAATCTTAATTGAATCAACAAAGGCTACATGATGCGAAAAATTGAATTAAAATAGATGACCACAACATTGTATTTAGGCATTAGGTCCCTAATTTATGTGCTTTGTGGACCATGAAATTATCTGTTTACATATCATTTAAATTGTTGTGGTTTGTGGTTTTCATTGAATATTTACCAGTGCATGTTACTAGATAAATATTTGTATCTATAGTACAGTCAAACCTCAATTCATTGTCATAATTTTTTCACTCAAATTTTGGCATTATAAAAGGGATTTGGGAATAAATCGAATAGAAATTTTAAAAACAAAAAAATTGCAGGTAAATTTTAGAAACAGGTAAATTTTAGAACTTAAAAATACTGCAGCAAAAAGTGAGATGACAAAGTTACTTAGGGGCAATATAACAAGGTTTTACTGAAATGAATTGCCACCATTTGGTCAGTCAAATATTGGCATTATAAAGGGGTTAGGTCAGAGAGTTTTGTAAAGAAAAGCACAAAAGGGTTAGATTTTGGGACTTAAAAATACTGTTGGTGACAAGGTTTGGTATAACTTCATGTATTCAGTGGTGTCTGATTGTAGCCATCCGATTGCCAAGTGGCAACACAGTTTGGCATGGCCTAATGCAATCAGGGGTGTCCGACTGTGGCAATAAAGGAGGTTGCAAATTTATCAAGGGGGCGTTATTAGATATAAGATTTTACTGTAATCCATAAACAAACATGCATTTGGCCTACCCTGGAAATCTGAAGGTATAGTCAGATGTACAGTAAAACCATTATTCATCTCCACCATTTGTTAAGTCAGATCTCATTGTTATAAAGAGGTTTTGCAATAAATTGAGGGAAACTTACAAAGAAAAACATAAAGGAAACAGACATGGGGACTTCCAAAGTCTTTGGACATGAGCAAGATGGAAAAGTTATCAAGGGGGCTTTATGTAACGGGAAAGAGAAAAAATGCAGGGCTGGATCAGGGATCGAACCCGGGATATAGGCGAGTGCTCTACCACTGAGCTACACAGACCGCTACATTCCTCCCTTCCTTTTTTTCAATTCAACTTCCTTGAATCGAAACCAACAGGTTCCACCCTGGGACCAACCTGTTGGCCAGCCTCTTCCCAAGGGTTGGACAAGCCCCAAAATGTAACAGGAAAGAGAAAAAATGCAGGGTCGGACCGGGGATCGAACCCTGGGCAAGTGCTCTACCACTGAACTATCTAGACCGCTACATTCATCACAAGGTTTTACTAAAATTCAAAGAAAAATGCTTGACTTACCTGAAAAATTGGAAGGATGAAAAATCTATTTATAGTCACCTATCAGATGCAATTAAAATTTAAACTGTATTAAAACTAAATAATGATCTATAGAAATTCTCCAAAACAAAGGCAAGAAATTCCAAAGCCACTGTCTACAAAATACTATTTTTTTCTCTCCAAAATCCTGTGAAATTAGAACATGCCTTTTATGACAAGTATACCACCTACTGAGGAAGAAGTCAAAATGAATCTTTTTGGCTTTCTCTGCACCAATTCAAAATCTCACCATGAATCAAAATTAGGTTAATTACAAGGCTACCATAAAAATTATTACCGTGGATTTATGAATGGCCCAGATAGCTGGAAGCTACCTTTAAGTACTTTTTAAACAAGTTCAGATACCTGTGATTTACACCTGTCATTTTACACCTGAGATGTACCTGATGTCATCCAATTCAATATAAACTATTGTAAACTATAAACTGTGTAACACTAATGTATGTGGAATTCCCACTGTTAAGAAAATTAGTCCATCAATCACTACTAAATGGAGTTGTACAAGTACACTTTTAAAGGTGAAGGCATTTAGTTGCTCACCTGACCACCACCTGTGAAATTATAACATCCATCACTGTTCAGGGAAGTTGTGCGAGTACACTTTTAAAGATGAAAGCCTTTAGTTGCTCATCTGAGACCCAATTGTGCTGCTATCAAATCACTACTAAAGGGAGTTGTACAAGTACACTTTTAAAGGATAGGGCCTTTAGTTGCTGAGGACCACTTGTATGGTTAAGAAAATTAACCCATCAATCACTGCTGAAGGGAGTTGTGGCGGTACACTTTTACAGGAGAGGCCTTTAGTTGCTCACCTGATGACCACCTGTGAAATTATCACATCAATCACTGCTAAGGGAAGTTGTGCCAGTACTTTTAAAGGTGAAGGCCTTTATTTTACGATCTCTTATTGCTCATCTGGTATTCACTTATAACAACAACTAACAGTGACTAGAAGTTGCCATCAGAATAATCTCATATGTAATGCAGATGTGACAGTTGCATAAACTCATAACAAACAACATTAACAATTGACAATAAAGAAAAAATATCAGACTCCTCGTTAAATCAGCTTTCAAGCCCAAAAGTTGTTCTAAACCTAATTTTAACAGAAACTGAAAATACTGGTAGCTAGTGTTTCTTTTAAAATGCCTGTGTTCCAAGTTCCCAAAATTTCAATGAGTTGAAGATAGCAACTAAATATTGAGACAGCACCAGCTCTAGGTAAAGTGCAGATAAAACAAGTTTTTCTTTTTTTTTACTAACGAGTAAAAATATGCAAATCATTGCACATTTGTTGATGCTATGCCAAAGTGAAAAACACTGCTCGGGGCATTTTTGCAGAATTATGAAGTTTACTAAATAAATATAGTAGGAATACAACTAATCTGCTTCTTTATCCATCATGGGACAATATCATTTTTATAAAACTATCTTATATATCTTATGAAAAGGGTTAAGTTTCCAAATTTTCCAAAAAGATCCTTATCTAATCAGTGCCAGTGGTTTAATGGTGACAGCATATAATTAAGAACGGTTTTCTAACAATGCAATTCACAGATGACATGAATTATATCACCTCTGATAATTAAAATATCTTCTTTTGTTTTTTGAAGTAATCAATGTTAAAAAAAATTGGGTGTATGTGTGTGTGTTTTTAACAAATTACCCACAAAAGAACAATATCCCATACTAAAAACCAAGATACATGTATATTGAAAAACATTTTGTTTTAAAACATATTGTGTATTTTTTCTTAATTACTCTATAAGTGCAACTTGATACATTTCTTTTGTTTTTATCTGTCATGCAAGGCAATGTTTAAACCAAAAATTCCCACCCTAATTACTGTTCTTTATGAAACCATTTTTTAAAATATCTATGAATAATTTGCATAAAAATGACCAAAAATAATGGTAAATAAATAAACAAATAAATAAGATAAATATAGATAGAAATAAATACCGGTACATGCCGGTAAATAAGATATATTGCAAAAAAATTACTAAAATAATGATAAATAAATAAACAAATAAATTACGGTAGATAAATAACGGTACATGCCTGATCAGAGTCTCTTAGCTTTCTTGATAGTGTATGTAGCACATTGCTAATAGGAAGTATTTTAATTTCATTTCGAGTGGAAAAAATATTTCAATATGTAAATGTGCACATGATTTGAATTACATACAACTGAGCTATCAGATGTAGTGGTAGTAACACATTGCAAATAGAAGTAAAATATTTCATTGTAGAACATGTCAATCTGTCAAACTCTAATCTAAATATTTACATGATATGCATGGTAATTACCCAACTTAAAAACTGATGAAAAATAGGAAAAAAACTATTTGAGCTACTGGATATCATATTCACAGCCAATTTTTTTTCATGTGAACTTCACATATATACAGGGGTAAGCTAAATTTATGTGAAATTCATGTGAACAAAATTTTGCATGTGTTAAGTGTGATAAAGAATTAACTTTAATTAATGAGAAAAATTGCTATATATACAAAGTGTAATTTTATATATTATCAATTTTCAAAAAAAAAAAAAATAATAAAAGCAAAAACAAAATAACCTAAACAAACAAAAGAAGAAACAAAAAAAAAAAAAAAAAAAAAACAAAAAATCCATCCAAGTCATCAGATCCTTTGACACTTTTTAGTATAAATATTGTACTGCAATGCAATAAACACTTGTAAATGAAAATTAATTTTTTTAAGCAATCTGCGATTATTCAAGTACACATGCTATGCATATCCCATTCCCTCCCCCAGAAAAAAGAAATCTTGAGAAAATTACAAAAATTCCAAACAAAAGAGTCTCAGTATGAGGTAGTAAGTCCATGATAATGTAACAAAAACACATTGCAAAAGGGATATAAATTTATTTTATAACCTATCACGAGTGCATTTTCATATGCACACGATTTGAATCACAAAAAGGGCATAAAAATACAAAAATAAACACACAGCTGTTACACAGAAATAGTATTACATGTACATACACATAGGCTATTATCACTACCTATATTTAAATAATTTGAAAATTTAAACATACGGAAATTTAAAGTACAACTCTGACCCTGCCAAGGCGGGTGCTTGCAAATTTAAAAAATAATGATGCACGACTTACCTTCTCATAAGATTAGCTCATTAAGATGGATATTATCTCGGATATTATCTCGGGGTTTGCTGCACTGTTGGTATTGTCAGTTGAGGAACAGTTATGCTATCATCGGGAGGATACTTTGTATTTTAATGCGCTGAAGAAAAAGACACAAAAAAATCAATATAACTCCACAATAAAGGCTTCAGATTAAGAAAATGTTATTGGAAGACACTACTTTAAACGGAGAAGGGCCTAGCTCTTAGCTCTTCTTCTCTCTCTGTGTGACACACATGTAAAGACCAGAATCTCTCTGGTTTATAATTGTGTTAGCAAAAAAGACCTTGTTATTTTAATGTGTGAAATGAATCCAATTCTGAAAGGATAATAGAGGTATCCAACTGGGGGATTTAAATAATAATAAAAACACACAGCAACAAAAAAAAAAAAAAAAATGTAATTGAGGTTTAAAAATTTAAATTCAAATTTTTTTTTTACATCAAATAAATTATTTTACTTAAATAAAATTTGAAAACATTTAAAATTTAATTAGTATGTGATGAGAGTATTTTAGATTTTATTTTTAACTAAAAAAAAATCCCCTTAAATGTCACTCTGATTTTATGTCGATGACAAACAATTGAATTCAATACAAATGTAATGACATGGTTGATCACTGTATTTAAATTTCAACAAAAAACCTTTTTTTTTACCTCTACAATTATCATTATTATTGACTACAAAAGTTGAAATTTAAAAAAGAAAAGAAAAAAAAAAGCCTGAAAAATCAAAAAGAAAGAATCTCTTTAAGAATTTCACAAAGAGTTTAAAGTCACAGTATGATCGACTGAAACTGATGGCCTTTCAAACACTACCCACCCCTCCCACCATTACAAATATAAGATTTATATATATAGTTTTTATTCAAATGCACAGAAAGCAAGTATTAATTATCTGGTTTTTTTTAGTAACGTGACCTTCTCCTGCAGATTCTTTAAGTTTGATAAAGTTAATCAGTTCCCTTGCTGACGAAGATCAGGGGATCCAGTGATTTCTTTGGGGACATTGTAGGTTCAAGTGTTGGCCCAGAACTGACTACATCCATTCTTGATTGAAATGTAAAATATTATCAAGATGGTCATGCAGTTCTGGGTTGCTGCAAGAAACAGCAGCACCCACAGAAAACCACCCACCATTGCCAAGTGAACTGACACAAACTTTTTCACATTAGGATCACACAGAGTGGGATTGGAACCTACACAGTGAGAGGTTCTGAGATCTGTAACCAAGTGCTTTAGACCAATCAATCAGTATGGTCCTCTAGAATATTGGGATCTCATACATGGGTCCCTTACTCTTAAATGAAGGACATTTCATATGGTATGTCAGATATACAGTTATGGAGAATTATTCACTTATGAGCTAAGTTCATCAGCATAACATGTGATACGTTATATGTTACAACATTGTCAATGAATTTATTTTGAATCGCTTAATTCAGCAATATGTTATTCTGGGAAATTCCTGTGTAAAAAAAGAAGGGCTCCACACAAAAATAAGTAGGTTTCATATGATACACTAAGAAATCACTTATTATAATCCCATGATTATGTTATTTTGGGAACTTCCGATGAAAACAGAAGTTCCAGATAAACATTAGCAGTTATCACATGGTACAACATAAATCCCATAATCCATGCTGTGTCTACAATATTACCAATTCATATTTCTAAGTTTAGTGTTCCACAAAGTACCCCACAATATGTCCCAGAGTGTTTCACATTGTGTACTGCTGACTGCTTTCATTTAATAAGAATAAGCTGTCATCACTGTATTCTGGTGCAATATTACAATGTGACATGCACTACATGAACGTTTATTTACAATGAGTGTAAAGATTGCATTTAATCTCCCCAAGAAAGCATGATAAATCAAAGAATTGTAAACAAGTTACATAAGAAAAATACAAGCACAAAAACCAACAGCTGTCAGATTCAGAAAAATAGTCTATCCCTCTAGCAAGAAGACAAAACAAAAAGGTGCTGTCATTCTAGCTACAGAGTTTGTTCTAAAAAAGTAGAGAACCTCAGTGGTGCCAAGTGTACACCTTATGGATCAAATTGCCTAGGTTTAAATCCCACTGTGGCAAATTCTAACAACGTTGGAAATAACAACCAGCCTGACAAACCAAGGCTCACCAGGTAGCTTCTGGGAAGGACTGGGCAATTTTTAGATGGATCTGGCTATACTATGATGAAATTACCTAGTTGTATCTATAGAATTCTGCATTCATGGCTTGCTGATCATAATGTGAGTAAGTTTGTCAGTTCTTTGATGAAAGTTGAAGGTGGCTTTCTCTTTGTACTATGGTTTCTTGTACCACCCCAGAACTGACTGTCTGGATTGTAACTGAAACTCTTTTTGTGGTCTCCCCTGGGCACTCTGGTTTTGTTTTCCACCATACCACATACCATATCTAACTTTCATATTAGGTGAAAGCAAGAATCTTGACCATAGCATGAAACACCACTATTCCATCACCTAAGAATGACCTATCTTGATGTTTCAGCAAGTGAAACAATCTTGACAATGGCAAAGAATTCCATTACTTGACCACCAAAGAACTGCTTATCTCTTAATATAACAACAAGTGAAAGAATTTTGACTGCCACAAAAAAAAAAAAAAAAAAAACAACCATTACTAATTACCACACAAGAGAAACTTCACTGGAACATAAAACTGTCACCACTACTCCACCACCTAAAAACTGCCTATTTTGATATATACAATCTTGACTTGGACATAAAACAGCATTACTTTACTCTACTTAACTGGAGTCTTATAGAGTGTTATACTTGTTACATAATCAGTCAATGTATCTTGTTTTTATAAGCAATATCACATTTGCATGTAAATTTATTTTATTTACTACAAGTAGTCTAGTATTACATCTGGAAACATGTAGTTCAGTTGATAGAGTGCCATACTCGAGATCCAAGGGTTCCAAGTTCAAATGCCGACAGGTACTACAAGTAGTCTAGTATTACATCTGGAAACATGTAGTTCAGTTGATAGAGTGCCATACTCGAGATCCAAGGGTTCCAAGTTCAAATCCCGACAGGGACATGATAAGACCTTAAGCAAGTTACTTCATTTCACATTACTGCTGACTTACCCCTTGTCAGCATAATGGAATGGTAGAGCAGCAACTTCTGCAACTGCTGTCTCGGTGAGTTAGCACATAAAAGTTGAGTGTGTGCTAGTAGAAGCCAGACATATGCATAATACACAGTCAGTAATATTACATTGGGGTAGTCTAGTGTAATATGAATGACAGTACACCGCAGTGCAAAAGATTAAAATGCACCAATACAATAGGGTTACTAAAGGTATCTAAAATAGTAAAGAAAATTACCTGTTTCCCCCTTTTACCCCCTGTTGCAATGATTGTTAGGGGTAACAGCTTGTGTTTAATGCAAATACATGTATAACATAGAATTAAGCTATCAGATTTTTCTTTATTCCCAAGGAAGTATTTTCTAACTCTTTATCTTCATATCACCTTATAAAAAACACACTTGATAAATATTCATTTGTAAATATTTACTTTGATTTTAAATTTCAGATTACAAAATTGAAAGATAACAATCTAGTTGGGTTATTTTTCAAGTTTTTTTTCCTGTCATCTACACCTAAAAAGATTTTTTACAATGGTGAATAAATTGAAAAGGAAATATTTAATACATTTGTAGTAAGAAATGATTTTTCTTTATGTTATCAACACCCAAGATTTTACAACAGTGAAATAAATTAAAAAGGAAATATTGTAATTGTAATATATATATTTTAATATTCATAATTATATATGTATATTAAAAAGAAGGAAACAAACAGCAAGTATTTACATATAGGCCAACAACTCGGATCTGTCTGCTTGACCTTTCATTTGGAATATTTATATAGGAGAATCTTCCCAGTGGCCAATACATGGACAGTGTTAGGAGTTGCAGTTAATACACAAACAATACAAGTTTTCCCTGATGTAGACCAAAAAATCACCTGTGTTTCCTTAACATAAATGAACTGGTCTGTAATAAATATTTAAATTTAAGGTCAAGCCAACAGGTCAATATTGTTTGCCTATACCAGTATATATTTATACTAAATACCTGCCTCTTTATTCACCTACCCAGTATAAAAAGCAATTAAATTTTGTACCTAACTGCCCCAGTTTCACAATCATACCATAACCTTAGAATATCCTTGACATAATTTTTTCCTCAGAAGAGATTTTAAGATTTTTATTAAACTTTAGTGAAAAAGTGTTACAAAATACTTTTTTTAATTTTCTAAACTTAAATGTCTACTTAAGTTTTTTATTTAAGTATTTAAGGAAAGTTTAAGGGAACTTTGTGAAAATGACTTAAAGAAAGCTTTAGCTAAGGATAGAATTAAAAAATTTAACTTAATAAAAAATCTTAAGTTAAGGAATGATTGTGAAACTGGGACCTGGTGCCTGGTCCCATTTTGTTAAAAATGTTTAATCTTAGTTCCAAAGATTGCCAAAATTTGTTAAATTTAAGTTAAGAAAAATCTTGGTTGAGGAATGATTGTGAAACCAGGGACTGAGGCCATGCTCAATCCATAACTAGAATATTTTCCTATGCTCATTTTACCAATACAGACATTTTGACAGTCTTTTATGATATAGTACAAATGAACGTTTACGATATATCCAGAATTATGGTCTAAATAACACATTAAATTCATTTTTCTCTTGATTATTAGCCAAATTAATCAGATTCCAAATTAACTCAGCATTAGTTTGAAATTTTTTAGTGGAGAACTTCAGCCAGGTGAAATGTTTAGTTCTAACTTTGCTTAAAGACTTGGGCCAGGTGAAATTCTTAGTGCTCTTTTAGAAGAAGGACTTGGCCCAAGTGAAATTCTTAGTACCCATTTAGAAGAAAGGCTTGGGGAAAATTAAATTAGTGCCCATTTTGACTAAGCAGGAATTCGACAAAGTGTAATTATTAGTGCCCACTTGGACTTGGACCAGGGGAAATTCTTAGTGTTCATTTTGACTAAGGACTTTGGCCAGATGATACTCACAGTGCTCATTTTGACTAAGGACTTGGATCAGGTAAAATGAACACTAAGTATTTCACCTGACCTAATTCCATACTCAAAATAAGCTCTAAAAATTTCATCTGGCTCAAGTCCAAATTGGCACTAATAATTGTACTTGGTCAAAGTCCTGCTTTATCAAAATGGGCACTAAAATTTCACTTGGTCCAAGTCTATCTTCTAAATGGCCACTAAGAACTTCACCTGGCCCAAGTCCTCAGTCCAAATGAGCACTTGAAATTTCACTTGCCCATTTTGACTTAGGCCTTTGGTCAGGTGAAATTTTTAGGTTATATTTTGACTTAAGACTTGGGTCAGGTTAAATTCTACTTTACTGACATTTTTTAATGGTAAAAAGAATTTTAAATGTTTTACTATTTTCAAAAGGTCACAACGACCTTAAATGAAGGTCAAGACAAGAAGATGTTTTAAGAGAAGGTCAAAGTCATACAGTCAATCAATGCAGATAAAATAAAGTCTGGAAAGGGAGCATTCTGCAAACTTTCATTGTCAATGGGTTGACATGTCACTTAAGTAAATTTCTTTTTAAAACTGGTAGGACAACAAACAAAATAGCAATGCATTTGCTCATTTTCAGCATTTATTTAGGTAAGCTCAAACCAGCTAATTTTAAATGGTAATTTTTTCAGGTAGTCCAAACATGTATGCAAGTATTCCACAAAACACATTTTATATACAGTCCAACCTGCTTTAAAGGCCACCTCTATATAAAGACCACCTGCTAACAAAGGCCAGTAGAATTGTTTGTTATTAATATTATTTGAACCTGAATATAAAGGTTACTTTTACTCATTCCCTTGGGTGGCCTTTATAGACAGGTTCGACTGTATAGCACCTTATTTTTTCAATAAAAAAACCTAAAAAACACCTGAACATGTAATACCTATTTCTTAGACATCATTTATAAACTTATAGACTTACAACCCTAAAGATTATTCAAATATAACATCAGATTTTGTCTTCAAAGAAAGTTTTAAGAGTGTTTCTCAACTGTAATCCACATGAACTTCTTTTGGTTGCCATAGAGCCACCCTGAACAAACTTGTTTTTGGTTGACTAAAGAACATTGAATTGGATCAGCCCAGATATGTTTGAATGAAATCAACCTGATAGTTTTTGAGAAGTTGAATTAAGATGTTCACAGAAAGAGAGAGAGAGAGAGTGTGTGTGTCAGTATTGTCCATAAGAGGGGGCAACAGGCAGATTTGACCACCTAAAACTCCAAATTTGCCGGTTAGAATTCACAAAATTCAAAATTGCCTTCAGAAGACCTAAAAATTGTTTTTGGCCTAGGAGCCCCCCCCCCCCCCCCCACTCCTTGCCTGTTTGATTAGTCAATCTACTTCCTGGTACAAATTTAAGGGAAATCACTGTGTGTGTGTGTGTGTGTGTGTGTGTGTGCATGCGTGCGTGCGTGTGCATGTGTTGCTAATAACACAAACTCAAAGTGAAGTAATATCTTCTGTATGTTCAAAAGCCCTTAATAAAATAAAACTGCAAGATAGACATAAAACATTAAGAAGAAAAACTGATAGATTTATGTGATAAGTTTAAAATAACACTACATCAACATTTCTTATATCTAGAAATATGTTACATGTAATATATAACAATTACAGTACCTACCCTGACGACCTCAGTCACATCTGTCTGGTTATGGTGTGTGAAGTTAGTACTTTACTAAAGGTCGTGTTAACTGTGCATTAAATTGTCAAAATGAGATACTGTGTAAAATATGATACTGCTTATTAATGAAAATGTCAGCAATAATTATAATCATTTTCAGCTTCAGGATAAAAGTTCAGAAGGTAGAACATCCTACATGCCTAAATAGCCTATATAGTTGGTTGGGTGGCTAGAATGGTGTTTTACAATCAATCAAGATTGGAAATGGCTAAGTTTTAGGATGGAGGAACCCAGAGTGCCTGGAAAACAATCAATCAAAAATATTTCACTTATATGAAAGATGTCCAGTTCTTGGATGGTGGAGGAAACGGCCGTATGACATTTGCGTCGATTTTGAAAATTACATTTTTTCATTTGCGCCGATTTCATTTTTTCATTTGCGCCGATTATTTTTTTTTTATTATTTGCTGATTTACCTGTAGTTACCTGTAAAATGTTTTAGGTATAATATTTTAAGTATCGTGTATGTTGATAAAACCAGAAATTTCAATCAAATCGAGCATTGTTCATGAAGACTGTGATTAGGCCATTGTAAAGTGATCAAGACCCGATATATTGACCGTTTTAAATATTACTGGGGTATGACCACTGTTCAATAGAAGCTATATAATATTTAAATCTGGAATGAGTTCACATTGTTTGGAAAGTCAGTCGAAGAGATGGACCTACCGGTAATTCATACAGAGACGAACCGGGGAGTCAAGTCGTTGGTTATAGATGGCCATACATACCGAAAAGTAGGTGTCCTGAAACATGGCAACATTTCATACCGGTGTACTGTCAAGTCATGCAAAGCTAGAATCACTACAGATCCAGATGGCACATCCATTGTAAAGACCCAGAGTGAACACAACCATCTCGCAAATGAGAAGAAAACAGAAGCATGAGAACTACGGGTGCGGGCAAGAAATAATAAAAAATTACCTATTTTATCTGAGATTTACCTGTAAAAAAATTCAGCGCAAATGAAAAAAAAAATCGGCAGAAATGAAAAAAAAAAATCGGCGCAAATGAAATGCAAATCGGCGCAAATGCAAAATGCCGGGAGGAAACAGTTAACCAGCAGGTCTACTGCCCAGAAAGCAATTAATTAAGATAACCTATAGAAGATGTCTAGTTCTGGGATGGTGGAGGAGGAAACCAGAGTGTCCATATAACAATCAATTTTGATAATTTCACTTATATAGAAGATGTATGGTTCTGGGATGGTAGAGGAAACAGTTAACAAGTATGCCTACTACTCAGAGAGCAATTAATCAAGATTACTGTATTTCATTTTATAGAATGTCCAGTTTCGGGGATGGTGAAGGAGAAAACCAGAGTGCCCATAGAACAATTAATTTAGATACAGAAGCTGCCTGAATGGCAGATGGTTGGGGAAAGCAGATTGTAAAGAGAACAATCAATTAAAATTATTTCACTTATATGGAAACTGTCTGGTTCTGAGATGGGGGAGGAAACTAGAGTGCTCAGAAATTAATGAAGGTTATTTTACTTATATGAGGCCAACCTGTTCTGTTCTGGGATGGTGGAGGAAGCCAGAGTGCCCAAGGAACAATCAATCAAAATTATTTCACTTATATGGAAGCTGCATAGTTCTAGGATGGTGAAGGAAATCAGAATGCCCCAAAGAAAACATCAACCAATGTGACTGTCAAATTTAAAAAAAAAGGATCTGACTGAGTGAGATTCCAACCCAAGTGCCAGGAGGCACTTTATTTTGTAAACTGCTACTTTAGACACCACCAGAGCAGATGCCCAAAATATGATCCTTAAGTTAGGCATCCAGTGCAAAGGTAAAATACTCTACATGCCTAGTCTACATATGATTCAATTTTTGACCCCAGAAACTTTTTTTGACAACCTAGGCAGTGAGAGGCACTGTGATCTGCAAGTATGTGCCCACTTGGCCTCAGAGGCCCCTAGAACAAGATATTAAATGTACCAGTGGCATAATTTCTGACACAAACATCTCAAATCCAATTGCATGGACATTTATCTCTCTACACTGACATTCTATATAAATATGAATGCTGACAGTGATTTTCAGTTATGACATTGCTGAAGAAAGTGAATAATATCATTTAAATCTATATGATTTTTTATGATTTATTTGCAAAATTTGATGTCACAAATATGGTAACACAAACAGTAAAATTGGAATTCATCTGTAAATGATCTGATTATAAGATATTAAATTCCAATTATAAATCATACCCACTTACAAGATCCACCCACTAAACCACAAAAAATGTTTAAAACTACCAGTAATGATAAATTTGGATTTATGACATAGAAAATTCAGTATTGTCTTTTGTTTGATAAATGACTTTCAGGCATCTATCATATAATAATAGCCAGCAAAGCAAATTTTTCACAGAAACAATTATGACAGAAAAAAATCTATGTAATTATAGAATATTCCGTTAATAATCTGAACCTTCACCCACACAATTCAACATAATTTCCTCATTTTTTTCTCGTTACTATCAATTTACACTGTAGGTGTCAAAGAGGCATGGGATAATGAGGGACTGTATCGTTGATACTGAACATAAGGAAAGATTTGTTCTATATTACTTCTCATTTGCAACATTTTAAGCAATGTAAAAAAAGAAATTCCGATACCAAATATAACGATAAATTTGTTAATATTACTTCTGATTTTTATCATTTTTTAAGCGATGTAAAAAGAACTAAAAAGAATTTCATCTCTTTATGATAGATCCTAATTTGATAAAATTGTAACAATCCATTTTTGGTCTATGGGTGGTCTGAAACTAAAAACTTTCTTGTCTATAGTGGTATAGTAGAGGAAACCAGAGTACGGGGAAAACATACGACCTTCAGCAAACAAACTGACAAACCTCAAACTAAAATTTAAGTTGGACTTGAACCTAGGCGTTTAAAGGAGACAACACTTTTATATTACTGCAATGGCCCCCCCCCCCCCATAAAAAAATCCATCGGATCAAATTTTTAAATAGGAGGTGCACATCTACATTATATTACAAAGATTGTGTGAAAGTTTCATGAAAATCCATTGAAGGGTTTAGGAGGACTTGCGGATAAGAGATGGGTACCCTAAGGTGTAACGGAAGGACGGTCGGACACCCCTATCACTATATACCCCCACTTTTTTAGCGGGAGGGGGGGGGGTATAAAAAGTTTTACTGGAACCTAGTCAAGATTATTTCACTTAAATCAATGATTTCAATTCTGGTATGATGGAGAAATGTGGAGTACCTGAAAAACACTTTCTAACACAATGCTGTTCAAAGTGGAACTTGAAACTTGGTATTGAAATGTACTGGAATCCTTAAGCCACCATTTTACATCACTTGGCTACAGAGAGAGCCCCACAGACAACAATCAATATTCTAAATTATTTATTTTCCTCTCAAAATTAATGATCAAATGTCAAGGATATGACAATAAATATATTGCATGTTTTTACAAAAAATTTTGCTTTGAAAATAGGCAAACCTATTATGAAATGCATTTTTCCAAACAAACACAAACATACCAATGATAAAATTATTCCTTTTCCTTCATAAATAAATGATCAAATGTCAGTCACATATATGACAACAAATTAGTGCAAATGTTTCACAGAATTGCTTTTAATCACATTTATATATTTGAAACAGTATCAGTATGAATTTAAGAAAACCTTTTATAAAATGTATTATTGCAATCAAACACAAACGTACTAATTCATCCAAGTTCAAATTATTAATTTTCTCTCATAAATACATGATCAAAATCAAATGCCACAGGTATTGCAATAAATATAGTGATAGTTTTTAAATAAATAAAGAGTTGTTTTTAATCACAGGTATTTTTGAAACAGGATGGAATAAACCAACCTTTCATAAAATGTATTAATTATTATATAATCTACTCAATAATCCATGTAATACGGTCATACAATAAAAATCGTATTGAATGAGCATGACGTCATAAAAGCATAAAAGTCATTCCAGAGTGACGTCACATAATTGACCTAGTTCACAATTGTTTGTTTCATTTTGACACTGTTTGTTGATTCTAATTAAGCTGATACTTTTCTTCTAAAAGAAGATACATTGTATTTAAATTGAAAATGTTTGTTTTGTTTTTGTATCTTGCGGACAGACTGTTGTTGACTTTTAATATTTCAGCAGGATTACTTTTGGCGCATGTACACAGTTACGTGAAATTGTTGTGTTTCGGTCAATCAGCTGTTTTCTTATAATGAGAAGACAAGTTTTAAATCTACTAAAAATCCGTTTTTATGGGATTATATAATAAATAGAATCTTGCATTCGTGTTTTTGCAATATTGAATTTATTAAACTCGTTGAATAAATTCAATATTACATAAACACTCATGCAAGATCCTCTATTTATATACTGACCTGTGCTCTGTTCAACTTTAAATTATTCTTTTCTCTCTCATAAAACATCACTGTGGTAGCTCAGATAGTAGAATGCTTGCTCTGTATGTGGGAGGTTTGTGGGTTCAAACCCCGACCGGGTCTGACCCGCCTTGAAAGTTCTTTCGCCAAGAACTCGGCATTACCAAATGAAAGTCACAGTTCTTTCGGATGGGAACTTAAAATAAACGAGGTCCCGTGTCATGGTAGGCTTGGTGTGATAAAGAACCCTGCTGTATAATGCCCTTCTATAGCTGGAGAAATTTCGATATAAGTGAAATAGTCTTAAATTGGACGATAAACACCATTACTCAACTGAACTCAACTCAACTCTCTCTTAAAAATGTGATCAAAATCAAATGCCACAGATATGGCAATAAATATTATGTTAATGTTTTTATAGAAAATTCGGCTTTTTATCAAATGTATATTTGAAACAGTATAAAATTAAGCAAACCTTTTATAAAATGTACATGTATCATTGCAATCAAATACAAACATACTGATCCATCCAAGTTCAAATTATTAATTTCCTCTCATAAATATATGATTAAATGCTACAGATATAGCAATAAAATGAATATATATATAAGTATGAGTGTTTTTACAAAATTGCTTTTAATCACATGAATATTTAAAACGGGATAAAAATAAACATATTTTTACATAAAATATATGATCATATATGTGTACATCGTATTTACTATCTGATTTACCATACATGTCAGATTTACAGTACATAAACATGCATGATTTATTATATAATGCAGATTTCAGGCTGTATAGATGAACAGTAAAATAAATCGCTAACATATACCGGTAATCAGAATCTAGCGATATTAATCACCACTTTAACACCTAGCATTTATACATATAATTGAGTTTATCATCCATTTTCTGTAAATTAATAGGATATTACTGATACTTATATTTCAGTACTTCACCAAATGTCAGAGATTATCAAAAATATCACAGGTTTTCTGGAATTGTATTTCACACAATTTCAGAAGGCAATAGTGGTTGAGTGGTTTAAAGCCCCAGCTTATAGACACAACCCCTCGCACTCTCTGAGGCCGCAGTGGCCTGATGGATAAGACCTCAGTCTACAAATCCAGGGTATCTCACCGCTGCGAGTCCCTTTCAGACCACATGTGGGAACGTGAATTTTCCTTGCCGTTGGCCTTTACTGGCTCACCTGGTATAAGTATAATGTGACTGGGGGAGTGGTACGCTTGTCTGTGGCATACTGACTCTGTGAGCTAGCACCTTAAAGTCACCCTGAGTGTGTGTTAGTACAAGGCGGACCATAAAACACACTTACACATCACATGCATACACGAACTTGTTCATAGATTAATCCATATAGATTAATAAAATAGTTCTCGCCTCGAATAGTTGAAAATTTTTGCTGATGTGGCGTTAAGCAACATTCAACCAACCTCTCACTCTCTACTATGGTTCTGGTGTGAAAAAATTTTGTCAGTAAACTTGCAGAAGGTTGGTGGTTTTCTTTGGGCACTCTGCTTTTCTCCACAATCACATAACTTCAGACACCAACACTTTAAAAGCAGCAACATTAAATAATGTATTAAATGTAACTGTTAAAGTATAAGAATTTTAATTATAGTGTAATACAGTTATTCTACTCAACCACATTAATCAATTTTAATTCAATATCATCAACGTTTCGAATTTCAACTGAGCCAATGATTTCAGGAATGACTTCAAAAAGCAAGGAAGGAAATATCATTTAATTCAAAATTTGAGCTGTTAGATATTTTTCTGTTTACATGTATGCAAGTTCTGTGTTCCACAAAAAGAGTTTTTACACAAAAACAATTCTCTAAGTGAAAATGACCAGCGGCGTACCGTGACCTGATTATATGTGTACGCAAACTTGGAGCGCCGTAGGCGCGACCACGCTAGGGGGGTTCGGGGGCATGCTCCCCCGGAAAATTTTGAAATATATGCTTCAAAACGGCTTTTCCTGCATTTTGAGACAGATATACAGTACCTTCTCGTGTTAAATTTTTGATATAAATTGGAGCTTAATTACAAATTTTAAATATGCGGATCCTACTGATCCTTGGGAGTGGAAGGTTTGGTACCAGGTTTAACCACACGTGTTCTCTGCGTTTGTATCATAGATTTAAATGGATAAAAGTTTTTGGTTTGATAATTTGAAAGATTTTCAGATTTGATCTCCGATTACAAATGATGATGCATAATTTATTGAAATCGAAATTATTATTTTTTAATTTTGTATTAGTGTTTTATTTATTGTATGGCTGTTTCTTGCTGTTTGATCTCTGTTACTTCTATTCTTAATTTGAATTGTACTATACTTATACAATAAAAAGAAATTTTTGGATTATTTTAATAATCGTAACCGACGATTTCCAAATGTATATTAGTATTTATTGGTCATTCAAAGTTAATTTTCCTCTTCTTCTGGCCGTTAAATGTGTCAATAACTGTTTCTACGTCGACGTCTATCTCATGATGTATGTGCATTAATGTAAGAGATGAAAGGCGATCTTCTTTCATTGTGCTCCTTAAATAAGTCTTGAGATGTTTCAGCGCACTGAAACTTCTCTCGGCAGTGGTTGTTGTAGGGGGCATGGTTTAGAGTGTAAACCGGAAAATTTAGAAAACACACACACACACACACACACACACACACACTCTCTCTCTCTCTCTCTCTCTCTCTCTCTCTTATACTTATTTTTATTTAAAATAATTTTTGACCAATTTATGTGTACGCACTTGCGTTTTTGCGTATAGGGCGGTACGCCACTGATGACTCTGGATGCCCCAAGAAAAAATAACTCTCACATACAAATTAGGACAGTAACATATTTTTTAATTCTCAGCACATCAAAAGGGGTTCTTGAACCTCTTCAGAATGTACAGTGTATTAAAAATCCGAGGATAAATGGCTGGCAAGAAAATTTTATTTCCGTTTTATAATCATGTCCAATTATTGATTAAAACAACAGTCTCTAGATTTTGATAAATCAAATTGTTAAGAATTCTTCATAATGATAGTTATAAATCAATCACAAATTTATCCAATACAATTTTACTAACACACTCTAGATTTTATATTTATTTAGCGCATTACAGACACAAACATTTTATTGACTAACATTAGATTTTATATTATTTAGCGCATTAGAGACACAAACATTTTATTGAATAAGATTAGATTTTATATTTATTTAGCGCATCACAGAGACAAACATTAAATTCAACTAGATATTTTATTTTAATGAAAATAATTATGAGAAGTAATGTTATAGAGTGCTTAAAATCCCTGGCTGTTTGATCATGGATAATTGAAATTTCTAATTAGTACTGTGCCAAATTAATGAATTTGTCGCTTAACTGACATCTCAAAATAGTTACTATTAGTACAGATTTTATCAATATTTCCAAGTACAGAAAAAGGACACAATTTGTTCATGTGATTTTTTGGCTTCGTGAGAAGAAAGAAACATCAAGGATTCAATAATTTATTGTATGCATCTCTTTGGCAAAGTTGCACTAATTAATAACCATTACTTATGGTAAGCCTGACTTCTCATATGCATGGGGACTTCAATGGACAAGCAATTCTATAGTTCTATAGTGCTGGTTTACACAGTGCTTCTCATCACTTAGCTGCAAGACCCTGTATAAGAAAGTTGCTGGTTCAAATGCCAAAGATCTTGCTTTTATTTATTTAATTTTTTTGGTATTCCAGTTGTTGCCACCATCTCAGAACCCACTGTCTCAATGCAAGTGAATGCGCTTGAATGGAACATAAACCATTTTTTCAACTTGCATTGTAAACTGAGAGGAACCTCTATAGAATACCATTAAACAAATGGAATAAAGACTGTTAGCTAAAAAACGTTAGCTTAAAAATGAAGAAACAAACCAATCCTTTTGAATTTTAAGCAGGCTTTCTGTTTTTTAGCTTTTAATGATCATGGTCTAGCTGTTCACAGCTTTCTTAACTTTGGAAATTGTTTATTAGCCAATATTGTTTGAGTTGACATGGAAATTTTCTGTACAATTTATCATAAATATTACAGGACCAATATATATCTTCGTAAAATCTATCTACCATGAAAAAACCATATCCTAATGAAATAAAAAATTGTATTTACAGAGCTGCAAACTGTCCAGCAACCCATGGGTCCATCCCACATTTACATGTGAATTTCCGCTTAACCCGCCAAGAAGTGAACTGACCCACAATTGAGCATACAGTTTGAGGACTTGCAGTATTCATTCATTACCACTTGAATCCACATGTAATTGGGCGTATTTGAGTTATTACATGGGTGGACTAAGGGTGTTATAGCCAGTACCGGGTGAAAAATCACAAAATTGTGATGCGTATATACTGTATCCATTTCTCTGTGAAATTACACAACAGTGCACCATTTTTAATCTCCTTTTTGTTTTTTCCTCAGGTCCATGTGGTGCAGCCAGTTTAGCAGTGAGCGATGCACATTGGATGGAGCTCAGACGGACCCACAATTGCACAAAATAGGGTTGGTAGCTCTGTAACCATCTACCGTAGTTAAGCTAATAAAGTTTTTAAGAACTTGATCGTAATAAGAGTTTTATTTTGCTGGTTTACTTAAACAGCCATTGACACACAAGCAAACCTTATTCTGTCTTCATACAATTTTTTTTTCAATATCAGATATTATCATGAAACCAAAACAATTGCTTAAGATAGTTCATAAGATGATTGTAACAAAAATCATGTTTCAGTATTGTTTCCTAATCATCAGAATAGAAATAACATAGTTAAGCCTTAAGGTTGTCACAATATGCAGACAGCCCACTACATGTAAGTAGAGAATTTGGACATCTATGTGCACTGTGAAATACTCGTCCTGCCCACAACCATCCACATAATATCAACCCCAATACTGAAGTATGATTTATTAGTACATTTATTAGTAAGAAAATCATCAATGTCAAGGTGATGGATAGAGTTTTAATAATTTTCAATGTTTCCCTAATTTGGAGAAACTCGCAAGACACAGGTTTAAAATCGTCCATTTTTGTTTTCCAAGGGGATACTGTTCAGGATAAAAGATGATCTCTCATCGCATTAGCTCAACCGTGCATTTGCGTCAGATGAGCTAAAAATCATCACGCCTTAATAGGCATGTTTTGTCCTTTTTTGGTGAGATAATCATTTTAATTAATCTCAAGGATTAATCTAAACACAAATTCATGCTGTGTAAAACATTGCACAGATGCATGTGAGAATCCACTGACCATAATATTGACAACAAACTCTGAAGATTGACCAATCAGAACATAACACTTTTGCACCAAGTCAATCAGTAAAGGCAGACAAGAAAAACCCTTTCTCACTTGCAGTCAATTAAAGTGGAACTCACAACAGGATTGAAGGCTAATACCTTAGCCACTTTTACACCATGGCCTCATTTTGTTTTTTTGTATTTTTGTCATGTACCAATACTGGATTTTTATCTCCTGCCCATACTAGAGCTGTAAAAAGCTAAAATACTAGTATAATCTTTCGAGTTAGACTCAAAAACGAGGTCCCATGTCTCAGTGCACACTAAAGACACCTCTGTAGAGTTCGAAAAAGAGTAGGCCCCCGGTGGCTACTAGAGAAGATGCTTACAACTAAAAAGCGATTGAAACAGACTGAGAAAGTAAGAAAAAAACATAATGACTTAATTAAGGACACCATTAATTCAAACATAAACTATATTCAATATTACAGGGATTTATCAAGGGCCTATTTAGGGCCGAAATTCGGCCCCATTCCCAATGGAAAAACATTGATTTTTTTCCCAAAATGGACTGAAAAAATTCCCAATTAGAAATTCGTACCAGATACATAGCTGAAGTCTGGCCATAAATGTGGCTGCTTTTCTTAATCTTCAATCAACTCAATACACTAAAACCATTAGATTTAATCATTAATGGCATCAACGTTCTCCCAAAATGAGCAAAAGGTTGATAGTTTTTCCCAATTTTTAATTTAGGGCCTTTTCCCAAAAGACCCTGATAAACCCCGTTTTTCAGAGACAACATTTTCATTAAAAATTTCATGGAATCATCGCAGAATATTTTTAAATGCAGTTTTGAGAAGAGACTGGCATTATTGTAAATTAGGGTAATTCATCTCAAAATAAAATGATGACACTAGAGAAGATTGTTAAGTTGTGTACAATGTGTCTACAGTCCTTGAAAAAAAAGCGGGATTTCAGTATTAATGAATAAATATGGTATACTGGTGTTAATTGGCTGGCAAACAAGTACCAGTACTTCAGAGCTTGTCGTTTCCCCATTAACAAGTAGTGTTAAATCATAATCACAGCTTGATGATGATGTTTTGGTAAAGAAATATATAAATCTAAAACATGGTTGCCATGGAGACAACATATACTTGTCATCTATTGGTGGACAATATTGATCAAAAGATAATGAACATCATTTTTTATTATTTTTCCGTTTATTAGCAGCTGTTTTGATATAACTATAAAATTCTCGTTATTGTTACTACCAGCATCTTAGTATAAATGATAGATTCTTGAGAAAAATTGTTGTTATGTTGGAAGAAAGGGGAATTTTTATATTTATGACACAATCACTAATTACTGTCTTCTTATAAAAGATCGACAGTATGATAATTTAAATTCTATTCAAAGAAGTGTCAAAACTAGTACGTTTATCACCGATAATTACGGTATGTGTCTAATTGTCACATACTGAATCTTAACTTAATGATGGACAACAAAACAATGAGAAATATATATATTACAACGTTATACATAACAAACACATACACGGTTATCCATAAATTACAGGTACTTATTACATGTTTAAAGCTGGTCATATCATCATTAATAACTGAAAATCTTCAAAAAATTAAATTTTTGAAAACATCATTGTGCTTTGCTGAGTGTTTCTGGGCTAAACAAGTGATATTGTCTTGAACAGGGTTCGTACAGACATTAGGACTCCAAATTTAAAGACTATTTAGGGTCTTTTCAGGGTCTTATTTGCAAATTTAAGCCTAATCAGAGAGACAATTTTAGCAAAAATATTGGTGCAATGGCAATCAAATCAATAAAACAATTATGTGTCCATAGTAACAGCACCTGAAGTGGATAAGGTTGAAGTAGGGCGTTCTGGAGGGCCAGATACCTTAAATTGCTTATTTCAACACCACTTATTAATTAATTTATTTATTTATATCAGTCTATTTGCAACCACTTAATATCGAAATTCAGACACCTAACTGGCCAAATTCAAGGGCTTTTTAAGGCCTTCCGGATAAATTAAAGAAAATTTTAGGGTCAGACATGGTTTTTAGGGTCTTTTTAGGGCAAACCTCAAAATTTAAGGACTTTTCCAGGCCTGTGCGAACCCTGTTGAAAGATATATTTTTCTCAAAATTTTATTTTTTCCATCTACATTTCAAATAGAAAATTGTTTTTCATTTAAAAAATCCTTTTGGATACATTTAGATAATCAAAAACAAACAAACAAATTCATGTCCAAAATAACAAAAATAAAAACAAAGTGAACTTCTACCAGATAATTAAGATATAACTTTCAAATACTGCAAAAACTTCAATATTTCAGTTACAGAAATGAAATCTGACATGATATTCATAATAATTATAAACTTATGGCAAATACAATTTGTATAGTTATATATAAGGCAGTGAAATTTACACATAAATACAACACAAAATGACAACGATAAATTATAACTTCTGAAGATGCATGTACATGTCAACTTTCATGTAAATTTTCACACATTTACAACACATATGGGTTAAATTTGCACAAGTAAATAAAAACTCCATAAGATGCATGTAGTACTTGTAAATGTCATGTATGTGTCAGGTTTGGTATAAAGTTTATGTGTTTATATGATATATAAGTATGTTGAACATATTTGTACATTAACAAATAGCACAAAATGTGTACAAAGGCCACCCAAGAAAAAAAGTAAAAGTGACCTTTATGGGCAGGTGGTCTTTATATTATATACAGTTTCAAATTATATGAATAAAGAACAATTGGGATATAATTCTATTGGGCTTCATAAGCAGGTGGCCTTTATATATAGGTGGTCTTTAAGGCAGGATGGACTGTATTATAAATTTTATGCATTTATAATATCATGTACAGTAGTAGATCTTTAGTTTAACATACAGTGACAAATACATGTAACAGAAACTGTCAAATTGTCTGAAGATGCACATGTACAATATGTGTCAGAATTTGTGTTAATGCATTTTTCATATCAAGTATATATATAAATCTACAACACACCATTGGTATTTCTAAAATTACTACTATGTTGTAATGGTTGTATCTCACAGCAGAATTAGTTCCAATTTTCTCAAACATGAAGATTTTTTTCAAATTTAAAAGGAATTTAGTAAAAATCTGTAATAATTCACTTTTGAAATTGTGAGATTACAATTAAAGCCAGACTTGTATGTTTGTTTTAATAGAATTTTCCCCATTCAAGTCGAAATGGTAAATTTTCTCAAGTTTAGAGTTAAATTTTCCCTATTCAAATTGCAATGGTTAATTTTTGCCAAGTCTAAAGTAAAGTTTTTCAAATTCAAGCAGAAATAGTAAATTTTTCCGCAGGTCAATTTTTCTCAATTCAATTAGAAATGGTCTTTTCCTCAATCTTACAGGTTGAAGATGATTTTTTTTAAATGAGCACAAACAAAATCACTTTTAATATTTTCTCAATTAGGATTTGGAAAAATAACAAGTACAGTGCTATACATGCAACAAAATATGAATCTGGCTACCTTGTCAGGCTTGTAAGATATCTGCATAACCATTGAACTTATTTAATATTGCACTTTAAATTTTCAAAAAAAAAAAGAAAAAAGATTTTTAATGGATTTTTACCCCATCCTTTTTTCAGTTTAGAAACATTCTAATTAAATTTATTAACTTGACAAAATGTTGCTACCAGGAGAAACTATGGTAACCCTATAAGGTAGTACCAGAAGTTTCAGGCAAACAAAATCACTGTCAAACTTTAATATAAGTACTACTTGTCTATAACGGTAAGTACATGCATTTCATAATCACTGCAACTTTACTCTATTTCTATTCTAGTGCAGTGCAGTGTTGTACAGCAATTAATTTCTGATTATTACAGCACTGTTACATTGGTATTACCACTAAGTTTATGCACCTCTCTATGTTCATTACCATTAGCTAAATGCAGATATCAATTTCTGCAATTTCAAATATAGCTGGTGACATCTCGATACAAGTTGAGCTATTTTATTTGGACATAAATCCCCCTTTCACCCTTTCTAGGATTTTTCCCCTCCCTTATGTAAGGGTCCCCAGTGGCTAAGTGGTTTAAAGTGCATGCTTATTGATCACAGCACCACTCACTGCCTAGGTTCAAATCCCAGTCACAGTATATCCTAGTGCAAGAAAGTACCTAAGGTTTTTCCCTATGCACTCTGGTTTCCTCCACCATCTCTGAATCAGCTGCCTTATTATAAGTAAAATAATCTTTACTTAGGGGTAAAACACCATCGTTTCACTCATCTCCCTTTTGTAAAAACAATTACATGACAACACTGAATACTCACCTTTACATGAAGACTTTTTTCCATTCAGCCTTCTCAGTACCGATGGCTGCAAACACTATTAACCTTCTCATGTACAATGTCAACCCCTGAAGTAGTCTAATACAGATGCTGAAATAGATGTGTTTAACCTCTGTAACATACCAAGTCTGCAAAATAAATGAGGTCTCATAAACATTTGCTTGCCTGCCTGTTTGGGTCTCCCGTTATTAAGGTATGCTGACAAGACACAGCCACATCAAACCATCAAGGTTGACAACTTAAGTAATTACTAGGGATATTTAACTGACATTAATTTAGGGATTCCTGTTAAAACTGGTAATTAAGGAGAAATGAATCAGAACTCTAATATTTACCTTTAACAAACAAGTATAAATAGGGCCTTACAGGCTCACCTGGGTCAGGTGCCTGTTAATATCTACTGTAGTAAATCAGGCTTTACAGACTCATCTGGGGCAGACTCCTGTAAAAATCTACTGTAGTAATTAGGGCCTTACAAGCTCACCTGGGTCAGACTCATGTTAAAACCTACTGTAGTAAATAGGGCTTCACAGTTTGGTAATTTTGTGTTTGGAAAATTTATTACTCTAGGACATATGAGCCTTTATTTCCTTTCCTCTAATATGTTCCCATTTGGGCTACGTTTTGAGTGATCACAGTAAGGATCAAATCACAAATTGGCATTAAGTGATTTACATTTTTAAAATACTAAAAACTACCTTCTGCCTTTAAGATAGAGAAAACTGAAGTTCTGTACTACAGCAAACCAGGGCTCTACATTAACTTTTTTTGCCACTTGTCCTGTCGGACAAGTGAATATAAAATGCACTTGTCCGAACAGAATATTCACTTGTCCGACAATCAGAAATAAAATTTATTTAATTTTGATTGCTTACTTTTCTGTGTGTTTTTTTTAAGGATTTGCAGTTATGCTGTATTTATTTTTTCCGTAAATGTGCAGTAGCAGGTAGAGAAAATATGAATGAATTAAATTCAATATTGTTTTTTTTTCCGCCTCTGTTTTCTGTTTTTTGCTTGAGGTGGGGCCGGTAAACCCAAACTTGGTCAGATCCATGATGAACCAGATCGCATTGCATCATGTTGTTAACGTAACTTGTCTTTAAAACGTTTTACACAAGTGTATCATATTGTCGTTAATTACAAGCGTTTCAATGATTTTGAATATTAAGTGATTCTATTAAGGTGGGATTTACCGGCACCTACCTAAAAGTGTAACCCGCACTGCTGTACCCGCACTATATATGAAGATATCTCGATTCTTTTCACATTAAAATTTATTCACTTTATATTTTAACTTGTCCCGTCGGGCAAGTAACATAGCTGTTGAACTTGTCCGACGACACTTTTGACTGGTACCGGACAATCGGACAAACGTTAATGTCGAGCCCTGCAAACTGTATTATAACATGATCATTCACATTACAAAGATGTCATCTAAGTAGTCATCTAAGTAGATGACACTTAATGCTGGACATTGGTTAGCTTCAAGTAGGGGTCCATGGGTTAGAACTCCACTTTATTTCTGTCCATATTATGTATGTGTGTGTCACTTGCTCACATTGCAGGAAATTACAGGATATTTTTTTTTACTACATTTCAAAAATTCCCACCTAGCTTATACTTTTGCATCTAAAAAAAATAGACCCCCTTTTCTAAAATTCCTGGGTCTACAGCCATGATTCATTATAAAATTTTAAAAAGATATTCCATTAGTATACCCAAAAGGACGAGGTTCATAAAAAAAATATTACAAAATACCCATGGTAGATGTCATCTTTTAACTTATCCAAGAACCTGTGAAAAAATCCGTGCAAGATTTACCCGTGAATACGTAAACAAAGCCATACAATTTACAACATATGCACTTGTCTTACCGTATAACCAGGTGTTTGATAATAATTTTTTGATTTTGAAAACCCCATATATTTACAAACAAATTCGTATAGTTGTCATCCTAAATTTAACACACGTCCTAGTCGGATTCGTTGAATTCTGAACGCTCGACAAATTAAACGTGTTCATGGAATATTATCGTTTCCTCGTTTGGTCACAAACATGGACGACATATTAAACTATTTATGTAAATTACAAATATTTATAATACACTACTCACCTAATGTAAAAATAATAACATGCTTGACTGACATTAATTTTGTTTACATTGGAGCTAGACAAATCACCAACGCATATAAAACAGTCTTTAGTGGTGAATGAAAAAGTCCAAGAGGTGCAAAACGGAAGCAACCAGCGCGGGAGTTGGCATGATTAACACGAGGGTAATCCTGATACACCGCATTTCATTTACGTCGGAGTATTCCGTCGGTTTTAATTTACGTCCGAGTAAAATGATACATTTTTGGTCGTTACGCTTTACGTTAAAGAGAAGAGATGACTATTTTTAATATAACTTCATAAAAACGAAACTTTAACAGAAAGCAAAATGTTATTCACATTATATTTGATAGTATTTAACTGCCTCATATAAAAACTTGCAAGAAATATTCATATTTTTCACGCACCTTTAACATTTCCATTTTTTGGCAGGTGCTTTTGTTTAGCAGCTGATTTTAATAAAACAAATAAATAAATTAAGGGCAACATATGTTTAAATACATTTTTTTGGGGGAGGGGGGGCTATATTGTATAAGTAGAAATATTAGCGGTGGGAAACTTTTGCGGTTATGCTCTTTTAACTATTTTACGGTATAAAGAAATTTTCACAAATTGGACTTAAGGGAAAATGGACCAATTCAATTTCGCAGTACAAGTGTCATCGTGAAAATCGCGAATATTTCTTCTTTGCGAATGTTTCTTCTCAAATAGTAATCGTGTTTTTATACTGAGCTAATTGCAAAATGCAGATTCAGATAAAGGTCACAGTTTTGACTGATATCATTGAAGGGGGATTACACAATACAAACTAAGATAAGAGTCAAAAATATTTCAAAGGTTATAGCAAAATAAAAATTTCGACAAAGGCCGCATAAAAATTATTTCAAAGCTTAGGTTCTGCAAATGATTGCAGATCGATGTTTCAAAGCTTATTGCAAAAGTAAAATTCTGTTTAGAGTTACGTAGAATTGTTATTGCAAAATTATTCATTATACAAGGTGAAAGCTATTTTTCCCAACACGTGTATTTTTGCACAATTTCCATAAAAAAGCAACAAATATTTTAAAAATTCTTAAATTAATAAATCCTGCTTTATTTTTATTTATAAATCTTCACACTTGTGTAGGTAATTTCATAGTTGCACCCCTCTTTCACGTTTTTCAACCAAATTGTTTTCACTTGAATTTTCCTACTTAGATGACCCTTAATATTACGGTAATTCTAACAAATAAAGCGTGAAAAGGCGTGATTATATACATTCATCGATGCACTATTATAGGTAAACAACATTGACCTGTCCAGTTAACTTTCAATAGGAATATTCATATAGGAGGGTCCACCCAATAAATGGGTAGTCTTGAGTTCATACACAGTACACAGGTGTACTCTATGAGGTGAGTATATCTCATGATGTATAGAGAATAAACATCTGTGTTCCTTATACAAAGATGTACTCTGTCCGTGATAAATACTTAAATGAAAGGTAAAGCAGACAGGTCAAAATTGTTTGTCTATACTACCTTGGTATGCGGTCAACTCGCCCTTTGACTTTACAGGCACATTGGAACAACACCTCTCTCACCACCTACCGTTTTCAAATTCCGTAATGTGAAGTGTTACAAGTTTGCTCGCCAAAGTTTGTTAGTTTTCTAAATGTTGAATAAAAAAAATTAAGGAAACAAACATCTTATTCGTTATTATTTCAAATTGCAAAGACATGCCTTAAAAACTGAATTGCAATTCCTATAGCGATCTTAATAAATCCTGGTAATAGTTATTTAAGATTGTTCTAAAAGATTCCAAAAAGTCAAAAATTTAATATGGGGTTTAGTGGGCTGATTAGTCGGACTAGGGGTGCATGTGCACAAACAAGTAAAAAATTAAAATGTTGTTTGAGTGGGCTGATTAGTGGGACTAGTATTAGACAAGATGTTTATTTTAAATTATAGGATATAAGGGACATTGCAAAGCTAGAGTTATCAAGGCTCTCAAAAAGTTTTATGTCCGTCATCACAATACTTGTGATTGATAAGTTTGGTGTCTCTGTATCAAAAAACATCCTAGGCATGATAGTATCTAACGCCCCATAACTTCCTTCATTTATTCTCAATTTTGACGATACACGCGACAGATTAGCTAAATAAACAGGAGGTGCTTACCCTTCCAGAGCACCCAGCCTCACTTCCCTTCAACGGTGGAAGTTCACACGTTTAACTTAGCCAGATTTTAGTTTTGACTTTGCTTTTGGTATTTAGAACAAGGACCGACATGTTTTTGAGTATTGTTAGCGAAAGTGTGAACATGTCATAAACGGCAGTAAAATAGTACTTTAATGGTTTCAATGTAGTGGTATAATTTTCATAGAATTTCACGTTGTTTCTTATTTATTTACTTATTTATTTATTTTTATTTATTTATTTATTTTGAAACTTTGGAATCTACATAAAATTCTACTAGTTTTATACATAGAAAAAGCATTGCGTTACATGACAAAGTTGTGGAAAGTGCTGAATTGCAAATCAATATCTACAAGATAACATTTATACTTTTAAGTGGACAGGTGGGAACGCTTATTAGTATTCATTCACACTTTAACTGGTCAAACGGGAACACTTATCCGTAAAAAACTTAAGTTTTAATTCCTTGTAAGACAATACTTAAATCATTATTACAATACCAAATGGCGAGTTGATCTATTGAGATCATTTTTTGCAGAACATTTTATTCTTTTTTATTCACTACAAAACAAGTGATTTTATTACAGGCTCCAATGAGGCATTTGTAACCACATCCTTGTGTTTTTGTCCAAGAGAAACAAAAGTGACATTATAGTACTTGATTACTGTTTAAATTTGTTCTGAAAGGTCTTTTTTTCAGACCGTTCATTAATTTATGAATCACTTGTTCCATTGGGCATCAATTCATCATTAGATCCTGTGTATGTCTAAAGTAAAGAGTTTAATAATTAGCGACACTAAAACCACAGCATTGAACACCATTTTGTTGTTGAGAGTCTAGTGTCCATACAAAGTAAGAAATTTTATTATGTGGTGTAATATAACCATACCACTGGACACAATTTTGTAATTAAATTCTGTGTCTGTCCAAAGTCAGGGGTTCTATAATTAGTGATACTATAACCACACCACTGGACACATTTTATTGCAAGTCTTAATGTTCCTTCTAAGTAAGGCATTTTTGCCATAAGCACAAACAGCAGTTTTTCATAAGTTCAGCACCAGTGCAAAATCAGGAATTTTGTAATAGGTGCTGCTGATATGACCCCAATGGACAGCATTTTGTCATTAGATCCAGAGTCCCTGAAAAAGTCGGGAATGTTCCTCTTCTTGTTTGTTTGCCTGTTTCTTTTGATTTTGTGTTTTGGTTTAATTGGCTATTGCTAAATACATTTATTTCAGCTACAGGAACTTGTGGACAGGATTTTGGATTATTTATTGTCAGAAATGATCCTTAATCCTGTCCACAAGATTTTTTTATCCTCAATCTGGCTGACTGACCAGACTTGAAAATACCTCTGGTACTAGTAATACCTTAATATAAAATACAAATGTTCATGTTACAGTACATTGACCTTAGTACATTGCAATAAATCTGCAACTTCAAGTACAGCTGGTAAAATCTCAATATAAGTTGAGTGATCTTTGCTGTTGATGTAAAATACAAACTCAATTACACATTTACAATCTTATCACAGATTGAAATTAGGGTACCTTGGTGGCCAAGTGGCCTGAAGTGCCAGCTTATGGATCACACTGCCTCTCATCTAGGTTCGCATCCTGCTCATGGCAGTGTTGGAAAGTTTGTCAGTTTGTTTTCTGAAAGTTAAAGTCCATGGTTTTCTCCAGACACTCTGGTTTCCTCCATCATTCCAGAACACCACCTTGATACAAGTAAAAGAATATTTGAATGCATAAAACAGTTGCTCTACTCCACTACAATTTCTCAAGGCACTCTGGTTTCCTCCTTTATTCCAGAACTAACCACCTTGAAAGAATTTTGACGACGTAAAATACAATCATTCCACTCCAAATTAAAATTACATTACTAATAGCACGTACCAGTTTTCAGAAAATGGCATGCAACAATCTCAATAAGCTGTTTACTAAAGCATAAAACTTAAAGCCTGAACATTTATACAGAAATATAACTATAATTATACAGATAGTAGGTCAATATCACAAAGATAATTAAACTCGTCAAGACTAGTAAATTGTTTTTCTAGAGTCAGTTAATCTCACCCATGATTGGCTATTAAATAAAGTAATACACAGAATAAAGCTGTATAGATCGAGAGAAAATTTCTTGTCACCGAAGACTTATAATTTCCAAGATGTAATTGAAAACATGCTTTAACTTTGTAAGCATAACCCAAGTTAATTGTGGATTGTGTGATCTTATTTTTATTTTTATCAAGATTTTTTTTTTATTCTATCGGGGAATCTTAATTATTTGATGCAACACAAAAGTGGCTTTAAATTTGAAAAGAGGGGAAATATGTCTGGTTATAATCATGGACTCAGTTGCTTGAAGGTTGAAGGTTGATTAGTTTAATTAATGATTAGCACAAATTTGAAACAGCAATAAAAATCAACAAATTCAACATATCATTATTAAATTGATACAGTCAAACCTGTCTATAAAGGCCACCCAAGGGAACTTTACGGGCAGGTGACCTTTATATACATGTTCAAATTATATGAATAAAGAACAATTGGGATAAAATTCTGATGACCTTTATAAGCAGGTGGTCCTTATATAGAGGTGGCCTTTAAGGCAGGTTGGACTGTAGTTTAAAAATGATGTTTCATATTGATAAAATTCTTTTCACTTTTGGTCTTTTCAACAAAAATTCATTAAACATTTGAAAGTATGCAAGAAATAAATTTTGACTAATCAACTGATTAAACTAATCAAGCTTCGAAACAACTGGTCCCAGTTTCACAATCATTCCTTAGCTAAGATTTTCCTTAATTTAAATCTTGTATGGCGGGTTTGATAGGCGCTTTTCACATTGCCCCCTGCTTGAATGAATGAATGACGTAACGGTGTATTTTTAGACACCTGAGGATTTCGCGTTCTATAATTAGACCAGGTCTATGAAAAACAAGCGCTTCGTTTTTGTAAACTTGTTTTTCCTTGAAGAGCCGAAGATATTGAACAAACCTTTACATCCATAATCTTCATTTTTCATCTTTATACAATAAACAGAAAAACTTGAACAATAGAGTATTGACTTACATCACGCTTCACTAAGAATTCACGGGTGATGTGTGTGGATTTATTGTATAACAAGAGGCCTATGGGCCTTATACGCTCACCTGATAACTAATGGCTAGCTGATAGATTTAAAGAAAACATAAATACTAAACCCCAATCACTTTTTTCTTTACATCATGATAACCATTGTATCAATACGTACAACATTCTAATATACATGCCTATACAAAAAGTAAATAGTTTTCAAGATAATTAACCATTTTGGTATTGTTTCACATCTGTGACCTTGACCTTTGAACCCATGACCTTTTTCTATACATCAAAATGATCGTTGTATCAATACCTACAACATTCTTATATACAAGCCTATACAAAAAGTTTATAGTTTTCGAGATAATTAACCATTTCGGTATTGTTTCACATCTGTGACCTTGACCTTTGAACCCATGACCTTTTTCTATACATCAAAATGACCGTTGTATCGATACCTACAACATTCTAATATACATGCCTATACAAAAAGTTTATAGTTTTCGAGATAATTAACCATTTCGGTATTGTTTTGCATCAGTGACCTTGACCTTTGAACCCATGACCTTTTTCTATACATCAAAATGATCGATGTATCAATACCTACAAGATTCTAATATACATGCCTATACAAAAAGTTTATAGTTTTCGAGATAATTAACCATTTCAGTATTGTTTCGCATCTGTGACCTTGACCTTTGAACCCATGACCTTTTTCTATACATTAAAATGATCGTTGTATCAATACCTACAACATTCTAATTTACATGCCTATACAAAAAATTTATAGTTTTCGAGAT
This sequence comes from Anadara kagoshimensis, assembly GCA_021292105.1. Classification (NCBI taxonomy): domain Eukaryota; kingdom Metazoa; phylum Mollusca; class Bivalvia; order Arcoida; family Arcidae; genus Anadara; species Anadara kagoshimensis. Next base: position 45,032,931 of record CM037865.1, read on the forward strand.
AATTAACCATTTCAGTATTGTTTCACATCTGTGACCTTGACCTTTCAAACAATGACCTTTTTTTATACATCAAAATGATCGTTGTATCAATACCTACAACATTCTAATATACATGTTTATACAAAAAGTTTATAGTTTTCGAGATAATTAACCATTTCGGTATTGATTCGCATCTGTGACCTTGACCTTTGAACCCATGACCTTTCTCTATACATCGAAATGATCGTTGTATCAATACCTACAACATTCCAATATACATGCCGATACAAAAAGTTTATAGTTTTTGAGATAATTAACCATTTCGGTATTGTTTTGCATCTGTGACCTTGACCTTTGAACCCATGACCTTTTTCTATACATCAAAATGATCGTTGTATCAATACCTACAACATTCTAATATACATGCCTATACAAAAAGTTTATAGTTTTTGAGATAATTAACCATTTCGGTATTGTTTTGCATCTGTGACCTTGACCTTTGAACCCATGACCTTTTTCTATACATCAAAATGATCGTTGTATCAATACCTACAACATTCTAATATACATGCCTATACAAAATGTTTATAGTTTTCGAGATAATAATTATAATCAGAGGTTAAAAAAATAGGTCACGACCTTCACAATTGACCTTGACCTCATTTTGAAGATACTAACAAGAAGATGTCAAAACTGAAAACCTCATGTCATTATCTGGTCAAATAGTCAAGTTATAACAATTTGAAGCTATTTTACGATTTTTTCAAACTTAAACGCAAAACCTATTTTTTATCCGAATTTCACAAAATGAACAAACTATAGGCTTAAGACCCTAGAGAAGCCAAATATCACATCAGATTTTTTCTCCAATCAGTACTTTCGAAGAAGAAGATTTTTTAAGATTTTTGCACCCCTAGGTCACCTTGACCTAATTATGGTAGCCATAGCAACGCCACGAACAAATCTGAATTGCACCAGCCCATATATACTTCTGACAAAGTTTCATTAAAAACTGTCCAGTAGTTTCAGAGGAGAAGTTGAAAATAGGTGTTAACGACGCACACACGCACGCACATACACACGCTGCGCTATGCCATAATGTCAAAATGTAACCTGGCTTGATTTGCTAGTAGTGTTTTGAAAGAAAATAATGCTCATTTTTAAAAACTAATATTTGTAAAGGAAAAATTTAACAATAGCATTTTATAAAGAAAAAAAGAAAAAATAATAAGAAAAAGAGGAATAAATAAAAAGATATCCGGATGGGATTTGAACCCATGCCGTACAGGTTGCAAAGCGTCCTCGCTACCCCCTGAGCTAACCACAGCAATTACTGCCAGCCGTGTTAAAATGCAACATTAGTTATATGTGCAATGGTCAGTTTAATTTTCCCTAATTTTCAAAAATTGACCATTTTCTCCTAAGAGGACCAATTTTTTGAAAACTCGTAATGATTGCATTTTGAAAATATTTTCAGAAACAACAACGTAAAAAATGGTCTTCCAAGGAGAACACTTTGATAATAATTATCAAAGACAGGAAAACCCGCTGATTTTTCATATTTTAGGATAATATAGCACAAAGATGAGCTTATTAAGAAAAATACAAGTAAAATAGACCTTTATTGGAGCCAAAATCTGAAAGTCCACATAAAATACTGCTGCTTTATTATTTAAGTGCAAGAATATTTAGACTTTTATTTTTCAAAAACCAAAACGGTCCATTTAGGACAAAATCCCATCAAACCCGCCATACCTCTTTCTATAATTTTCTTGCTGGAATTTAAGGTATCATTTTGAAAATCACTTCTAGATTAAAACATTTGCATTTAGTTTTGACATAAATATTCATCAGTAGTTCCAAAAATAGATTACCAAAATTTGCTAAATTTAAGTTAAGGAAAATCTTAGTTGAGAAATGATTGTGAATCCAGAGCCTGGACCCTGGCGATGTTAAGTGTGGTGGTGTAATGATTAACATTTGACAGTGTAGTGGTGAGGGTGGAGCTTTAAGCCCTCAGTCAAGACTTTCATTTTTGCAGATGTTGTCAGCTATAGAAAGGTGGAGGAATCCCAAGATCCCAGTGGACACCACTGATCTTTCGCAAGAAAACTAACAAACTTTCTTACTAGGACGTGACCAAGTAGGATATTTATCTAGACATTTAGAGAGATGATGTGGTTCAGAAATCAGTGCTTTAGACCACTCCACCACCAAGTTATCTGTGGTAGTGAGAATACCGGTAGGCACTGGAATAATTTTAAACAAACATAAAAGTCCAAAATATATTTTGTCCAATAAATTCATAGAGCCTACATGGTTAGAGTATCCCTACAACTATCAAAATACTCTTCATAATTATGAAATCATACAAATTAACTTAAACCATAACATCAAATAAGCTATTGCATCCTGTCATCCTTCAAGACTGTCATCCATTATTTGTAGTGTTTAAAAAGTACATTTATAAAATTTCTCCAAAATACTGTATAGTTGCTTTTATTCACTGGTGATTTAATTTCACTATAGTTATGGTTTGACTTAAAAGCATATGGAAAATGTTAACACTGGCCACTGCATCACAAAATTTTATACCCATGAATAAGTTCCAGTGTCTGAACCACGCAATTTTATCCCAACAGAATTAAACAGCTATACAGTAATGGATTCAAATTTAAAGAGGCTTGCAAGATTATTACCACAAAAAAGTGGCATGGAGCAAAGGGCTCAGCCAGGATACTTTCATTTATATATCGAGGCATTCAGTTTTGAAATGGTGGAAGAAATTGGGGTACCTGGAGAAAAGCATCAACCTTCAGAAAGTGAACCGACAAACTTTCTCACACCCACGCCTAAGTGGGTTTTGAATTATAATTTTATAGCCTCTGTGGACAAGTATTCTAAAACATGCACTTATGGGTTAAAGTGCCTTTAACAGCTTAACATAATACATGTATCAAATTTGCTACATAAAAGCATAGTATTCTTATCTGGTAAATTAGAAAGCAGTTATTTATCAACAAAACACGTATAACTTTTTCAAAATTTATTTCATTTTTTTCAGCATTAGATATACCATGTACCTCTACCAAGTAAGTATACAATCAACAAACCATTAAGATACAGTGATTTACTATGCACAGTGTAATTCTCAATTCCCCAGTTTGTTATCTTGTTGATTTTGGACGTTGATGTATTTACCATCAAATGTGATGTTGCTTCAATGAATACACTTCAGTATAAATTTTTCTTCTGTTTCATCTTTGTAAGGTAAACAGTAAGCTGGACATTTATCACCAGTAAATGCTGATTGTTGGAGTTTAACATCCTTGTGTTTATCCTCTGTGCCAGACAGTACATCCCTTGTGACAATGTCTGGAAGAATACAGCCATGCATCATCTAGTAGTTGTGCTCTATGAGGATAAATTACTATCCTTTGGAATGAACTTTCAACCATTTGAAGTGACACCGCCACAATGACCCACAAAGCCATTAGGGAGTGCCTTGTCTGTTTTGGATTGTACAATTCAGCTCCAAGAAGTCATGAAAACTTTTCTCCTTTGCCTGTGGTTTCTAATCTTTTTCGGTGACCAGAAATTTTTAGTTTTTCAACTGTTCCATCATATACTATCGTATTAACATGTTTGGTATTTTGGTACACTATACAAATTTCATTCCTCTTAAACTATCACCATCTTTCTGTTCATTTTAAGAACTGATCTTCTAGAAGAACATTCATATATTCACTAGCATTTTTGAATTTTAAGTAGCATTCCTTTTCAGATAGCAATGTGCTAACATCATTCATTCTGGACTTGATTCCTACAATTTTCCAAATCTAATCTGCTTGATGGTCATATTATTCTCCTTTTGTGCCAAATTTCAACATGCTTGTCAAGTTGAAATTCAGATTTGATAAAGCAGGTGTTACATAACATTTGTGGGTCATGATTCAAACTTTTTGCCTTTGCCAAATTCCAGCATGTTTTCAGAATTGATCTTTCAGCTTTCTTAGACCAGGTGTTACATAACTCACAACTTTGATATTTGTTGGTCACAGTTCAAACGGTTTGCCTTTACCAAATTTGTCCTGCTTGTTTGTTCAGATTTCAAATTTCTCGAAGCAGATGTTGTGTCCGTGTTCATCATAGTCATCTCTCGTAATGGTCATCTTATGGAAATCTGGATCTGATGCCAGTTTGACTCCACCCTCCCAGCAATAGGTAATAGGGCTATAGAAAAAGAAACAAAAATAAAATTAATCATTGTAATTTAAGAGCCGAGAGGTGAAATTGTGTGTGACACCCCAGTCAAAATTTCATTCACTCAGTTTTGTACAGAAAACAGGAGTGCAAGAGAAAACCAACTGGCAAACTTTCTCACATTAAGATCTGCCTGACTGTAATAAGATTTTAACCATGAAAGGTACTGTGATCTGTAAGTTGGTGCTTTAGACCACTCAGTCACTGAGGCCCCCTCTACACAATTTAAGACAAACCAGACTCAAATAGTACAGGTTTGGGGTGGTGGGTTATGGTGCCAGTGTACTTCATTTCTGTGAATAAAATCTTTCATATCTGCGAATAAAAAAAATATCATCTCCGCGAGTAAAAATATTCATTCCCGTGAGTAGGTATATTTCAACACCGTGAATGATAATATACTATTTGTACCTCTTCTGTTAGCCCACTGTAATATATTGACATATTGATGACATCAAATTTCACAACAGAGAACCCTCAGTGTTCAACGTCATTAATTTGAAACAAACATATAGAAATCTGCAATATGAAATATAACAATAATTTAAATTTAGCAACTGAATATACTAGTAACATCACAAACTTACTGTGGTGCTTGTGTAACAGAAACGTCAAATTCTTCTGGTGCCTCACTTCTAAGTCCTGCTGAACTGAAAATGAAAAGCAAATAATACATCTTAATTACTGTTTGATACAGTAAAACCTGATTTATGAACTACCTTTAAATACCACCTTTATGTCAATTGCAACCTGCCTCACATATCCATGATTGACTTAACTACAGTACAGACCTGTCGAAAGTTTAACACTAAGCTAACGGTTAAATTCGAATCAGCAGCACATCTCTGACCCTTTTTAACTATACTGTGATAGGTTTTCTGCAGCGGCTTTCTATCGCTTTTTGGGCACTAACTATCCATATCTCGGACACTTGGCAGTAAACATTTGACTCCTTTGCGTTAGCTCAGAGTTAAACTTTCGACAGGTCTGTACTGTATATAATGGCTCTCTATAAACTCCATCTGTCTGAAACACAAGTGTCTGTCAATGTTTGTTCGTATACGAAATATACTTGCCAATATAGTTCAAATTTTTCACAGATCATAATATTTTTTGTTATTTTATTTATTGAATTAAGCTTCTGTCATTATAAAGTTGAGTGGAGTAATGGTGTTTTACACCACAGTCAAGAGTATTTCATTGATATTAAGGTGGTCAGTTCAGGGATGGCAGAGGAAACTGGAGTGCCTTGAGAAAAAAATACCTTCCGCTTGTAAACTGATACACTTACATACAAAATGATCTTCTCCAAGTGGAGAGGCCTTTCACAATAGAATATCCCCATGTTATATGACAGTGTTGATACACACAATATAATTTTCCAATATTTCAAGTGTAGAAAGAAAGAAAATTCATGACATAAATGTCACATTTAGCTCTTGACATTTGACTAAACTGACATTTTAGGGAACAACTTTCACATCTGACATGTTGTCAAGTTGCAAACCCCACCTACACCAAAAAAGTTAAAACTAAAACATCTTTTAAGGTCTAAGACAGAAACCAGTAATTAATTTAATTTTATTTACAACTTTGATAATGTGGTTCACTAGCTTATCACATGATCAGACTTAACATTTGTGTGGGACATTTTGGAAAACATGAACATTGCAAATTTCTGGAATAACATCATTTTTACTGCTGTGATTCCATATTCAATGATAAGTTGTTTCACACAAACATCAGAGAATCTCATATTGTTTACTGAAGAACTCCATGAAAACATTTTTTTCTTTAATATTATGCACCACAAACGCTGACAAGGTCATTCAGCATTGAAGATCACCACATATACAGCTTTAAGTGATTATTTGGAGACTGGTCCCTACAAGTTTTATTTCTTAATTTTTTTAATTCAAAAACTCATGGGCAACTCAAATTAAATATCAAAGTCTGTTGCAATTAACGTTCTTCAAGTTTAACTGCATTACCAAGGTTCTTGTTAGATAAAAACTTACAATCTATCATAGAATCCTGACAGTAGACAATTTCCACCTGTTAACAATACATTGCTGTACATGTGTGGCTGCATCTCTGTAAAATAAACAGGAAAGTCTTGTTACATGCAATAATTCATTAGTGGTATAAACAGATTTTTATCTTAATTTCCTAAAATGATAATTTATTTATTCACAGGGATGCAGATTAGGAGGGGCCCAGTACCCCATGGCTACTAAAAATCAATCTGGGCCCCTTAATGTTTACACATTTTAGCTATTTATTACTACCGGTATTACAAATTCTTTTCTGAAGTGAACTGGGCCCCTAACTGAAAATAGTTAAGCTTCATCCCTGATTCAAACATCAAAGAAGTAGGAAAGGTAACGATAACTTTGCTTATCTATTAATTTAGTCATACTTTATGTATCTTGAGTATAAAGTTGCTATAATAATTCCTCTTTTGAATTTTTTGCCATGAACTCTTATAATAAATATAACTATTAATGGCTTAATCTGCATTTATTTTGTTTGTTATTGACTTACAATAACATCTGTATTACACTGTAAAATGAATATCTGATTTTCCCTAACAGTACTGGGTCCTCCCCCCCCCCCCTCTCCACCATTTTAACTTGGGTGAATCCTATTTCATAGAGGAATATAGTGGCATGATTAAATTCTGATATGTGAAAAATTATTGGTGTTAATATGAGTGTAAAGTATTGCTGATCCCATTAAGATCTACATTTAACTTGTTTCCATCTATAGCAAACAATTCTTTAAGCTATTAAACACAAGATCAATCCATCAAATCTAATACTGAGACAGTCGGTTCATGGATGATGAACAAAACTGCAGTGCCAAAACAAAAACCACTGACCTTTAGCAAACGAACTGACAAACTTTCTCTTAGTAGGATTTGGCCCTAGTGGGATTCGAACATAGGTGGTGGGAGTCACTGTGATCTGAAAGCACACACTTTAGACCAATTGGCCACCGAGGCCCCAGTATGTTTGATAACATTACCTTCTTTAAGACATTGTACTGTTTTTACGATAGCCTCTGTTACTCCCATTTCCTGTATTCCTACATCTGATGGATGGAAAAGTAGTTCTGGTATTGCAAATCTCTCGTTGTTCATTCTGATAATCTGTAAAAAATACACAGCAATACATGCATATTATAAAACATTCAGGTTCTGTTGATCAGAAAATTTTATTTTTTCAAGAAACTATATTTCCAATTATTCACATTTTTCTACTTTTCCCACTGCCAATATCTGCATTTGAGAATAGACAAAAATCTCTATGTCATTTTACACTTCTTTAGCATTCAAATAAGTTTAACTTCAATGGTGTAAAGGGGTACAACTCTTGTTAACTATTTTATTGATTGATGAAAAATTGGTACATAAAAAGGCACCCAAGAGATCAGAAAAGAAATTTGTTCCTAATGGACAGGTGTCCTTAATATGAAAGTGTGCTTTATATACAGATTTTACCATAATATACATGTACACTATAAATCACTTTTATTTCTTAATCTCTTTTACAGGAATTTGAAACCAAAACAACATTGCTACATTTTCATGATTTCATATCCATTATCAAATAGTTTAGATGAGTATTGGTGTTTAATATCCCATCAAGATTCATTCACTTATATTAAGGTGTACAGAGTACCTGGATAAAACCACCAACCTTCAGCTAACAAACTGACAAATTTTCTCACTCTAGGATCTGTAATCTGTAATTGTGTGCTTTTACAGGGTTCGTACAGACATTATGACTCCAAATTTAAGGACTTTTAAGGTCTTTTCTGGGTCTTATTTGTAAATTTAAGGCCTAATCAGAGGGACAATTTAAGCAAAAAATACTGATGTAAAGGCAATTAAATAATAAAACAATTGCTTACGTGTCCATATTAACGACACTTGAAGTGGAGGTTGAAGTTTGGTGTTTGGTTGGGCCAGGTACCTTGAAATTGTCCATTTTAACATGACTTATGTATTATTAATTTATTTATTTATATCAGTCTATTTGCAACCACTTAATATTAAAACACAGACATCCAACTGGCCAAATTCAAGTGCTTTTTATGGCCTTCAGGATGAATTCAAGGGCTTTTTAGGGTCAGACTTGTTTTTAGGGTCTTTTTAGGGCAAACCTCAAAATTTAGGGACTTTTCCAGGCCTGTACGAACCCTGTTTTACCACTCAGTCACCGAGGCCAGCTATTATCAAAAGCTATTTTTAATTATTTGAAATTTGATTTTTGCACCCTTTATTTTCCCCAAATCCCAAGTAGACAATCTACATTACATCATACAATCTTACCTGTTCACCCTCTTTAGATTTACCAGAAGTCTCCTCAATCGGTCGTACAAATCCTCTCTTAATGTGAGTATAATCCGGTAATACATAGTCTCTGGCTATAGTATTCAAAGGACCTTTTCTTCTACAATGTAGAAAGATGCATACATCTATTTACATACACATCTGAAAATGCCTGATTAATAAGATTTTATCACCAGAAAATAAAAGAATGGAGTCAATTAATAATGTTTTTATGCCCCAGTCACAGTTTATTCACTTGGTATATCAAGATTATAGGTCTAAAACGGTGCAGGAAACCAGAGTGCCAGGAGAAATCAATTTTCGGCAAGCCAACAACAAAATTTCTCACAGTAAGTTCTTTCTAAGTAGGATTTGAACCCAGAGAGTGAAAAGCATTGTGATCCCTAAGGAATACATGTATAAAGAAAGGATTAATAGATGGATTGACTGAATGGGGTGACCTTCCAAAGATCACACTTTATAATTTATAAAGAATCAAAAAACCATCCAATACCTTGCTATTTCCATATCTTTATTAAACTGTTGTGACACATAACATACATCTTCTTTGACTTGATTAATGACATAGGTCTCATCCATAACCATCAACTGTCTATAAAAATATATAAACATTTTAAACAAAAAAATTATTTATAACATGATTACTTGTAATTAGATGCCTTACATAAAATGAAACTGGTTTAACTCCCTCACTATTCTTGCATGACCTTTCATAATTTGATTTCTTCACATTTCCAAACTTAACAAGAAAGGCTAAAGGTCACCAAATTCATTCATGGTTGTGTTTTTACTGCCATTATCAAGTGTCTAAAGGGTACCACTAAAGAGAAATAATTTCAATTAAGTGATTAAGGACTCTAGAGAAAAGATTGGGAAAATGTGTACTGTGTACAAGTACAAGGGGATTATTTGACATTTTTGCAAAAGTGTTTCCCAGAACTGACTGGCCCGATGTAAAACACCATTACTCCACTTCAATCCAAAACATTTCAGATTCTCATTATAAAACCTGTTAATTTTTACATTGACATTTAGACTGCCAGTAAAAGCCAATGATACTAAACATACGTTTGACCAAGACTTGCAATAGTATTACATTAGGAGTGGAATGAAATTATTGGAATTGTTTAACTTCCAAGTCAAGAGTCCTAAACTTACATCAAGGTTTTTTTGGGGATAGTGGAGAAAACCTGAGAACCTGGAGAAAACCACAATCCTTCAGAGTACAAGACCTTAGAGTATACTGGTTTGAGAGTATGCAAACATTTCTATTACTAAACTACAATACCGTAAATCGGGAAATTTTGGCGTCGGGATAATTTGGCGGTTTTCTCCCAAAATGTGAATGTTTAATTTTGGTGTGTTTAAATTTGGCACTTCACTGAATAAGACGTTTTATTTTTGGCACTTCACTGAATAAGATGTTCACAAACAGCCACAAGACGAACGGATTATGCTGATTGAAAACCGGAAGTGTTGTAATTTATAAATTAGAAAATGAAATGGAAGCCTTCCGGGTTTCATAAAATAATGATAATAACGATAATACAAATTGAAATACCGATATATATGCAAGTTAAAAACAAAAGTACTGTATAAGGGGACAGTTCATTAATAATGAAACAATAACGAAGCGCGTAGTAGTTAACACCCCGCGTGGAACCTCTGTAATAACAAACCTCACCCTTGACCGACACTCGTTATGGCTTCTGTAATCAACACATTTTACAATTAAACAAACACACATTTAAAGAAAGTTATGATGATTCTGAATGGGAAACAAAAGAAATAGACACGCGACTACTTAAGTCCATAGGTATTTACTGATTAATAAACAATCACCTGATTAGATGACAGGTAAACACGCGGTAAGGACAATATCGTAGGATATACTTAGTGAAGTTGGGTAAGGTTTTATAAAAGACCGGCAGACAGACTAGCGCTAGTTTACTTTTGTCGGACCGAAAACTGATTTGTCCGTTTATATTCCAGTTGTAAAATTGAAAATGTCCGAAAACAAAAAATTTCCGACTGGTGATTTTTCACGTCGGTCAAAATAAATTTTTATCGGACAAGTCCGGCAAATATGACCCTTTTCCGGCAAGTTAAGATAAAATCGCTCTATTACGGAACATCGATTTTCAGGCAAATATTGGCATTTCTTTTTTTAGAATATGTATTTTTTTGGCGTGTTTAATTTTGGCACTTTTAAGTTGGGTGCCAAATAAACCAAAATTAAACTACAGCCAAAATTTCCCGATGTACGGTAGCCCACACAGCTTAAGGTAACAAGAAAACGCCTCTGTAAATCATGTCTACAAACATTCGACATATTGGACACTGATTCTCCTATTGGGTGTATGACATGAGATCTTTATACAGATGTTCTATAAAAATTCCAATTCACAACAAACTTCTACATACCTGTATGATATAACTTCCTTCAGGTGATTAGTTAACACTTTACCACCAACATTTATCCTGAAAGTACAAGTAAATCTAGTTAATGAAGAACAACACTATATCAACAACATTTTTCTATAAAGACCTGTTTAAGGAATTTGCAAAACAACTTTATTTATTTTCACTGCCAAAAGACATTGTCAGTGTTTGTGGGACCCTGCATAATACCCCATATTTATGCATGACAGTTTAGAAAAAAGCATTATTTTTAAGTATAACACACTAGATTAAGATCAAAGAAAATGAATTACCTAATTTTAACAAAGTGTAACAAAGATCCAAGTCTGATAACCAGACAGGTGCTTGGCAACAAAGTGTCAAATCCAGTAAAATAGGTTTAGCAAGATACATTAGAACTCACCTTCGTATATTTTCTACTAATTTCTTGTCTTTATAATATGGTACTATATGAGTGAATGAGTAGCCTGTATCCACTACTAAAGTACAAAATGGTTTCTGTGGCTGTTCTCTGGAATATTTATACTGACTTAAAAAAGATGCTGAAATGGAAATCAATTATAAACTTTATATGGCCAAAAAAATGCATGTGTATCCAAAAAGTCTATAACATATATTTAAAAAGGCTTTTTTGTATGAAGACAAGTTTTAGGGGACTGAGTGATTTACAAATTGATAATGTTCAGATTTTAGAAGCCTATTATTTTTATCTAAAACAAGTTTTTTAGAGGAATTGAGTGAAGTGACTGGTACATTAAATTACATGGCAATTTAACTAATTCCAGTCAATGATGATACTTAAGAAGTTAAGATAAAATTTGGCATCTGTTCAAAGAAAAAGGGGCCTCAAAGGCAAGGCAGTCTACAGCACAAACATACAGACCACAGCCAGTGTTCATTCCCAAAGACACTATGGCACAATTTATCCCCATATTTCACCAAATGACCCCATTGGTAAGCCTTTATTGGGCCATATTTAACTTAACATGAATGCAAAAATATTGATGTTCTGGTGTTTTGGAGAAATGCTTTTGAAAATGGCCCCTCTGAAAAATTCCTGGATTGAACACTGCACAGCACAGCACTTCTCAATCTTGTACCCACAAGTTTATTACACACTCTTGTAGACCATAATTGGATAGTGTTTGTCCGTTTGCAAAAGGTCATTAGTTTTCTCCAGGCACTCTAGTCTCCTTAACAATCAAAGACAAGACTGTGTAATCATGGTATAAACTTACAATTTGTCCTCAAAGCAGACTTGAACTGATATTCTTCAAACAATATTTCATTCATAGCTTCTTGCGTTGTACTGAAGTTGAAGTACGGCTCCGTCACAATAATATCAGTTTCATTAAAATCAACCTGAAATTAGACAAAACAAAACATATCAAAGTTAACATAATCATTCACATATGCATCATCTAAATGGACTAGAATTCCAAGAGGGCTCCATAAAAATGGTACACATTAGAAACTTATTTGGATATACAGTCGACTCTCGTTATCTCGAATTTGTTGGGTCCGTGGAAAGTAGTTCGACATATCCGAAGTTCGACTTAAAAATCGGCAAGTCCCCGACATCGGATGTAACTCTGTTGTACTTCTCATAACTGTTGACTTCCGGTCCATAATCGGCAATTTTTTATCATTATTTATTTCAATATTTATAACTTATGTTTATACTATTAAACAATGTAATGACAAAAATAAATCATTTCAATATTTATAACTTATGTTTTTACTATTAAACAATGTAATGACAAAAATAAAAATGATGAAATAATTCTCGACTGAAAAACCTGAAGACGGCAACTCGGCATGGAAGACTAAACAGAAACTTCACCGTAATCTCTTAATCGTTTGTTAATCTTTCAGTTAAAATTAAATCACTTAGCTTTGGTTATTTTAGGCATGTTTTCACCCACACTTCAAAGATTCTCGTTCCGTCATAATTTACTAAAAAATATTAAGCTTTGGGTATTAAGTTTTCATTTCGCATACTTCAAAGGTAATCATTCTGTAAATTTGAACGACCCACACGGGAGGTAACTGTTTGTGTGTACATGTGAACACTGATCGACCGAAGGTGTGTGGATGTAATTAAAGATCAATAATGCTGATTATTTATTATTGATTCACGGTCAGGTGATTAAGAAAGGGTTTCTTTCTTCACAGGTAAAGGTAACAAAAGGAAGGACTTCAGTTTATTCTGACAAAGGGAACTCAATCATGCATGTACAAACGTGACAGGTGACAGTTAAGACATCAAAGAATTTTGCCGGTTCGACTCAAGTGTATCAAATTTAGAATGATTTAATGTCAACGGACCCAAAAATTACTTCGACTCATCCGGAAATTCGACTTACACGATTTCGACTTAAACATATAATTCCAGTATATTTATATAAGAATAAAATTGGGACCGCAAAACTTACTTCGACTTATCCGGAATTTCGACATATCCGAGTTTGACTTAACGAGAGTCGACTGTATAGTGATACTAATTTGGTTTTTATATGATAACTTATTACCTACAAGTCTCAGAGAGAGAGAGAGAGAGAGAGAGTTAGAGAGAGAGAGAGAGAGAGTTTTTAACAACCTGTCTAAATCACCAAAGCTTTTCTTCTAACTAGACAGTATTGAATTTACACAAGATATTTTAACAAACAATATTATTGGTATGGCCTAAAAATAAGTTCAATTTTTATCAGGTTTTGATTTGTTCAGAGTTCAGTTTCAGCAGGTTTCAATGTAAAACATTACCTTTAAAACATCTTTACCAAACATGTAATCCCACACTTGTCTTTCTATATCCCAGTTTACAAGGTAACCCTGTAATAGAAAATGAAATCAAACTGCTGAAACAGTCAGCACAAATATTCATCTCTGTATCAACAAACAACAAGTACATGTACATGTTTTTGCATTATTTTCCTCAATACTTACTAGTAGTTAAAAAGTTTTGTTTCAAGAATACATTGGAGTGTTTAATCTAGGATTTTTCAGAAAGGAGACTTTTTTCAAAAACTTATGTCTAAAACGCCATAACATCTATAGTTTTACATTCACTTAATGTTAAACATGGCCAAATAAGACCTTAACAATATAAGAGATCAATGGACCCTGAGGTCTCTTCTAGAAGAACCTCAATACATGTATCTGAACTGGTCAAAACTATGATTTATAAAACATTTTTTGTATTTAAGAAGTGTAGCAAAATGAATTTTAACTGGCAAAATCGCTATGCAAACTTGCATGCCATTTGTACAATTCTTACGAGTGAATTCAAAATCAATCAACATTCTACATTCAGAGGAAATAAAGATTTCAGTATTGTTTCAGATTAAAAATGAAAACAATTTTCACACCAAGACATTTTGTTCTAATTGAAACAAGTGTACTTTACATTCAATTTTTCCAAAAATTTAGTTTCGGAGTTTTTTAAGTACCCATTGGAAATGTTAAAATGAATAAATTCCAAAAGTGACAAAGAAAAACTCGTTAGTTTGTAATGTATACTTTCTCCATTGACATGTAAATTTGGGGATCAAGGTGTCCACAAACAAATGGAAGTTGGGACACAACGAAAATAAATGACTTCATAGTATCTCAGCTTCTAGTAACCGACAGAATACCCATGTAAAGTGAAGAAGAAACACATGTCTTACCTTTTGGAATGGTAATAAGTAATATAATCCTGATAAGTCTTTACATTCTTCTATCTGATCTCCTATAAATATCCTAGTTCTTACATTCTTAGCCTTTGTCACACAATTTGGTAAGACCCTGAAATAAATGTAAAGATATAAATTAATCTACACTGCAAAGTAAACCCAATCTTGAAATTAGTTTTCAAGGTCAATGTCAGCCTATCTATGATAAACTGAAAAAATTGAAATCTCTATATATTACCTTTAATAGACTATTACAGTTGAACCTGTCTTAAAGGCCATCTCTATATAAGGGCCACCTGCTTTTAAAAGCCAGTAAAATTTTATCCCAACCACTTACTATTCATACTATAGATGCCTGTAAGATAGGTTTGACTGTAATATCCAAGATACTGGGTATGTTAAACTGCAAGTTATAAAATCTTGGTCTTCAGATATCACATATTTTTAACCAAAAGTTATATCATATGGCTTTGACTGAAAGGCAAGGTCAACTGATCTGTATGTTTCATTTTGAAACATGTTGCTTGTTGCAAGATGAACTTGCATTCTATGTTCCACTTCCAAAAGAACAGTGTAGCTCAACTGCACATCTTGTCCATCCAAAACAACATTGGATACCAGGACTCTCGCTAGATTGTTCTTGGTGTAGAAATTCTGTCTCCATTCACAACTCCTGGTTTTATAAACCCTCCTAAACTTTGTTTTTTTGGGGTATAATAATCTAAATAACAATGCAATTGTATGCCATCCATCTCATTATTGTGTCTGCTCCATATCTTACATGTCTATGAATGGATTTTGATCAAATTAGACACAACTGTATACCAACACAAGAGGATGCATTGCAAACCAAATTAAGTATTTAGGAAAATTCACCAAAAGACTCATTTAGTGTCCCTCTGTCTGGCTGTTGGGGACGGGGGTATTTGTCTCTCAAGAGACTGTCTCTTGTTTTACAGTTTTTATTAAAGATCTATCTTTTTATTCCCAAACAAAATGTTTTAAATTGTTACCATGGAAACTAAAACAAGTTGTTTGACACTAATACCCTTTATTGTTTTAATTCAAATAAGTCTAATGCCTGGTTTACCATGGAAACTGTGACAAGTCATTTGACAATATCTTATACCCTTTATTGTTTTAACACAAATAAGTCTACCACTAATGTCTGGTGTACTTATGTACAAATTCAAAAATAACCCATTCAAATTTACAAATATCAAATTTCAATCCGACATGTGCCACTATCTTCATTAACAATTAATAACTTAATAGACTGATATTGATCCAATGTGACCTGTTATTAATTTGGTATAAAAAGTTATCAAGTCTGCCGACCAATCACAGCAGACTTGTCTATAGTTACTGGGCTTCATTCATGTGGAAAATTAAATTAAGACAAACCCAATGATCCAAAATTTTTATATGCTCCCCAATCAGTTTATTTAATCTCAATTCAAATATAATTATATCTATCAAGGATATTAAAACAATTATTCATAAATTATCATTTAATTATGAAAAATATTTTAATGCCCCAAAATAATTATAATCCCTTCATGGTAAAAAATATTACTACCCATGCATAGACTTCTGATAACCGACTTTAACGAAAAATAAATAAATTGATATAGACAATTGGGAAAGGCTTCCAATTTTAACATCCACTAATATTTATTTTTGATTGAAAAATCCTAAATTGATAGAATCAAGCTATTTGGAATACTGATATGTCAATGAAAGACAATTTTTCAAAAATTCTACATTTTAGAATTCTAAAACTTAAAGGAGAGAGAAGGGGCTACAAAGTCCTACTGAAAATATTTAAACATACCGGTAATTTCTACAAACATGATGTATATTTACAGTAGAATTTTAACCTGAACTTCAATTTATCAAATACCAAGGATAATTTCAAATGTGATTTTTATGACCCATCCTTTTTTTTTCTTTTTTTTTTGGCTGCTCTTCATTTCAATACAAAGTTTTTCAAATATGGACAATTCATATGGAAAACATGTTAACATATTTAGAACCTATGTGGAACAATGGATACATATGGAAAGTTAACATGCATGTAGTACATTGTACAGGCATTGCAGAATCTGCAAAACATGGTTGTTTATGTTGAAGAGATTCTTTTTACAATAGTAAAATACAGAAACTAGCAATCTGGAACAAACAAAAAAGACCCAAACAAATAAAAATAAGAATTGTTTGAAGGCGACAAAGCTAGACCTCTTGCCCTCAACTGGCTATGGGGCCATTACTCCATACATGCAGAGTTATGGTCCCTGGTTGTTGTTTGTTATACATCACCTTGATATATTGTATGTGTATACCAAGTCCCAATACTTTGGGAGGGAGATACAGAATAGATTAATATACACTCCCATCCCTGTTGCCTCAAAAAAAGTGTTTGTAAGAGATGATGTGCATAAACAATTAAACATAAACAGAATAAGTTAATTCAGTGAATTAGAATTTTTTTGTGATTTGCACTTATGTTCAAAGGGTCATAACTCCAAGAAAAATGAGCAAACCAACTTGGATTAACGAAAATTGTGCATCTCCTATCAACGTTGATGCTATGCACCAAGTTTCATGAAAAAGTGCTTCATAATTTTGGAGAATTTGCACAGACAAGAACTTTGGACGGACGGAAGGAAGGAAGGAAGGATGGAAACTTAAATTTAATATTTGCCAAGAGGGGGGATAAAAAACATGAAATAAACATACAAAGAAAACAGGCCAAGAATTTATGGCCCAGATTATAAATTCCAGATTATATAAATTTAAACATAAAATTTGATTCAATTACTTTTAAAAATTGAGTAAAATTTAATACCATCCAATTACAATTACATTTTTCAATTACCACAAATTTGTTCAAACCTGGGCCATACAAAATAAAATTGAAATTCATCTGATAAAAATAACTTTAATAAGGCATATCTACAACAAATTAAAATTTTTTTTTGTAAAATTTGAAAATAAATATCTGCTTAATTGAACTGTCATTTTTCTAAGCCGGTGTAAAAGTTCAGCGATCCATGTATACTAAAAACGGGCGGTGAACTGAAGTACATAATACATTTTATCACTCTAAATATCTATTACTACATACAAAATTTTTGAAATGTTAAACAAAGTGGTCATCAAGCATGGTGGGTCTCGTTATTATCTCAAACAATACAGGTCAATTGACACATTTTTAACAGCATAAATATTTAATTCTCCATGAAAATAAACAATGCCACTTGTTAAATGACTTTAAAAGACAAGATAAACGACACGCGAATCACGAAGAATGTTACCCCAATAAACACAAAATATATGATAGGTATAGAAGGTTACTGGTCTTATTAAGTGTTGGTAAGGGGAGATTCCGACAAACGAGGTTAAAACTAGCGTCTGAATTTTGGACTACATATTTACAGTGTGGTGGTGTCTCTTATACATACAGATGGATATTTACGAAAATTTAGGTGTTAATTCCGAAAATGGATTTAAATGGATTTATTACAAATAATGTGTATTCTAGATAATAATCAGGTAATGTTAATGGTTTGTTTTAATGGCATGTTACCAATTGAAATACATGTATAAATGTAAACAAAAAACCAAATCATATTATCAATAATAATCTTGAAATCTAAATGTTTATGTTCAAAAATACATGTACCAGTTTTTTATAGTTCAAAACCTTTACACTATATTTTTTTCTTCAAGTTTTGAAGCAATAATGTGTAAATTCTAGTTCTCCACAGCAATTCAACTAAATTGAAAATATTGAAGGCCATCATCCATGGAATTGGGAGAAAATAATGACAATTTTAGATTTTGTTATTTTGAAAAAAAATATATCAAAGATAAAACCTGATACACAACCAATTCAGAAGCCACTGTTATGGTTCAATTTTCATAAGTCAAATACATGTATTCTTCCATATCTGCGTATGTGAGATAGGGTTTTTCGCTATGTGAGATATGCGTATCTCGCATGACCATGTGATCTTTAGTTACCTCATAATCAAAAGGCAATTACATGATGTCATCATGTTATGAATATGACGTCATCTTGCAGGATAAAGACATCCAATATTCTTCAAAATTTAGAAATTTTGAGTGTGTTTCAAATGTTAATTCTGGGATTTTTAGAATGAATAACTTTGTTCTGTAGTTTATACATTTTATATAAACCAAAATCAGGTACATTTTTTCATATTTATTTTAAAGTAAAACATTGAATAACAAAGTTAGATTTTACAAAAATGCCTATGTCAATGTCTATGTTAATCGTATTTGAAGCCATATGTTGGCATTAAAATTAGAATTTTCATTAAAATGAAAATTTTCCGTCAAGAATATTCCTCATTTTGTCACGAGTATGTTTTTTTCAGGAAAAATAGATTGTGGTGCCTAATAGATCATAATCACGACTAAGGGAACAAAATATTTTAAAAAAAAATTGTTTTAAGTCGCATTTCAAATACATTTTAATATAATTCCCATCTTGGAAAAAGAATAAATGAATCACCATAGCGTCAATTTTTCATTAGGCCTAACCAAATGTTCATTTTCGGAAATTCCCATTGTACAAGTTGTAACTTGCCGAATCAAAGGCGGTTCCACGAGTTTTCTCATCTAATGAAATTCATTGATAACATCACTTCCTATGCTGACAGGACTTGCAATGTATGATTTTACTTTAATTTTAATCTACTTTCACTTTCAAAGAAAATTTAAACAAGTAATAAAGGTATGATTTTAATCAGTTTACCGGATTGGGGAGGTACATAACAAATTATCTCTGTTTCCATTCCTAGTAGCCAAAATCGCCATTGGCTACTAATTTCTGCGGAATTCTTTCAAAAAGTAACCTATTTTAGCAAATTTGTAGAAAAATACTTTAAAAAGGACTATATTTTCACAAATTTTGGAAATTTGGCTACTAATTATTTCAAATTTGTGGAAACCTAGAATTATGTAAATATACATCTTACACCACTGCCTTGTCTAAGTTACAATGTAACCGTGCATCACGTCCACAGCAATACACAACACGTGGCATGAAAATAATGCAATTTACCTGTTCATAATATCTAAACTACATCCTGCAATACATCACCATTTTGAAAATCTCATCAATGTGATTTCGAAAGATCTGAAGAGATTCCAAAACATGTCATTTCAAATGCATTCAGGATTTTCACTAAGAAATATAGAAATTTTAATAGATTAGATCTTTTTGACCTAGTACATAATCTACATAAGGTCTGTGCTAAAATTAGAATAAAAATGTCTGCAAAAGTGATCTGCGTTTTCTTAAAGGTTACACTGTCAGTTACATTAATTAGTTAATACAATGAAAATAATCCTATATACCCCTCCCCCCTAAAATTAGTTTTCAGGGGGTATAAAAAGAAATATTCCAGCTGTGTTTTCACCCCCTCAACCCAAGCCTCCCTGTTTATGGTGACAGCTGGGGCCATACATAAAGATTAGATGCAGATGTAGTCAAGTCCAGGCTTGAAAGATACCAAGTCAGAGGACTCTGTAATATGAGCAGGTAGACTGTTTCATGCTGTGATCGTCCTGGGAAAGAAAGATAATCTATACAGGGCTTCGATTATTCACTCGTCCACCCGTCCTTACGAGTGAAATGTGTACTGGGACGAGTGATGTTGTCATTGAACTCGTCATGGTGCTGAGTTAAATTTGTCAGACATATACATCATGGGCTTGTTACAATTAATAAACAACAGACAATTTAGTGTAGGTCGGGAAAATCGTGTATAAGGAGGTCAATTGTAATGTAAAAATCTTGCCGTTCTGTTACAAGCACGAATCAACAAAATCATTTGAACGTTTGCATCATATGTGCAAAAATTCGGAAGTCACTTAGTGTAACGTAAAATCAAACCGATGTTCCAAGTGTTTATATATTTGTCAGTCGTTTATCTTTTACACTTGTGGTGACTGTGCTGAGTTAAATTTCCAAATGCCGAGTGGTTTTCTAATTCAACTAGGCACTGTGCCAAGTGGAATTAAAAATGCTATCTAAGGCCTGCTATAGTATGATGTTAAGGTAGTTGGCATTCTGTAGTTCCTAGAATGTGTTCACCTGGTGACACTTGCAGCAGATGTAATAAGGTACCTGTGTGCTGGCATGTCTACAGGGTTGTTGGGAATTTTGTAGAGCATACATAGTTGAGCATGAGTCCTTCTTGTCTCTTAGAGTGTTCATCTTGAGATGATACAGCATGCTGGTGTTTTGGTAATGGCTAGTGACATACTGGGCAGCCCACCTGTGAACTATCTCAAGCTTCTTTATCTGTGTCTTGGTAAAAACTAAAACAAGCGATCTACTGTTTCACCTAAATGGTACTTCACAGGCAAGTCAGTAACCTGTCACTTGACCTGCAAATTGTATATACCAATTAGCTACACTAGATAGGTAGTCAGGTACCTCAGTCAGTATAGAGTCTCACTAGTATTGGGAAATTTGGGCTTGTATGTCTGCCTGCCTATTTGGGACTGAGAAGTGACCTACCAACACTTGCTCCCAGGTTTATTTTGATTCAAATCATTCAAATTATGTAGTTGAATAAAATTATGAAGGTAGGAATCTGTCCGACAGGAATTGATTGATAAAGTATCTACGTGTTAATGACACCATCTTAATGGGCATACTTTTAGAACTTGTCAATTATCATGACCGTGGGGGGGGGGGGGGGGCACCTGTTAACTGTACACGCCAATATGGGCTTTACAGAGTCAGGTATACGCCTTGTTAGTAAATAAAGTACTCGACAGTATGTGTCTGATAACCAGAATCATACACGTGTTACGTTACCTGGGTTCTTTGTCTGTTGAATAGCCGACTTTTGCCGTGCCGGCTCCGTTGTCCAACACGATCACCACCATCTTGGATTTTAAAATGTGCGCTACAACTTTTACGACATATTCAACAAATAAAACTAATTAAAGAATTATCAATAATAAACCAATTATATGTAATCAAGGACAACATTATATATACAAATAAAACTTGTAGCGATTTAATTAAAACGTCCATAAAGAAGATCTTAAAGCGAAGGAGTGGTTGCGACATGTGACCCAGTTAAGACAAAATTATAGTCTGTATCAAAATATTACATTCAACCGTGTGAATGCCATCAGTAACTTCTTTTCTTAATTTAGTCAAGTCGAATTGAATACTAGTGACAATTTATTCATTTTAACGTTTAGATTTATGGATATTCAAAATCCGTTTTTATATAACAATGAAAAGTTTTTAGTAATTGAAAATATTCAATAAAATAGTCATGATAAAGTCTTCAGTCAACGAGGTACTATCGTACAACACAATGTCAGAACTAAACTTATTCCGCGTTTCTTCACCGTGAATACCGGCCATTTTCTATATATTCACGTATCTGTATCGCGTGTTATGCTGATACACCCACACTTTAGCAATTGTTATATATAATGAAGTTCAACCCTGTTAGTATAATATTTTAGAACGATTCAATGTTTGTTCATAGTTCCGTAACTCTAAAAAAAGCCAGTCACCTTGGCTTACTTTGACTTATGTCTCTGATTTCCTTGGGGAACAAAAGGTCACAACAACACCTCTCCAACGGACTCAATTCTAGGATATCTTCTTCAACTCGGTCCATGTTTTCCAGTAGCTGTTGCCTCTATGCCAGTGCTTCTACACCAAGTATATTTTAAACTTTCCTTGTTCCTCTTCCCCCTTGTGGATACCAGTCGATAACCTGCCTGGTGACATTTAATGCAGGCTTGCGCAGCGTGTGGACAATTTATCCCAGTTTCATGATCTCAGACTCGATTGGAACTCGTCTGGTCCTATTCTTAAGTTGTTTATTTGATACAACTTCTGGCCATTTGATGTTGAGGATGTTCCTGGGGCATCTGTGTATAAATATCTGGAGTTTGCGTGGGTTGGTCTTCAAGTTTCTGAGCAGTATATTAGGATGGAATGTACGTTGGTGTTGAAGATCCGGATGTTGTTGTATGTTGATCTCCAGATTGGCCGAAGGAGGGGGGGGTAGTGGCAATATCATCAAGTTTGGCTTTGTTGATGCGACACTTGATGCCTTTGTCTGTTTCCTATCTTTACTTACCTGACGATACTCGGCACAGGTAAACAAACTTGTCGACTTCCTTGATGTAAAGGTCCACTATATTCCAATTTCACTGCATGTTGTGGTCTGGCACATTGTCCAATTAATAACTAAGAGGAAAATTATTGGTGACAACAGACATCCCTTTCGGACTCCAGTTTGAAAAGAGAAGGGTTCTGTCAGCTTCCCATCACGGGTAATTTGACAGGTGACAACTTCATACAGTTGTTGGATGATGGTGACAAACTTTGATGGAAAGCCATAATGGAACATCGGTCTCCATATGACGTCCCTATCCACACTGTCAAATGTCTTCTGAAAGTCACAAAGGCAAAGCACAAAAGTCTGCCACTGTAGGGACTGCTGGATGACGATGCGCTTGGTGGCGATGATCTATCTTGTCGAAACATGTCTGTTCATCTCGGAGTGTCTTGTCCAATGCTGTCTTGAGTCTCTCTACGATGATTTTGAAAATATTTTCCCTGGGATAGAATATATTACGCTTCATTGGAAATTGTTTCACAAGTAAAACAAGCGTATTTAGATAGCAACAACTAGTTGTGAAAAGGTGGAATTGTTTGGGGTCACTAACAGCGCTTTAACAACGCCCCTTGTCATCTTTTTCGATTTTTTTAAAATTGACCCAGTGCTTAGTCCACAGATATATATCTTGCGTTACTCTCTTTTTTAGTTTTCTGTCACGATAACCTATAAATCATTTTGGTTCATGATGCAAATTTGACAATCGCTACGAGTTTAAAAAGCTATTCAAGACACTTCGTAATGCGCAGTTCTTAGATTAATCAGTCATATCGGTTAAGCTAAAAAAAATATTCCAAAACTAAACACCAATTTGTGATTTTAAGGCCAACGTTGAACTTGCGCATCAAACCTAGAATATGATGGCTGCAATGAGACCGAGTGAGCTGGAATGAGCACTGAAGTGGCATGAGCCTGTTTTGTTTCGGCATATTGACAATTTTTCGGCCAAAGACAATACAAGTTAATACTTATATACTAAAGCCTTTTCTTTTCTATTTTAGGTATTGGTGTTACCATAAATGGCATCACTTGAAACCATTTCCTGGTTTTCAATACCGCATTGATGAAATATGAAATGGACTATAAGTACGAGAAAACATTTTCACGGTGTTTGTTGCCAAGTTTTATGTCTAGTTTATCGATTTCACACACGTGGTTGTTCAGATTGTGTTTTATTCATTGACTCGATCGTTGAACATGATTAAATGAGCATTTAAATTTTAAGATATAGCAAGTACCCGTTAGGAGGGAATTATGAATGAGATTGAACAAAATGTGTCTGTCCCTCCTGGCGTCTCATCACCAATTCCACATTTTCGGATTAGAAACAGGAAAAAAGTTGAAATTAAAAAAGTAGAAAAAGCAGCTCCAAATTGGAGAGGACACGGAGGTAGACATCCAACAGCTAGTAGTGTAGAATTTGACAGACAACTTGATAAAATTTCAATTTGGTTGGAAGATTGGAACCACACACAGGTAATTTTTTTTATAAAACTTTTTTCCGATCACCTCTAAAACTGGAAAATTTTGATCTATTTCGTAAAAAAATAATTTCTTTTCAAAGCAACTTCAAAGTGGTCTAAACTTCGGTTATTAAAGATCAAAGTATACTTTATTATTATTTTTTAAATTGAGTCTTTTGGTGTGATTTTATTCAAAATTCCCATTATTAAGGATACTTTATTTGGATATAGTCGGCTGTATTTAAGAGTTCTAACGTACAAACTGATTCTCGAACAAATTAACTTACCAATTTCATTTAACTATTTTGAAATTTTAATTTTCATAACTTAAACTAACAGAAATTGTTTTTTTCTGGTTGTGGTTTTTTCACATTTGAACATCGCTTTCGCAAAGAAATTTTCAACTTTTTGACACCACAAACACGGGCCAGTTTCATAATAAAATTTGAAAAATACCCCTAAGTATATAAAAAAGAGTACTCTTTTTTTATATACTCAGGGGTATTTTTAAAATTTTATTAAGAAACTGGCCCCTGTGACGACAAATGCCTGTCCGAAGTCAGAATCATTCAACTTTATATTTTATGCCTTACAATGCCAACTTTGCCAATGGGATGATGCCACTTTCAAACATTTTTTCAGAAAACTATACTTGTCACTTTAACAAATGTACATAAAAATTGGGTGGGATGTTTTTGATTAATACCAAAGACTAATGATATCAGGACTGGGGAACTCTAAGCTATCTTAATGGGCGTTAAGTATTTTTAACTGATAAGATAACTTTAAGTCACCCAGTCCTGAGCTAGATAAACCTAGTGACATCTACATTACATTAGCAAGCATTAGCAAGGAAACATCACAGCAAAAAAGTAGAGAAAATTGGCACATAATATTGACTTAGCAGTGTATATATATTTTGAGAATGGTTCAAGCCCCAGTTTCATGATCTAAGATTTCCCTGGAGTTAAATATGGCAAATTTGAATTCTGAATAATTTTATTAGTTTTCAAGATATTTGTGAATTTAAAGTGTTATTTTGAAGATGTCTATAAGCTTATAACATCTCTATTCTAATTTTGTCGAAACTTTAATTTTTAATGTGATAAAAGTTGGTCAAAATTTTTCAGAGTTAAGGAATATTTTAGTCAAGGAATGATTGTGATTCATATGAAACTGGAGCCTGGTTGCTATCAATGCACAGAGTAATGCATTTTTTAACTTATTGGGTGTTAAAAATTGATTAAACTAATTATTAAAATTGGATAATAATATATGAATATTTTTATATTTTTTTACTTAACAGGCATTTTCATTTAAATATCATAATAATTAAAAAAAAAACACAATGATTTGACCAGTGTTATTTCTGAAAAAAATATAAACTAACATACAAAGTTTCGATCTTTTCATGGCCCATATTTCATATGATTGTATAGAGTGACCATTCTATTTTATATCCACAAAATCAAAATATGATTGTTGGTCACCAAGTCTTTGACCATATGTATATATAAGTACAAACAAAATTCTTCACATTTATATGTATATGTTTGTATATTTATTTTATACATGTAAAATGTAATTTAAATATTTCAACAGCTGATTACCTATATACATGTATAGACAAACAACACTGATCTGTCCGTTTGACCTTTAATTTAAATATTTATAATGGACCAGTATATATGTATCAAGGACAGTTGTGCATTTCACCAGCATTGCATATAAACATGTTTTGTTCATGTATTAACTGTGAGTCCCTAACACTACACATGTACTGGGTAGAACATCATACAGGGATATTCCCAGTGAAAGGTCAAGTTGACAGGTTAATGTTGTTTGCCTATATGTGTATTGGTAGGTAGCCTGTTATGTTAATATAATTGTTGATAAATCCCGTTTAACCTCTTTTCAAGAGAAAGTATTAAGTTCATTTTTATAACACTTTTAAGCTCATATTAAGACCATAAAGAAAAACATTTTACATTTTAATTCTCTCCTATTTATAATTTGTAACAATAAAAGATTATTTTTAATAAAAGGTAATTTGCATAGAAGTGTCGTTTTTATTTAAATTCTTTGATCCATGAGAGCTTCTTAAGGTTTGATCGCCTTTTTACAATGTGTTGTACTAATAACTTAATGAGTTATTAGTTACTAGATACTATCAACATTTTGGAAATTAAAATGGAAATTTAAAAAAATCACAATAAAAAAAGAAGAAAATAGAATTGAGTTATTTGCTGTAAGATAATTGTTCAAGTTTGCTGTTGCCAAAGTCAAAAATTTTAAAAAATTTTCTACTAAAAACAAAAATCCTTTATTTCAATAACATTTCTTGCAAGATTATCTGTAGATTTTCTTCCATCTCATATAATGCAGTTTCAAGTAAAAAGGGGGATGAGTAACTTTTTAATTTGAGGGTCTTTAAAATTGACAGTTTTGTACCAAAAGGAATACATTTCACACTCCAAATTGCAATAACTGAAAAACCATTGCAAGTTTACTTGCAGTAGTGTTTAAGTTTGTTGGGACCAGGAGTAGGGCCATTGGCCCATGATAACTGAAAAATGGCCCTTTGGTTTATAAACTACTGGTTAAATATGACCCTTGTATTTTACACATATTTGTTAATTTATTATGACCTGTTTGAAAGATTGGTGAATTATTGACTTTAACTTGTGTAACCTTTTTTTCTAAATTTTCATGAACATCAAAATGGTTTTTTTTTGTCTATGGCATATAGTTTTAAAAAAGTCATTAGGCAACATGACCATAAGGAACATAAACTTGAAACACTGGTATAGCTGGTGGTGTATTGATATGAATACAGTCAATTATGGACAAGCATAAAGTATATACATGTATCAGATTATATCTAGACATTTTTTTAAAAAGCCTTTAACCCAAATATTTTCATTTTAGAAACTTCACTACTGTATTCTTAATATTGGATACACATTCAGTAATGATCACCAATTTTATTCTGAATTGTCTCCCTTGGAAAGATTTAGTCTCCAGTGTTATGATTGGTTAAAACAAAACAGATTTTATTTGAAGTTAATTATTAATTTTCAAATTAAGAAGTTCAATTAATAAATTAAGTAAATACCGGGTACATACAATTTAGAAAAAGATAGATTCTAAAATTTTGTTGATGTTCAAAAACAAGACAATTTCATCATGTAGAATTAAATGCTTACAAATTCCTTTTTCATTGGAGATGTTCATCTTGTCAGTCACTTTGTCATATGATCTGTTAAAGAGATTTTAAATATAGTTAACAGCAAAAAAGTGTTAGTAGTAAGTAGACTGTATTATATCTTCATCAGAATAGTTGATTGAATGAATTGGGCTTTATGTCCCTTCAGCTATATCAAGATTTTTTACCAGCTATGGGTGATGTGTTAAAAAAGTTGCCTTTTGCAATGTACTTAGGTCAATGTGCAAGGAGGCCTCTTTAGTCTGCAACACCTACCTTGGCACAGGGTATTTTTTTTTTGGAAATATTCAGTGCTTTTTATATTAGAATAGTGCAACAATACAGTTGGAAGCTCCAAATATGAATGAACTCCACTACAAATGACACTACAGTGGTTTTTTTTGGGTAAAACCACACTATTTTCTCTTACAGAGATGTCAGATTTTAGAAGCTTTACTGAGAAGAAGCAAACACACACAGTTCCAGTTCCTACACACAGCTCTCCAGCCAGCATTACATCGGGACTTCTTATATACCGCTCAGACTCAGTTTCCGTCAGTAGAATTCAAACCAGTCAGTACCCATGCCAGTAGACAAGTTCAGGTATGTTGTAATTGTGTTTTAATGTGATTATGTGATATTTTTTGTTATTTAATTTTCAAATGTTTCTGGACAAATAATTTCTACTAAACTTTAGTACTAATAGAATGTTGGAAAAGAAGAGTATAAATGTTATATTTAATCATGTTCAATTACTACAAGGGTTATGTATAATTATCATTTTCACACTCAAGTGCCAATGTTTTCAAAATTGATAATATAATTCCAATACATGTCTTCAAAAAATATACATAGTATACATAATACAGATATCCACATTCTACAAGTATTTCAGAAATATACACATTGTATATATACACATAGAACATCCTTTCCAAAAATATACATTGTGCATGTGTTTCAGAAATATATATATTCTAGGTATATATATATATATATATATATATATATATATTATATATATATATATATATATATATATATATATATATGCATAAGTTGCATAAGATATAAAATCCTGAAGATTGTTTCTGAATTATCAACCTAAATATCATTGTTATGAAAACAAAACAACAAATTACTGAACAGACAACTCCCGAAAGATAAGTAAAAATATTATAGTTTAACAATTTGTAATTTTTATTTTAGCAAAAGCTGATTTTACACAGGCAAGACAATTTTTACCGAATGAAAAGTGCTCATTTCCAAGAAGACGACGAGGTTATAGATCAGGTCAGAGAGAAAACTTCAATTAGGTTCCCTGCCATTCCAAACATGACGTCAATACAACACTCAAACTCATTTCCTGTACAACCATCGGAACTCAGGTAAAGCTTATTTTATTTTATGTGTTTGGCTTTTCGGTACAATCATATATCCCAGCATCTATTTTCACATTTAGTTCAAAATTAAAGTGTACATTCATGGTCCAATTGGCCCATCAGCCTGTACATCTATGGTCCAGTTGGCCCATCACTTGGTTCTGTTGAAACCATGTTATTTTGCTACTTCCTGTTACAGTAAAACACATTTATAACGAAGCCCTGGGGACTCTGTTTTTAACTTCGTTATAAAGCGACTTCGTTATACTGTTATAAATAGACTTATATAGAGGAGCAGTCAGGTCCAATATTTGACTTCGTACTAACCAGGAATTCGTTGTAAGCATGTTCGTTATATTCGTGTTTTACTGTAGAGGTTTTTCAGTCTTGTCTGTTTTAAAAAAATTCATATGTACCAGTAATTTTATTTATTCATTTACAATGGTGTTTATTTGTGTTCTACAAAATACAGTAAAACCTCGTTATAATGCCCCTCGATAACTCTGCCACCTCGCTTATCGCCACACCATTTTTAAGTCCCAAAATCCATTTTGTGTATGTTTTTCTTTATCCGTCTCCCCTAATTTATCGCCAAACCCCTTTATAACGCCAAAATTTGGCTGAACAAATAGTGGCGATGAATTGAGGTTTTACTGTATATCATATACCCATTAGCGTTTGTGGGGAACTATATTAATTCAATTTAAAATGATGTTATTCTGAGAAATCACAATGTTTTCAATACCTAGTGGAAATGAAATTTGAAATGAAAGTTCAACAAAAATGTCAGGAGACACCACATGGTGAACTCCATTCTGCTTATGAGGTGTCTAGATGCTTATTTAACACTTATTTAACTTTGATAATAACCTTCCATAAATATTGTCAATCAATATAATCATTATACCTAAATGCTTTTACATCATTTCATTGCTGTGATTATCAAGCCTTTGCTTGCTGAAGTATTAAAACAAATAAAATAAAATGAAGACTAAATTAGGTATCAGTAATACAGTTAAACCTGCTATGTTGACCATCTGTATTTAAAGCAACCGAGGTATTTACCAAATATCTTTGGTTGGTCACATGTGACCTTTCATCCTTGACGTCACTTTTTTGTTTCCTTTTGCATTGACAAATAGGCAAGTTTTCATTTGACGTCATTTAAATCATACAATGAAACTTTGATAGGCTGAATAGGCCAATGGCGCTGAACGTAGCCCTATTTGGACCTGTTTTGGGCTATATTGAATTTCTAGACTTGAAAGATTGTAAATATGTGGATTAAACTTTGATTGTACTGAATTTATTGGGTGATAACTTCAGTTGGTCACGCACAAATTCCTTCATAAACTGCAATTCATTCAATTTGCACGTAACCAACTGAAGTTATCACCCAATAAATTCAGTACAATCAAAGTTCAATCCTTTAATACTGTAAATTTATTTATTTTCGCGGTGTACTAATTTTCGCTTATTGCGCAGTCGTTTGATTCGCACGAAAATTAATACACAGCAAAAATTATATTATACTTATTATGTTATAGAGCATATTTCAAAAACGCGAAAATTTAATTACGCAGATATGTCTAAATAATATTTTTAGCCAATTTCGGCGATTTGTGGGGCCCTGCTAAATATCCTATACCGCGAAAATAAATAAACGCGAAATTAAATACATTCACAGTAATAAACTTGGCTGGAAAGTGCATTCTATGACTTGTATACAGATGTATTGATGTAATGTCTGTGAAAACACTAAAAATCATAATACAGGTTTAATCTTTAGTTTCCCACTGTGCATGCTTGTACCCAGTACATTTTGTGTAAAAATCTATAAATATGACTGATATATTTAATTGAAATGTCATTATTTGTACACAGTGATTTATGTTTACGAGGAGTTCAGTTTTACCGGTAATTATTTTTCTGTTTTTCAAATTGAAAAAAAGCTTCCGTATTTTTGTTTGGATTTTAAAAGGGGGATGATCTAAATGAGTTAATCTCTGTCAGGATTTTACCTGTATTTTCAATAATTAAATCATCATGATTAAACTGGAGAAATATATTGATTAAAACTGATGAGTCAGCAGATTTTATTGCCGATGGACATCTTTCTACATTTCTACAAATGTCAGCAGTTGATGCATGCATATTATGTGCATTTATATGATGCAAAGAACATATTAATTGCATTAATACATGTACATGTATATAATGCACTTTCTGATCTAAGTCTCCATGAGTTAATCTCTATTAGGATTATACCAATACATCAATAATTAAATAATTAAGCAGTAGCATTCTAGGTGGCTCAGTTGATAGATTGGTAGAGCACTCGATTATAGTGTGGGTGGTTCCTGGCTCAATTGCTGGATTGACTTTGCATTTTGTCTTTCTGTTTCACTGGTAGCCAGTGTGGCCCTTGTAAGTGGTATACTGGCATTTGTCTGTCATATAAAGTCCATGCATCCAAGGTTGTAATTGGTTGCAATTTCCCATACGCTGGACTTTGGGAAACTAAAAAATAATGGGAGGAATGTAATGGTCTGGGTAGCTCAGTCGGTAGATCACTCAACTATGGCTTGGGAGGTCCGAGATTCAACCTCTGTTCTGACCCTACATTTTTTTCTCCTTCCTGTTACAAATTATTAAAACTGCTAACTCAGCTGACAATGCTGCTGATGATAATCTTTTGACACTTCTACAAATTCTGTACATATATATTATATGCATTATAGTGCAAAGATATTAAGTGCATACAAATAATGCACTTTCTGTCAGCATTTATTTATATAAGTAT
Source organism: Anadara kagoshimensis (assembly GCA_021292105.1). Taxonomy (NCBI): domain Eukaryota; kingdom Metazoa; phylum Mollusca; class Bivalvia; order Arcoida; family Arcidae; genus Anadara; species Anadara kagoshimensis. Next base: position 45,064,673 of record CM037865.1, read on the forward strand.
TAATAAATATATTTATTTGGGTAGTCTAGTACATTTGTTAGTTTTAAGGGCCTGGTTTCCCCCCACACATGACTGTGTTATCATGTCAGTTGGGGTAATAAATACACATTATATAATGTTTTTTCTTATCAAATAGTGTTTTCATACTATTTATAAGTTTCATGTTGTAATTTTCACAAGATAAATGATTTTTTAAAGATCATTTTAGAAACGATTGGGGTATTTATATCTTAATACTAATCTGAAAAGTTAAGATCTTATTGCATATTGGGTATTTATATCTTAATATTAAATTGAAAAGTTCAGGATTTATTACATGCACTTATGTCAACAAGAAAAAAGGAAAAAAATGTTGCTCGGGGAGAACTAGAATTTAACCCTGGAACCTTACCAGTACTGATATTAATGTTGGAACCACTCTGTAACAGTGTTTACTCTTTATTTCCATTGAAAATCAAATTAATTTGAATAAAGATTGATATTTTTCACTTACTTGTACCGGTACCTAGTTGTAACAGGAAATCTGTATGCGCATCCATGATTATCCTAGAATATATCTGCACAGGGTAAAACATTGGGGATTTAACATGTTGAAAAACCAGGCAAATGGCTGGTTCTGTTTTGCATATGACAGAAAACGTCACCAAGGACATCACTTCCGTTGTAAACATTGCCATTTTCGCCATGAAAAATCCCCATAGCACCAACATTTTCTTTTCTACAGCAATACTTTATGATCAGTCTTTATTCAAGTTTATTTGATTTTCTACGGAAATAAAGAGTATTTCACTGTCACAAGCCGTAGGCAGTAGTTTCAACAGTAGGGAAAATATTGCTTGGTGAACTATCCATCAACAAAGTCTGTTACATTACACCCACCCCTGTAATGTGATGGACTTCAAACAAAAGACATCTCACTGCTGTGGGTTCAGGCTGTAGACTCATGATTTATAGGTTTGGAGTGGAATGGAGTAATGATGTTTCACACCCCAGTCAGGATTCTTTACTTAGAGGCATTCAGTTCTGGGATGGTAGAGAAAACTGGAGTGGCCAAAGAAAGCCACAAACTTTTAGCAAGTGAACTGACAAACTTTCTTGACACTAGGATCTGTCCCGAGAGGGGTTCAGATCTAGGTGGTGAGAGGTGCTGTAAGCATGCACTTTAGACCACTTGGCCACTCAGGTCCCTAATTGATTAAGGCAATATTTGCTAAGTAAGTCTGTTTGTCCCCCATCAACCCAGTCTGTTACATTTCCCAGAACTGTTGAAACTGTGAACATGTTAGATTTTAAACCAAAGACATGCCGTTGCTGTAGGTTAAGGCTGTATTGGAGGGTCTTGGGTTCAAACCCCTATATGACTGCATGGTGTGTCCTTGAGTATTTAATGTCACAATTTGCTTCACTCTTCCCAGCTGCAAAAAATGGGCACTAGCAGATACACAAGGGATTAACCTTGCAATGGATTGTGTCACATTCAAGGTGAAGTCTTCTACTTCATGTCCCTGAAACAGGAAATATGATGGTTCATAGGCATGGAATAGTCTTCAAATTACATAATATGCACCAAACATTTACTTCTCAAGTTCATTTGATTCAATTAGACAAGAAGGGTAGTTCAACTTTTGGACTAATATTAATATGGAACAAAAGTGAATTTCATTTTCCCATCTATTTTATTCTTGTAACAAGAACCTTGATTATAATGAGATGCCTTAATTATACCAATGTTGTGAATTAAATTTTTTTCCTTCTTTATCTATTGCAGTCTTGACTTGAGATCCGTGTCGCCATCACACTTACCAAAGATATCTGCCAGTAACCATAACTCTGCCAATAACAATAACTCTGCTACAAGGAAGACTACAGCCGCTGCCAATAAGTGGAAGAACAGGAAACACCATAAACTATTATGTGTTGAAAATCCAGAGGCGTTATACAAGGCGGCTCCCTCTCTCAGGTTTTATTTCATTTATTTATATTTTCAAAAAATGTCACCAAAACACATGACTATGGATTCAAGATTTTTGTAAACTTGTAAAACTATATTTAATTTTGATCAATGTGGAAAAAAAGTACAATTCCATAAAATTTTAATTTGGACTGAAAAAAGCCTCGAAGCGATTTTCAAAAAATTGAAACACAGAATTTATTAATGATACACTTTTTGTAACTTTTCAAAATTTGCAGAGTATTGTACATGAAATACAGAAAAATATGCATTCAATCCAAACTGCCTTAAAGTCAACATCTATATAAGGGCCAACTCCTTATAAAGCCAGCAGAATTGTATCCCAATTATTTTTTATTCATACTATTTGAGCCTGTATATAAAGGCCACCTGCCAATAAAGGTCACTTTTAATGATTCCCTTGGGTGGCCTTTATAGATAGGTTTGACTGTAGATCTGAAAATTAATTAAAAAAATATGCATAGAATAACAAAAACTTATAAGAATGATTTAGACACCTGCGGTTCCAGCCATGTCTAATCAACATGTTCTAACATTGTCACTGAAACAAATAAACTTGCATTTATATTGGCTTAATGCATCACAAATTCAATACCCATATACTACAATGAACTCTAAGTGTGGTTTTTATGTATTTATTGAACTTTTGAAATAAAATGTCATCAATTATGGATACATACACCGTAAATAATGGTACTAATACAATTAAATTATCACGGTTGATTGCACTTTCAAATTGGATTCAGGGACTTTGTCAGCATCATCAATAAATGATGCAGGTAAAAATATAACTTGTACTGAGGGATTATTATGGTATTTGATGTTTGAAACTAGCAAAAAATGACTGATAAACAATGACATACCTGGTAATTATTTTGGTGACGTTGTCTGTGTTATTGCTTTTCAGGCAAATTGTTGTTGTTAATAGATATTTGTAGTTTGCTTGTGATCATTAATATGTTGAACGTAAAATATGTTGATCAATCCATCAATTGACCTTAATCTGCAAGACAATCAGTTGCCATAAGTTTCACAAACTTTGAACATCATTTATGTCATAGCCTTTGAACAACTTGTATTTTGCCTAAAAGTGTTTAGAGTATTTATGGAAATTAGTGGTTCTGAGGGAAATAAAGGTTTTATGCCCCAGTCAAGATTTACTTATATCAAGGTGGTAAGTTCTGGGATGTTAGAGGAAACCAGAGTGTCCAGGGTAAACTACCAACCTTCAGCAAGTGAACTGAGAAACTTTCTTGCACTTGGATCTGCCCAGAACCTAAGTGGTGAAAAACTTTGTGACCTGTAAGCTGGCACTTTGGCCACCAAGGGCCCCTTAGGAACAAGAGATCCTGATTTTGTATTGTGAAAAATCTCTCGTTGAGAAAACTGTAATTTTTGTAAAATTTTAATTTTAGTTTTGAACTTTGATGTGAATTATGATTTTGTCTCTTTAGGTTTGTAGACATGCCTGTTAGACGACATATACAAGATGAACAAGGGTCAAATTTTACCGGCTCGATTCAAAGTTTACAGACAGCTCAAACCCCTCTCACTTGCCGATCACGGAAATCAGGGTCTGTAAATTCCAGTAGAATACAGGAAACTTCTAGAATATATAGCAGAATTAGCCAGGTATATTCTCAAAATGATCCTATTAAAACCTGCTCTTAAAAGGAACAATTATCATAACCAGTAATTGTTATCATCCCTTAGCTCTTATGTCTCCTTTATGTTATTTTTCACTATGGTAGCTCAACTGGTATGGTAGTTGTATTGTATGTGCAGGGTGTGGGTTCTGGATTTAACCAAGAAATAGGTAATAACTTCCTTTACCAAGCACTCTGCATTAAAAAATGAAGGTCACAAAATCTTTCAGAACCGATTCCCCTGGCATGGCATGCTATAGAGCCCTCCTTGCACATTGCCCTGAGCACATGACAAAGGTTAAAATTCCTGCTACTTATCCTATTTCTGATAATGTCTCTGTATAAGTGACAATCTACTCTATATAAGAGATGCCAGTCAAACAAGTTAACAAGTCTAAATTGCACTGCTATGGACTATTCTACAAATACATATACAGTAAAACCTTGTTTTGTTGCCATTAAGATTTATTAAGATTTGTTCATTATAAAAGGGTTTAGCTATAAATTGAAAAGACTCATAATGAAAATCATAGTAGAAATGGATTTTGGGCAATGTTGTGGCAATAAGCATTAGGTGGCAAAATTATCCAGGGGCAATATAACAAGGTTTTACTTCACTATTAAATTGTATAGACCCTTACTAGTATTTCATGCAGCATGTAAGACAAACACTAAGCCATTTCACCATTGTTATATATAGGTAATTCTTATTAAATTTGACTGAATTAGTCCTCAAGATTTTACAATTTTTGCTATGGTAAATGGAAGTTTTCTTCTTGTAGATACATTTTGAGGTACAAAAATATTTCTATGTTTTTTCCAGAGTAGTGAGGGATCTGTATTAATAGAAGATTTACCTGAAGAAGGACAGTCATTAATACACTGGTATACCAATGATTGGTCAGGTAATTTGAACTTTTATTTAAATCAAATGTTTAATACAGCAAAACCTCTATTCATTGTCACCATGTGTTCATTCAAATTTGTCATTATAAAGGGATTTGGCATTGAATCCAGGGAGGCTTATGAAGAAAAACAAAAGAAATGGGTTTTGGGACTTCCAAATACTAACGCAAAAAGCAAGGCAGCAAACTTATCAAGGGACATTACAACAAGGTCTAAATGTATATGCAAAGTAATAATTTTTGGCTAAGACATGATTTTCAAAAATTTTGACATGATCTGTTCTCTACACTCTTTCCTGTTTTGCATTTGCCTCTTGTAGTTTACCTTCTTTAGGTTTGTTCAAAGAAATGACATTCTCATTCATTTAAGAAAACAATTATGATACACCCCAACCATTTAAAATGGGTAGACTTGAGCAGTGTGAAAAAACATGTCTGACTCAAGGACTTACCAAGTCATCTTAGCAGGGTCTTAAACCAATGACCCTTCAATCCTCAGGCCTAGGGAAAAAACTCTTTATTTTGGGGACTTTGGTGGCCAAGTGGTTTAAAGGTCTGGATTAGAGGTTATAGCACCTTTCATCACATAGGTTTAAATTCATCTCTGGAAGATCATAGTGTAGGAAAGTTTGTGAGTTCCCTTGCTGAAGTTCTATGCTTTTCTCTGGGCACTCCAGAATCCTCTACCGTCCCAGAACTAAACACTTCAGTATATGTGAAAGAATCTTGGCTGGGCTTTAAACACTATTACTTTCACTCCAATATTTACATGACATCTTCATGAAGTTTCAAACAAAGTTTGTTCAAATAAATGACCTTCACCTTCATTCAAAAACATTGCCAACTGAGTACAGTATTTCATGTGGACTTGCCAGACTTTCATACAATGCCATCTATACAAAAAGACCTACCAAGTCAAAATCAAACTCATATCAAGTATATACAAGTAACATGAAATATGTTATCAAAAAATATTTTTAAAAAAGAGAAACTAGATTTAGCCTGAAAAGCTAAATTTAGTCCTTCTCTCACTTCAGTTTTTACTTTGCACTTTGATTTGATCAGAAGGGAACTTCGGAAAATAAATATTTGCTCTGTGTTAAAGGTATTGGCTTTAGAGTTATAAATTAAAGATAACCGACCGATAATGTTGATTTGTTAATTGAAGTTTAGCCTTATATCTTGACATCAGTATTTAATTCTATATTTCCGAATGTTTGTTTTTATTTTCTAGATGTAAGAAGGAATGAGTTTTTACACAAGTTCGTACTCAAGTTAGACCCCAGACAACATTATTTTATATCAACATTTTTATCAGTAAGTTTGCATATTTAAGTACTTCTAATTTATTTAGTTTTTGAAAAATAAACAAAAATATCCGATAAGCGGAGTTTTATATGTAATATCTCGCAATCGGTGTACAAATACTTGAGAGAAAAAGAGATATTGAATAAGAATAGGGTTGGCATTTAAACAACAGATAAATTTATTTTTTGAAAAATAAACAAAAATTTCTGATAAGCAGAATTTTATATGAAATATCTTCAAAACTGATGTACAAATACTTGAGGGAAAAAAGATATTAAATAAGGATAGGGTTGGCTATAAACAACAAATTTTTATTGTAAATTTTGAAAAATAAACAAAAATATGAGATATGCAGAATTTTATACATAATATCTCAAAAAGGATGTACAGATCCTTGAGAGAAAAACAATATTGAATAAGTTCTACAGGTGGCAGTTAAACAACACATAATTTTATTTTTTGAAAAATAAATAAAAAATTTCTGATAAGCAGAATTTTATATGTAATATCTTCAAACGGGTGTACAAATACTCAAAAGAAAAAAAAAATTAAATAAGGATAGGGTTGGCTATAAACAACAGATTTTTGTTTTAAATTTTGAAAAATAAACCAAAATTTCTGATAAGCAGAATTTTATATGAAATGTCTTTAAAACGGGTGTACAAATACTTGAGAGAGAGAAAAAGATATTACTATAAATACAGGTCTGTGGTTGGGTTTGGCTGTTAAATGATAAGAAGTTTTTATTTTGTTTTTGATAAAAATAAACATAAATATCAGAAAAGGAGTATTAAATGTACTGTAACATGCAAAACAGAGTACTTAAGAAAAGCTAAATAAGGATAAATTGACTATTAAATGACAGAAAATACAAACATTTAATCTAATTTAGGAAAAATAAACAAAAATGTCACATAAGCACTGTTTTATATGTGCTGTAATATGCAAACTCATGTCCTCAAGAAAAGTCAACCAAGGCCACTGTATGTACCATGGATGACTATTGAAAGGCAGAAAATACAAAATTGTAATCAAATTTTGTAAAAGTAAACAAAAACTTAAGATAAGCACCGTTTTTTATGTGCTGTAATATTAAAACGAGTGCACTTAAGAAAAGTCAAATAAGGTTACTGTTAGATGCCTCTAAGAAAATACAAACTTTTAATCTGATTTTTATTACATTTGTGGTATATTTTAACATAAAAAGATAAAATTTAATTGTACAAATAAAGATATAATTCAAGTGTTTAAAAATCATAGTTTATAGATTTATAAGTTTTTATAGCTCAACTGTTTTAGATAATGTAAACAACAAGGTTTACCGAAAACTGTAGCATTTAAATCTCAATTTTTGTTACACACATAGCAGGTGTAGGTAGCTGAACAGGATGTGCTTACCCTTCCGGAGTACCCAGCCTCACTTCCCTGATGAAAGTTCAAATGTTTAACTTAATTTGCGTTTTCAAAGTTTTTCCTTTGGTTTTTTTTGGGGGATTGTGATTTAAACATAGACTTGTATGTTTGTTTTTGATTATGTGCATCTTCAGATTTTGATATATCTTTTTTTCTTACTCATGATATTTTCTGAAAGAAATATGGTCCATTAGTTGTGACCTTGAACATGTGTCTTTGCCAAAGTAGGTAGTTTGATTAATTGGATGGGGTTTTACACCCTAATAAAGAATATTTCACTTAATAACTAGCTATAGGTGAAGTGGCAGAAATTTGTACCTTTGCAGTGAGTGGGCTAAGGGCAAAGTGTAGGAAGATTGGTTGGTTGGTTGAATGTTGCTTAACATCGCATCAGCAATTTGTTCAGCTATTCGCGACGAGAACTATTTAATTAATCTCTATGGATTAATCTATGAACAATTTTGTGTATGCATGTGAAGTGCAAGTGTGTTGTATGGTCTGCCTTGTACTAGCGGCGCACTCAGAGTGACTTTACCGTCCTAGCTCACAGAGTCAGTATGCCGCAGACAAGCGTACCACTCCCCCAGTCCATTATACTGATACCAGGTGAATCAGTAAAGGCCAATGGCAAGGAAAATTCACTTTCCCACATGTGGTCCGAGCGGGACTAGAACTCACAGTGGTGAGTGACCCTGGATTTGAAGACTGACATCTTATCCATTAGGCCACTGCGCCCTCAAAAAAAGTGTAGGAAGAGATCTTTAGTGTGTCATGTCTACAATGCTGAGTAAAAGTAGGCATGGCACAGAAAAGAGCTCTAATTGCTTATTGTCACATATGCTCAGCATAAATATTTTCGCTTATGGCTGTTGTTGTCTTGATTTAAATAAAATGATTTTGACTGTGATGTTAAAACCCTAAGCAGTGTGTCACTCAATGAAATATATGCATTATATGTTAATACACACTCAAATGAATCAATCACCTTTTAAAAAAAGTTAATGTTGTAACCAAGGGGGTTCATGGATGTACCATGTTTTACACCATAATGTTTATATAACATTTATGTCCCAATATCAATATGATGTCTGCTCACTAACTTGCACATCTATTGATTTTTATTAAACTTGGCACAAATGTATACAAACATATGATGAGTAGCTTACCAAATTTACATGGGAAATTACCAACCTTGTGATGTTGGGGATGAGGTATGTTTTCTTTCAAGAAACTCCTATAGTTTCTATTGGATATGGATTCACATAAGATGGTGTATTTGAGACATTTTCCATATTGTGGAGCACAAATGTTATGGAGCATGGCTCATAGTCATATGCTACACAATTTTATTTTAAAAAATTATGTAAGGGAGACAACTCATCAGTTTTACTCTTTCATTACAGGTTAGACAACAAAGAGATTTTATAGCTTTGTTACCTGAAAAAATAGCTCTGAAAATACTCCGATATTTATCTCCTCTACAGATTTTACACTGTAGTGAGGTTTGTATCTTTTAATTACTTAAAAAACAATGGCATATTGCAGAGTAACAATAAATTTGCAAATAAATAAATAATTAAACTAATTAAATAAACTATAGTAGTGAGATTTCTATTAATTCATTCACAGGAAAAAGTTTATATTTATTTATTTGTGAAAAAAGGAAAAAGGTTTACCTGTGCTAAAATAACTTTGCTTCTGTTGAGGAGGTGAAAAAAAGTGCTCTGTCTTTTAAGGATAAGAAAATCCAGTCTTCCTCATTGCTCATACATGTGGCTTAATTGCTTCATTTACCGTAGCTTAGTAACCACAAACTATACTAAACAGCTGACTCTGATTATTACAATGGAGTTTACCTGTATACCATGCAATACCTGCTAACATATGCAAAACAATAGTTTCTAACAAGTTATGGAAAATCTTGAATAATGCAAGTTTTAAGGATTAATATGAAATAATGCAATTCAATATGCATTTCTTTATTTTTCCTGATAATGGTACAGTTGATACTGAAATTGATGCAATTGATATTTTTATATAAGGGAGACAACTCATTAATTAAATGATAATATTTTATTATTGTAAGGGAGACAACTGAAACTTTTTCCCCTGTTTTCCTTCATTTATTTAAGCAATATATTTTCATTTAAAGGTTTGTAAAGCCTGGAATATAATTGCCAATAGTAACAGTTTATGGCGGTATAAATGTAAGTTTATCGACATAAAGGTTCCGATAACAAGTCACCCAAACTGGAAACACATCTACCGAGACAACATGTACCTGGCCATTAACTGGAGAAATGGAACATGCCGTGTGTCAGAGTTGAAAGGTCATACAGCAGAGTGAGTATCAGGAATATCAAAATGGTTTAACCAACATTTAAATTTAGTGAATCAGATTTTATACAATGGTAAAGATTGTTGGCCTTTTTTTTGGAAATTTTGTTTCATTATTATTAAACTCTGAAATATTTTAGTACCCAGTACTTTGTCTTTGAATTTTAGGAACTATTTGTTAACACATCTTGAAAATTTGTGTTTTTTTTCAGTATGCAAAGTATTTTAACTTTGAAGTTTTATCATTTGAAGATACATTGTATCTGCATACTTTAATTTTCAGGTTGTCTAATGATGGAATGATGGTCAGTGCAAATGCAAGTAAATCATATCAGATAAAATAGAAAATATTTGTGAAAGTTTAATTTTCATGTCTTGTTATTCTCAAGAATTTATGCAACAATAAAACCAACACAAAACGTTCGGGGGTCAGTTGTTTGAAGCCTGATTAGTTTAATCAATTGATTAGTCAAAATTTGAATTTTTCATAATTTCAGATATATTGTGAACTTCATGTTGAAATGTCTAAAATGAATATAAATACCATCAATTAAAAGCACATTGTAATACAAATATTGATTCAATAATGATATTTTGAAATTTTATTCATGTTTTAATTTTCTGTTAATCCCAGATTAAGCTAATCAAGCCTCCAACAACTGGGTCCTGATTTATAGTGCATGTAATATGTATTAAAAGTGGGATTCCTCATTGATTGCTATTTTGAAATCCAGCTGTGTTATTATTTATTTAATTTCTTTCAATTTTTTATTCTTTAAGGGTGGAGTCTATAGTTTTTAATGAGACCATGTTAGCCAGTGGTAGTCAGGACAGAGCTATTAAACTCTGGGATATAAAGTCAGGGAATTTGATACAGACCCTGAAAGGACACGATAAAGGAGTCTGGTGTTTGAATTTCTTCACTAAAAATCTCTTGATAAGTGGGTCCCACGATGGCACCATTAAGGTAAGAAAACATTTTCATCAACTACATAAACCACTGTGGTAGCTAAGTTGCTAGAGTGCTTACTCTGTAGTTGGGAGGTGGGGGTTCAAACCCTAACTGGGTAACTGGGAATACTCAAGACTTGAAAAATATGTAGTGGCAGTTCTTTCGCCAAGCACTTGGCATTTAGAAATTAAAGTCATGGGGTCGTTAGGATGAGACATTAAAAACCTGGTGTCATGATAGGGGCAGCATACTAAAAAACCCTCCCTGCACATTGTCCTTAGTGCATTGCAAAGGTAAATATTTCTGCCACTCCTCTATAGCTGGTAATGTCTTGATATAAGTTAAATATTCTCTACTGGGACATAAAACCTCATTTAAACAACAAATCGGTAATTATGTAGGTCTGGTATAATATCTGTTGCTCAAACTAGGTCATAAAACATTTAACCTTCTCGGAAAACAAAAAAGGGGAACATACAAAGCTGTCTTTAAAGCGAGTTTGAAGAGAATGTAATTGATCAAGTTATCTGCCTCATCACTTATTGCTGCTAAACAAGAATTTCTTATAAATATTGTCTTATATAATCTTCCCATTGTTCACATTGGACCAGGGATCAGCCCCCTGTACCAATACCATTAACTTTTCAGTCATTGCTGTAATATTTTGTAAATTGACTGAAGTTTGAGGTACAGATTGGTTAAAATTTCAACCAAATTTAGGACGTTTGAACCATATATGTCTTGAAGGTAAAGGCCTTAATTTGGGGGTGGTTAGAATTTGGGATTTTCAGACACATGAGCAAGCATATCTATGTAAATCCAGTTGTGATTATTATAGCTCATGTTGAAATAATGTATTTTATTTATTAGGTGTGGAATATCAAAACGGGTGCTTGTCTGAGGACCTTGTTAGCACATGATGGTCCAGTATGGGCAATGGTCAGATATGGCAATGTGCTGGTCAGTGTATCTCAAGACAGAATAGTAAGTATACACTTTCTTCAGACAAACATGACTTAAAGGATACCACCATACATAGTATAGGAATGAAAGTTTGATGTCATTAGTTTTAGCTCACCCTAAGTGAGTTACAGCATGGTAAAATGTATGCATCTGTAAATTTTTGACTTCATTTGACCCTTGCAACGAAGTTGGTGGGGGATCTGGAATCACCTTGTCTGTCTGTCTGTCTTATCAGTCAAAGAAAAAAGTTTTTCACACTTTTTTTTACTATACATGTACAGTGAAACCTGTCTCAATTACCACCCCTATATAAGGGTCATCTGCTTTTAAAGGTAAGTAAAATTTTACCTTTATTGGTCCTTATTCAAGTTATTTGAACCTGTATTTAAAGGCCACCTGTACAAAAAGACAACTTTGACTAAAATCTCTTGTGTGGACTTCATAGTTAGGTTTGACTGTACTTGTATATATTCTTTTGGTATGCTGTACTCTACATCACTGTGTATTAAAGCTGAAATTGGATTGAAATAGTTGGAGATTCACAAACAGTTAAACCTGCTATAGTGACCACCTCTGTACAAAGTCCTACTGTCCATAAAGACCAGTGTTTTAAAGTCCTGTTGCCTCCTATTTCAACCAAAAAAGAAACTAGATACCGGTACAGTATACCATAGAGATAATCTAAAGTCTTTATTTCTTAAGTCCCATAGGTGGTCTTTATATACAGGTTTTTCTGTATATCAATACATGGATTTTTTTTTAAATTTTGCTTGTGCTATCAGTAAAATTATGAATATATTGATTCTCTAGAGTAATGTTTTATAACATTTTGATTGACAGGCTAAAGTCTGGGATATATCTAGGTGTTTGGTGTACCACACTCTTATCGGACATAATGCTGCCATATTTGCTGTCGACATGAATGAAGATGGAACCCTTATCATTACTGGATCTGCTGATAGGGTATGTAAGAACTTAAACTGAGAGCGAGAGAGAAAGAGAGCAGGCTGTTCAACCTGCTGGTAGGGTAAATAAAACATGTTGTAAGGAGTTTAACTTTGTGCAAGACAGAGGTAGAGAGGGGAAGCAAGTAAAGAACAGGGCTGTTGATCTGCTGATTTTGGATAAAAAAATTGGCCATTTCCTGCTCAAGTTTAAAAAATGATTTTTCCCAAACATTTTGGAGAATTTTCCCAATTTGAATAAATATACCGTAATACAAAATTGTAACTTTTAAAATTTCTACTATATTTTCCCCCCATTAGATTTTTTCCACAAAAATTGCATGAAACAATGCTTATTTTCCCAATTCAAGGGGCTTCAAACCCTGTGACAAAAAAGTGGTGTGACAGCCTTGGAAAGAGACAGAGATTGGTACAGAATAAAAGTTAAGTTATGGCTCAAGGTACATGTTTGCATACATGTTGAGAATGCTAAATTAATACTATTTATCATTTAAAAAAATGTTTGAATATTGTAATACTGTTTTTCAGAGTGTTCGTCTGTGGGAGTTAGAATCTGGAAAATGTATAAAGGTTATATGGGCCAGTCAGACGACCTCCATTATGGCTGTTAGTTACAGTAAAGGATATATTGCGTGTTCTTATGGAGAAACTATATGTCTATACAGAGTAGAAACTGGTCGACTTGTTAGACTTTATGAGGAACACCATAAAAGGTTAATATTTCATTTTTATTAAAAATTTATCCCTCACCTTTCGAAGAAAGAGTGGGTATTAAATTTATCACCCACCTTTTGACAAAAGAGGGGTATTAAATTCAAAGATTTCTATCCATCCAGGCACTTCTTTTCAGAATACTGGTAATTTTTCAAAACAATGAAGTACTATTACACAACACTTGGTGCTAATTATTAACATTAATAGGAGATGTGCATGTTATTAACTCAAGTTGGTTTGCTTATTTTCTTTGGCGGAGTTATTGTTCTTTGACTGAAATGTTATTGAACGTAAATGCAAATCACAAAAGTACCCACTTGTGGGGATCCTAATTCGCTGAATTTGCTTCCTTTACCTTTATGTCCTTAATAATACATGGAGTTTACTGCTTGTGCTTACTTTAAAATCATCAAATGAGTATTTTGGCTTTGTGTCATGAATGAGTGGTTGAATGGCATTATACATCTAAGTCAAGAATATTTCACTTACATTGGGATGTCAACAGCTGTAAGTGAAGTGCTAGAAATTTTGACCATGCACTTAGGACAATTTACAGGGTAAGTTCTTTAATATGCCACTCCCATGATGAAATGAACCATAAGTTTTAAGGTCTTTTTATATACATGTATGCACCATACTAAAAGAATTCTTTTTATCAATACAGAGTTGAGACATTGAGATTACATATAACAGATCCAGAAAAAGTTGTTGGTTCAATCATCAGTGCTGGAAAAGATGGACTGGTCAAGTACTGGGATGTTGAAAAGTAAGTATAAGTTTAGCATCATGGGGTTTACCAACATTCTTAATTATACCCAAAATTTACCAGAAATTATTTTAAGCAATGTATAACTTGATGATATAAGTCTACATTTTTCTCAATTTTTCAAAACTGCTATCAACTGTAATTTAGATACTCAAAAAGGCTGAGTGATTTAAAGTGTGTGCTTACCAGTCATGGGTGCCTCTATCTACTAGGTTGTAATCCCATCTGGGTAGATTCTAGTGGGAGAAAGTTTGTCAGTTTGCTTGCCAAATGTCTGGTCACTCTGGTTTTCTCCACCACTGCATAACTGACCTCCTCGATATACCATAATTCGCAGCTACATTGTATAAGGCTACTCTGCCTATAAAACAGGTGGGATAGTGAAAGAATTTTGACTTGGGCATAAAACTCCATTACTCCACTCTGATGATAAAAAAATAATTCACACATAATTTTTTTTTTATGCAACAGGAAAACAAGTATTCAGACTTTCCAGGGAAACTTTGGTGCTGTTAAGTGTATACAGTTTGATGACCTGAGGATAGCCAGTGGAGCGGACGAGAAAATAAGGATACTAGACTTTAATATCGGACCAACTTCTACAAATACTGAGACACAATCTGCCCAAACCAAAGCATAGCTGGACTATTTTTATGAATCAACACCAATTTTTTGTTACAACAAATTTTGACTGTTTGTGTATCTTTTGCACAATGTTACTGTGAACTTAAACTTAATATTATATAAGTGCAAGTGCTTAAAGTAAGCAGACATAAGAATATAGACAAACTTCTTCTGTATTACTGTTGATAAGCTACAAAAGGACTTGAATCGTAAAATCTCAAGAGTAGGTAGAACTAGACATACAAAAACTGGTTTACTCAGGAAAATTGTGATTAAGAATGTCTTCCTTGGCTTATCTCATGACATAGACTCGATGGGATGAGTATGGGTCTAGAATTCTAGATGCAGAATTCAAGATTATCCCTTGGCATATAATATAACATTGCCTTGGTTGGATTGGATATATATAATGGTTTGAATATAGACCTGAAAATAGTCAACTGAATGCTAAAAAGACTTCTTTGGCATGTCATATCACATTGCTGCAATTGGAATTGGATGTGTAGTGGTTGAGATTGTGCAATGCAAAATAAGCCTACTGAAAGTGACTTTCAACTGATTTTAATGGCATAGAAATGCAGAATCCGGACACTAAGATTGTGATAGCACAGACACTTTCCTACATTGATAAGACCAGTTTGTCCAAAACACAGTTACATGTACAATTGAATCTTTCTATAAAGGTCACCCAAGGGAACCAGTAAAAGTGGCCTTCATGGGCAGATAGTCTTTATATATGGGTTCAAATAATATGAATAAAGAACAATTGGGATACAATTCTACTGATCTTTATAAACAGGTGGCCCTTATATAGAGGTGGCCTTTAAGGCAAGATGGACTGTATTTGATATATAAACTATTAACTGTATCTCTTAGCCAATTTAAGAGTAGAATTGCTATAGTTACAAAACACTTACTTTTTAAAAATCTAATTTGTGATATATGCACAAATCTGTCCATCATCATTTCAAGATAGAATCTCATAAAAAATATTTTGATATACATATATTTTTTCTACTTTTTATATTTCTTGCCATATCATTTATTTTGTTATTTGTTTACATTCAGCTCTTAGTTAATTAAGATATTTCTTCCAATTATTTGAATGTATGTGATATGAAAATTATAAATACTTGCATATAAACCAAGTGTTTATGTATTTACATTGTACCATGTTTTTTTTTAAAACTTGGAACTATTTTCAAATCTGTGATAATTATGTTTTACTTTTTTAAGTTTTTATGTTCTTTGTTTGATATATTTGACAATAAATGACATGATGAACTTCCATAGCTAGTTACTGTCCATGTGTTTACAGGGTTCATACAGGCCTGGAAAAGACATTAAATTTGAAGTTTGCCCTAAAAAGACCTTAAAAACAAGTCTGACCCTAAAAAGCCCTTAAATTTATCCTGAAGGCCCTAAAAAGCCCTTGAATTTGGCCAGTTGGGTGTCTGTATTTTGATATTAAGTGGTTGCAAATAGACTGATATAAATAAATTAATGAAATGAGCAATTTAAAAGTACCTGGCCCTCCCAACTCCCCAACTTCAACCTTATCCAGTTAGTATTGTTACTATGGACACATAAGTAAGTTGTTTTATTGATTTAACTGCCTTTGCACCAATATTTTTTTTGCTAAAATTGTCTTTCTGATTAGGCCTTGAATTTGCAAATAAGACCTTGAAAAGGACCCTACAAAGTCCTTAAACTTGGAGTCCAAATGCCTGTACGAACTCTGGTTTACCATATCTGTTTAAATGTGTCCCAAGCCTATCAGCTGATCTGGGGCCTCAGTGGGAGAGGAGTCTAATTTGTGCACATTTACAGACCACAGAGCCTCCCATCACCTAGGTTTGAATCCTGCTTAGACCAATTCTAGTACAGTATATTGCTTTATTTTCACAGTGTCAAATTTTTGCAGTTTGACGATGACTAGTGTATTCGCAGTGTCATATTTTCGCATCTTATCTGATTCAAGGAAAACGACTCTAGCAAGATTAATGGGCTGGTAATACCAGTGCCTATTCACTGTGGTTTAATTTTCGTGAGAATACACTTGACCGTGAATACAGCGAAAATAAAACCATAGCGAAATATAAGCATTATACAGTATGAAACGTTTGTCAATTTCACTTACTAAAGGTTGGTGATTTTCTCTGGGTACTCCAGATTCCTTCATCACCCCTAAACTGACAGCCTTGATATAAGTGAAAGAATTTTGACTGGGTTGTAAACCACTATAACTCCACTCATCAAACTAACACTTCTCACAATCTCAGTGACATGAAGTGACAGAGAGTACAAGAAAGCCAGTCCATTCAAAGATTAACCCTTAGCATATCAACTGTACCTATTTATTTGCTGGATGGACTGACGCAATGTGAAAATCAATGCCTTGCTCAAGGACATACCAAGCAACCCGCCTACAGCTTGAACCTACAACCCTTGAATCATGATTGATTGGATTGATTACATCCAAGTCAAGAATATTTCACTTATATTGGGATATCACCAGCTGTAGGTGGTGACAGAAATTTTTGACTTACTTATGTCCATCTCTCCTTGTGGAGAATTGGGCCAGATATCTTTCTCCTCCAAGAATCTCTGTTGGCAGCTATTTTTACCTTTGCAATACACTAAGTGTGATGTGCAGGGAGGGTTCTTTAGCATTCCATGCTGACTGGACAGACATCAATTTTTAAGATCTCCTCTGAAGGAACCTAAGATTGAAAGTTTATACCATCAAATATTTCTATATTCATATAATAAATGAATGTATATGTCTTCTTATATGTTTAGCCAGCTCCATCTATAAAACTAACATTTGAATGAACAAATGATGATGTAGTACATACAGGTTTGACAAAGGGTTTATATTGGGGATTTTAATGTGAGTCTAATTTTCGCTAAGCTGATGGAAAAATCTAGTAAGGTAGTGAGATAGTGGTCAAGATTATTTTACCTTATATCCAGATGTTACCAGCTATAGATGAAATGTCTATGGTCTTAAATCAAACCTTCCATGAAAAAGGATATCATATCTTGCCCCTTGCCCAAGGACCTTTGACCTTCATTTTAAACTCAAATAATAATGTAAGTCAAGTGCTTTACTGATCAGGCTGAGGAAAACATTTTCACGCCTGCATGAAAAAGCATCATATATCTAATACTACCATATTGTTCCCCTCCAATGAGAAATACTCGTGGTCAGTTCTGGGCTGAATAACCAGAGAAAACTAATTACTTTTATCAAGCAAACTGATGACTTTTATCAAGCAAACAGATGACTTTTAGCAAGCAAACTGACAAATTTTCTCACACTAGAATCTATCTCGAGTTGGATTCGAACCTAGGCTGCGAGAGGCACTGCGAACTGTTAGCCAGCACTTTGAACCACTTGGCCACCAAGGATCCTGATTGGTGCAGATAGAATATTGCAATTAAAAGAGACATAGAGTTTATACAGACCACTGCCATCTAGCTAATAGTTGTAGTATTTATGTAAGCTAATAGTTTGTAACAGGAAAGAGAAAGATGCAGGGTCGGACCGGGGATCGAACCCGGGACCTCCCACACTATAGGCGAGTGCTCTACCACTGAGCTACCCAGACAACTACATTCCTCCCTTCCTTTTTTTCGATTCAACTCCCTTGAATCGAAACCACCAAGTTCCACCCTGGGACCAACCTCTTAGTCGGCCACTTCCCAGGGTCGGACGAGCCCCCACATGTAACAGGAAAGAGAAAAATGCAGGGTCGGACCAGGGATCGAACCTGGGACCTCCAGCACTATAGGCGAGTGCTCTACCACTGAGCTACCAAGACCACTACAAGTTAAACTCACAATATTAGTCTTTAAAAAGTTTAACTATAAGGTGTGTATCTCGATACTGCATACAGGGGGTATAAAAAATTGTTTCAAAACATAATTCAATATGTTTACAGTTAATTTTTTTTATTCATTACTGAAGAATATTTTCAATGCCAATAAATATAACAATTTAAAGGTACCTTAAATCAGGATATTTTGTGTGGTACAAATTTTGTGAATTCATTGCAAAATTAAAAACATCACAATAAATGACACAAAGTGTGATTTTCTATTTAAATTGGCAATAAAAATTGGCATTTGATGATTTTTATTGAAATTCACTAGATACTTGTAATTTCTAGAAAAAAAGAAATTATTACCAATTTTAAGTTACTAGTACTTCAATTAATGTGTAATAAATGAAAACATTTTTGCAATTTTAATTTTTTATCACAAAATCACGAAACCATGACAAAATAATCCTGTTTTAAGGTACCACAACAAAATATCTAGCAAGTGTATAATGCTGCATTAAATTATGAAAAATCAATTCATCAATCCTATAAAATTGGCAAACGTCAATCTTAATCCTTCATTGAAGTATAAAATAAAATTCTTCATAATTTAAAACAAGAGGCCCATGGGCCTGATACGCTCACCTGATAACTAATGGCTAGCTGATAGATTTAAAGACAACATAAATACTAAACCCAAATAACTTTTTTCTTTACATCATGATAACTCTTGTATCAATACCTACAACATTCTAGTATACATGCCTATACAAAAAGTTAAAAGTTTTCAAGATAATTAACCATTTCAGTATTGTTTCACATCTGTGACCTTGACCTTTGAACCCATGACCTTTTACTATACATCAAAATGATCATTGTATCGATACCTACAACATTCTAATATACATGCCTATAAAAAAAGTTTATAGTTTTGGAGATAATTAAACATTTCTGGATTGTTTCGCATATGTCACCTTGACCTTTGAACCCATAAACTTTTTCTATACATCAAAATGATCGTTGTATCAATACCTACAACATTCTAATATACATGCCTATACAAAAAGTTTATAGTTTTCGAGATAATTAACCATTTTAGTATTGTTTTGCATCTGTGACCTTGACCTTTGAACCCATGACCTTTTTCTATACATCAAAATGATCGTTGTATCAATACCTACAACATTCTAATATACAAGCCTATAGAAAAAAATGATAGTTTTCAAGATAATTAAACATTTTGGTATTGTTTCACATCTGTGACCTTGACCTTTGAACCCATGACCTTTTTCTATACATCAAAATGATCGTTGTATCAATACCTACAACATTCAAATATACATGCCTATACAAAAAATTTATAGTTTTCGAGATAATTAACCATTTCGGTATTGTTTTGCATCTGTGACCTTGACCTTTGAACCCATGACCTTTTTCTATACATCAAAATGATCATTGTATCAATACCTACAACATTCTAATATACATGCCTATAAAAAAAGTTTATAGTTTTCGAGATAATTAAACATTTCTGGATTGTTTCGCATATGTGACCTTGACCTTTAAACCCATTACCTTTTTCTATACATCAAAATGATTGTTGTAATAATACCTACAACATTCTAATATATATGCCTATACAAAAAGTTTATAGTTTTTGAGATAATTAACCATATTGGTATTGTTTCACATGTGACCTTGACCTTTGAACCCATGACCTTTTTCTATACATCAAAATGATCGTTGTATCAATACCTACAACATTCTAATATACTTGCCTATACAAAAAATTTATAGTTTTCAAGATAATTAACCATTTCGATATTGTTTCGCATATGTGACCTTGACCTTTGAACCCATGACCTTTTTCTATACATCAAAATGATCGTTGTATCAATACCTACAACATTCTTATATACATGCCTATACAAAAAGTTTATAGTTTTCAAGATAATTAACCATTTCGATATTGTTTCGCATATGTGACCTTGACCTTTGAACCCATGACCTTTTTCTATACATCAAAATGATCCTTGTATCAATACCTACAACATTCTAATATACATGCCTATACAAAAAGTTTATAGTTTTTGAGATAATTAACCATTTCGGTATTGTTTTGCATCTGTGACCTTGACCTTTGAACCCATGACCTTTTTCTATACATCAAAATGATCGTTGTATCAATACCTACAACATTCTAATATACATGCCTATACAAAAAGTTTATAGTTTTCGAGATAATAATTATAATCAGAGGTAAAAAAAATTAGGTCACGACCTTCACAATTGACCTTGACCTCATTTTGAAGATACTAACAAGAAGATGTCAAAACTGAAAACCCCATGTCATTATCTGGTCAAACAGTCAAGTTTTAACAATTTGAAGCTATTTTACGATTTTTTCAAAATTAAACGCAAAAACGCGTAACCTATTTTTTATCCGAATTTCACAAAATGAACAAACTATAGGCTTAAGACCCTAGAGAAGCCAAATATCACATTAGATTTTTTCTCCAATCAGTACTTTCGGAGAAGAAGATTTTTTAAGATTTTTGCACCCCTAGGTCACCTTGACCTAGTTATGGTAGCCATGGCAACGCCACGAACAAATCTGAATTGCACCGGCCCATATATACTTCTGACAAAGTTTCATTAAAAACTGTCAGGTAGTTTCAGAGGAGAAGTCGAAAATAGGTGTTAACGACGCACACACGCACACACGCACACACGCACACACACACACACGCACATACACACGCTGCGCTATGCCATAAGCTCACATGACCTTTGGTCAGGTGAGCTAAAAAAAATACTGCAATGTTTGGGAAAAAAAATAAAAATAAAACCAATAACCTTTGTTAAAATAAGTTTTTATACTGGTAGTTCATGAACCTGAGTAAGTCTGTATATGTGGAGAGTACACTTACAGTAATTTTGTCCTTTACCAAGTGCAGATTGTTCGGGTACAGAAATAAGTTTATCAAATTGAAAATATAATTTTACGAGACAGTTTAGGTAAAATACTGTGTATTGAAATTAAAATCAACTTTATTCTTTTGAAGAAAAAAAAAAGTAGACTAGTAATAAGTATATAAATAAATGAATGATGTAATACATGTACAATAAATTTACCACAATGACCTGTCCGCTTGACCTTTAATTTAAATATTTATCATGGATCAGTTAATTTATATGTAGGGAACTCAGGTGTTCATTTCATCAACATCATAAGTGATACTCACTTTATAGAGTCGGTGCTTGCAATGTGTATGTATTTACTTGAATCTTGACACTAACAATTTATTGGGTGGATCATCCTATATGAATATTCCTATTAAAAGGTCAAACGGACAGGTCGATGTAGTTTACCGGTATATGGTGATTATGTATTATAATAAAGTTAACCATTAAATATTAATATTGAAAAAAGAAAGACAATAATGGCATCACAGCTCAAGTTTTAAAAGAACTAAAAATAAAGGCAATGGTCAATATACCCGATGAACAGTAATAGTTCTGTACAAATGAATTGTGAAGAATCATGAGATTCACAGGTTTACCAAAAAACCAATTTTAAATTTAATATACTTAGCACCATAAAAAGTATGAAAAGCATTGTTTTTGTACAACAATATCTACTTGTTTTATCAAAACAACTTAATACATACATAGTACTATAAATTAACAAAAAGAATACAAGAATATTACAACATTTCAAAATATTACCAAAAACAAAAATGTCGGATCATCTGTAAACATACTAGATAGCACATGATATTGCATGATTTTAGTGTGACTATTGTTGCTACTGGATACGAAAAATGTCCTGGGGAAATTTTTGTTATATACTGGAAAATTTGAAATATATGGGATTCCATTTCCAGTAAAAAAAATATTCTAATGATATAAAATTTTATGGGCTATCACATTGTACAGTGATTTCTCTAAAATTTGTAGCAGGAGGTAGATTGACTAGTCAAAAAGGCCAGTGGTCAAGGGAGACTCCTAGGCCAAAAACGATTTTCTGGTTTTCTGAAGGCAATTTTATGAATTCTAACAAGCCAATTTGGAATTTTAGGCTGTCAAATCTGCCTGTTGCCGCCTCTTATGAAAAACACTGTAGATGAATGAAATCTGAAATAAAAACAGCCTTTGAAAGCTATTGCTGTGAACACCAATAAAAAACTTCAATGTTTCATATGAGCACTAATGCTTATTTCATTGGTATCATATTTAATAACATCTTAATCTCTGCAGGCTAGTCAACAAATGAAATATCTACAGGCATGACAACCCAACCGGGAGAATTAAATTAATATCACATAGGCATGAAAATGAGTATCAAAACTTGATATGGCATTGTGAAATATATATATGTGTAATAATCTTCATGCAAATTAAAAGATAGAATAAGAGAAAAAATATTTACTCTAATAAATAAAACAATATTTAAATATTGTAAATATCAATAGATTCTACCAGCAGTAACAAAACAATAAAATAAAAAACAAATATTATAGTGACAAATTTAACAATATACTCAAAAGTCACTAACAGTATGGCAAACAAGTTTATGCATCAATACACTACAGGTGTCCCAAAATATATGTTTTTATCTAACATTAGACTAGTTTTTCTATCTGATTTGACGAAATACAAGTTTTATCAAACACGTATGATACAGAATCTTGTATCACCACACTGTGGTGATACAACATTGGCGGTAAAGCGCACATGCACTTTCTCATTGTTACGTCATCAGGGAGTCTTGGATTTGTCGGTCATAACATAGTTCAGTGGTTTTCTGTGGTAAAATGTAATTTTTTTACATAAAGTATTGTTTTTTCATTATTTTAAATAACCTAATTGGAAATGTTAGATAAAAATATTATATACACAGTGTGTATGTACAACCCTTCGTATCAGGTTGAGTCCTTTTTTCGTAGCTGTATCACTACTTGTTGCGCAAGCGCGACTCGTAGTGATACGGCTACGAAAAAAGGACTCGACCTGACACTGAGTATTGTACATACACACTGTGTATATAATATGTATGTATTGAAATGAATATCTTTCAATCAATATCCTCATAATGTAAAATAGATTACTTTGAGAACACATCATACTCCATTTAATCAATTCATTATATTTACCGCCAAATCTCAATCATTGCTATAACTTTTTAAAATCCAAAAATTTATTTTTCAGTTTTTATGAATCCAATTTTTTTTAGACTTTCATTACCAGTATAATACCACAGTTTACTTTTTCATCTCACTTGGCACACAATTTTAGCAATGTTTAATGTGTAAAAGTCCAAAATTTAATATTTTCTTTGAACAAATATTGATCGCTTTGTAATTATAAAGGCCTAATTTATCACGTAATAGCTTTATCATGCTGAAATTTGACTTAACAAATGAATGATGCAATAAATTAGGAGTTTTAACAGTTTGATAAATTCTGAACAATGAAAAAAATTGCATTGACCAGATTGGGCTCCAGAAGGAAAAAGAAAGAGAGGAAGACCAAAAGAGACCTGGAGAAGAACAACTGAGAAGGAAAGAAATGATATGGACTGACCAAGTTGGAGAATGGCAGAGAGAGATGCTTTAAATAGGATGAAGTGGAGACATCTGTGCCTCGCCTTATGCTTCACTAGGAGCGAAGACGATAGGTAGGTAGGTAGGTAAATTCTAAACAATTGAAAAATGCAGAAATGTTTAGAAAATTATATTAACATAAATGTCTTTTTTTCTTTTGTGCTTTTCTAAATATTTGACTTGATAATAATTATTACATCTCAAAATGAACATATATGTTCGGGACACCCTGTATATAACATGTGTATATATAGCTGACACAATGAGTTATAATGGCTTTGAAGTATCTATATGTATGCAAATTTTGGTCACAGAGACTTATCGGTACTTTTCCCGTAGAAATGACATCAACAGAAAATTGACTATATGGAAAGCTATGAATATGATGGTTTTTAGAAGTAATATAAATTCTTTGGTCCACCTATTGAAATACAGACTTTGTTCATCACTGATTTACAAAGTGATAAATGATGAATTAATGACTTGTGACATCAAAAAATTGTGAAACGAGACAAATTGTGTTGCTGCCAAGAAAATGTGAGTTTTTCAAAATGATGTTAAAAAAGAGAAACTCTCAAAAAGATGAAATCGCATTTGATAATGTCATGTGACCAGCATGATATTGCACTGATTTCTAGATATTTGATAGATAGAAAGTATAAGTAAAAGTAATTTAAAAATAACAATTGGGAAAGGAATGACTTTTTAACATTGGGGAACCAGATTATCTCCCTTTGTAGATGCTGTTATCATCATTTATGTACAATACAGGCATTTTGCATTTACATATCAGAAATGTGTAATTGTGTTAATCATTTCAGCTTTATACATAATTATTTTTTGATAGGATTATCTTTTGCTGTGACTACACTTTAATGCATGAATATTTTTAGCATTAATAGTTCCCCTGTTTTGAAATACTTCTAATGTCTTTTTAAGTCGTTGCCAAAAACATTTCATGTGTCAGCTACCTATAAACATACACATGTTATAACACTAACATCCCTAAAACCTCAATAACAAATTCATATGTACACACTCCCATAACAATATAATAACACACTGTACATGTAATAAACAAACTTAACACTAAGGCAGATACATACATCAAGACATTCAATCATACAGAAATACAGTAATTCCTTGTTATAAAGCCTCTCAATAATTTTGCCACCTTGCTTATGTCCACGCCTTTTAAAATTCATAGCCACTCCTTTTAAAACTTTTGACCACACCCTTTAAAACTTATGGCCACACCTTTTAAATCTTGTGGCCACACCCTTTAAAACTCATGGCCACTCCTTTTAAAACTTATGGCCACACCTTTTAAAACTCATGGCCACACCCTTTAAAACTTATGGCCACACCTTTTAAAACTCATGGCCACTCCTTTGAAAAACTTATAGCCACACCTTTCAAAAGTCTTCTATATTTTATTTATATGGACACGCCTTTTCAAAATCCCAAAAATAATTTCTT
This sequence comes from Anadara kagoshimensis, assembly GCA_021292105.1. Lineage (NCBI taxonomy): Eukaryota > Metazoa > Mollusca > Bivalvia > Arcoida > Arcidae > Anadara > Anadara kagoshimensis. The sequence continues at coordinate 45,090,150 of CM037865.1, forward strand.
TTGTTTTCCTTTATAAGCTTCCCTCGTTTTATTGCAAAAATCCTTTACAACACCAAATTATCACTGAACAAATAGTAGCAATGAAACTAGGTTTACTGTAGCTGCACACACTGCATAACAAAGTTTATTCTCACACAAAGCACCACTGACGTAAAAAACAACAAGCAGCAGCTATTTATCCCCTTGGTGACAAGTCCTCCATATGTCTGTGTAACAATGTGTTGATGATGTCTGCGTACTGTATTCCAAAAACGGCTCTGTTGTGCGAGATTAACCGTAGAAACTGTCCAGATAAATTACTCAGTTCACTCTCAACCACAGAAAAACCTGGCGGTACTTTCATCTGTTCTTTGTGTCGTGGGGATAAAATCTCTTTGACAAAATCTGTTAATCTTTTTCCTGTATGAGGAATGTAAACAGTTTTGATTTAATTAAGAGAGATTCAAATTGAAAAATGCTCAATTTGTTATACTGGGGTTTAACAATGGGGTCGAGTAATGGAGTTTTACATCCCAGTCAAGATTCTTTAATTTATATGGTGGTGGAGGAAAATGGAGTGCCTGGAGAAAACCACCAAGCTTCAGAAAGCAAACTGACCATCATTCCCACACTAGGATCAGTCACAAGTGGGATTTGAAACTAGGTGCTTAGATGTGCTGTAATTCGTAAGTGCATGTTTTTGACCACTCTGTCACCAAGATCCATTACATTGGAGCTTAATAATCATGTTGAGAGAATTTCATTTATATTTAGACAGAAGTAATTCATTTATAACTTATCAACAACAAACATACTAATCCATGTCTGAATCACAATCCAGAAGCAAAGTAAAAACTTTGGAACTGACAAGTTATGTTTGGCATGTGAACTTCCACAAGGGAAGTGAGGTCGGGTGCTCCGAAAGGGTAAGCACCTCCTGAACAATTCTATTGGAAAGTGAAATAAAAGACTCATTAACATAAAACAATCCTTAATGCAAGGAAATTCTTGAAAGGCAATACAAATGTGTACATTTCTCAGTGGTTAGATAGGCGATCAGATTGATTAATATTGGTGTTTCCATGATTATCAAGATTATTTCACTTATATTGAGATGTCACCTGCTTAAGTTAAAGCCGCTAAGTTTATAAATAGGCAATGTGCTTAATTAATCAGTGAACCATGATGGTTCTTTTTTATGTTCTATTTTGCCATCCTGGTTAGGACTTAGGGGCATTAGTTTTTAAAGTGACTGAATGGCTAGGCTGGGCCATCTATGGGCAATGTTTTGCTCCAAAAGGTTGTTTTGTGAATAAGATAGGCATATAGGAGTTTGAATGATTACGGCTATGTATGATCTTGCACAGAACAAATTATTATAGATCTCCATATTACCCAGATTCTTAATACATGTGCAATGTATTTCATATTCCTGAAGATAAATTACTTTAGTTTGTAAATTCCTCTCAAATATGAATTTAAATTGGCATTACATGCTCATGACTGCAAAACTATTAGTGGGATTTAAATCAACAATGAACCAATGAAACTCACCCATAAGTCTATTAACTGTGTTGTCTTTATTAGCGACCTCTTTAATCTGGCCAATCAGAACTTTCTGCTGCTCGGCATCTCTCTCCGTAAATCCGTGAGATTTCATGAATTCATTTACAGATTTATTTATCTGCTCTGCCACATTTGTCATTGCACTGGATAAATCTCTGAAAAAATAATAAAATTTAAGTTGTGTTTATTACTATAATGTGGAACTTCAAAGATGCAAATATTATTTTTTTGAAGAACTTTACAGATAATCTGATGTTGTTATATGGCCAAAATGGATTTTTTTAGTTATCCTTTTGAAGCTGCACAGAAATTATACCTATGCTATGGGCAGAAATTTTATGTGATATACAGTATAACCTGCTATAGAGTCCACCTCTGTATAAAGTCCACCTGTCTATAGCAACCGGTCTGAAGTATCCCCAATGGATTTTACTATATGACCCTGTATATAAAGTCCACCTGTCTAATGTGAATAGAGTCCACCCTTTTTAGTCCCAAATGACTTCTCAACCTGTCTATAAAGTCCACTATTTCAATCAACTTTTTTAAAGTTTTATTTTAATTTTTTTATAATTTTAGTCTAATTTTATGTAAATAATTATTATATTCTTAATGTTTGAAGATTAGAAATATATACTTTTATCATTGTACAAGTTTTACAATTTTTTTGTTGAAAGAGTGTATACTCCGGCATGTAGATGAGTTATAATAAGTAAAAATTTGAGGAAAAAAATGTTAAGTCCTTATTCTCATGTCAATGACTGAAGCCATTAGATCAGAAGGAAGATATAGTCTTTGTTATTTAGGTAGTGTGTTTTCTTTAATCATTGTTTTAATTAGTGACACCCTGCTTCCTAAGAAAACAATGACAATTAGTCAAGTATATACTGATTAGAAGATAAACTGTTACCATGTAATCAGTTGTACTCTCCATTAAGATTATAATGCACTTTTCAAATATCTTCTGTAATTAATAATACTTTTTTTTCAAATACCATAAAAATAATTTTAACAAAATTAAACAAAGGGTATTTTAATAGGTATTATATGTATTTTTTGTATACCAGTATCAACAATATATGTTTACCCATTAATAAGGCAACTCTCTATATAAAGTCCACCTGTCAATATATTAAGTCCACTTTTGCTCAGTCCCCTGGGTGGTCTTTATACACAGGTTATACTGTACTTTATTCATGTCACACCTGATGTGGCACAGCAAGTCAGTTTCAAGATCTTATTTAAATTATCTTGTGACTTCCATTTTGAATACTTTGTGTTTGGTGATAAGTTAAGTCAACCCACATGGTTTGCCAAATCTTGGGTATGACCAGACTTAATAAAGAGGAGTACAGCAATGGAGTTTTATGCCCCAGTCAAAATTCTAGACATGCAGTTTATGGATGTTATAAGAAATGGCACAGTTTCAATCAAGATCTTATTTAAATTATCTTGTGACTTTCATTTTTTATAATTTATGTTTGGTGATAAGTCACTCAAAAGTTGTTCAAATCTTCGGTATGACCAGACTTAATAAAGGGGAGTGGAGTAATGGAGTTTTATGTTCAAGTTCAAGTGGAAGCGCGTGGCCTAGTGGTTAAGGCGTTGGACTCATGATTCGAAGGTTGTGGGTTTGATCCCTGGACCGGGTGATGCGTTGTGTCCTTGAGCAATACACTTAATTTCACGTTGTTCCAGTTCACTCAGCTGAAAAATAAATGAGTACCAGCAAAATGCTGGGGGTTAACCCTGCGATGGACCGGCGTCCCATTCAGGGGAGAGTCTTGTACTCTCAGTCGCTTAACGCCACCGAAACCGGGTTAAGCTCCGGCCTGATGGGCCTAATGGCTCGGGACAGACTTTAACTTTTTAACTAAAATTCTAGACATGAAATTTATTGATGGTGGTAGAAATGAGTGCACAGAGAAAAACCAGTGACCTTCAGCAAGTGAACGGCTTAACTTTCTCACACTAGGAACTGTCCAGAGTGGGATTCGAACTAAGGCAGTAAGAGGCACTATGATCAATAAGCCAGGATGTTGACCACTTGGCCACCGAAGTATCCATGTACAGAAACTTTAGTTACCATTCATATCATATACTCTAAATGTATTTAATTTCACATGTATTTATTTTCGGGGAATAGACAATTAAGACATATCTGTGTAGTTAAGTTTTCACGTTTTTGAAATACTAGTATGCACTATATAACAAATAGCATAATATAATTTTCGTTTGGTATTAATTTTCGCGCAAAACACACACAGCGAAATAAGCGAAAATTAGTACACTGTGAAAATAAATATGTTTACAGTACTTTGTATACATACTTGTTATGAACACCATCTAGTATTGTCAGTGTCTCTGTTTTCATTTGTTCCTTCAGCTGTTGTACTCCAGCGATAGGTGCTCCGACGGTACTGTAGGTCAGTAGTAATGCTGAAGCCACTATCGTCAATCTCTGGGACTTGTCTCTCATCTCTAGAATCCTGCTCTGATCAATCACCAATGTCTACACATAGAATGTATAAATATTAAACAAAGGTATTCAAACAAAGTCAAACCATGATGTTTTAAGCACTGCCCTTGTGAAACAAACATTCTCAATATTTCTGAAAATATCAGAATTCATTCTAACTTTTTTTTACACCAAACATTTTTCTGAACACTTTATATCTATTTTCTGAATTTTGTATGAAAATCCTGAATTCATTTTGAATATGTAATAACATTTATGTATTTACCCATTTTAACTTCACACATTTAGGTATTCAAAAATTAAGCTAGACACTTGTTATGACTTTAAATTATTTTCTATCACTCAATCCAGGACCAAGCCTGAAGGACCATAAATTTCTGTCTTAATACAATTCTTTAACCTTATTAGAGCTTATTTCTATATCGAGTTTAAGTATGTACCAGGCATGGGAAAAAATTCAGTGGTCAAACTGGGACTCAAAACCCGAGACCTTCCCAAAACTCTATAGACTGAGCTACTAGGTCATCAATTGAGCACAGTCCACCACTTGTACCTTCCATCACTTGATCCAGGACCAGGGGCCATAATGAGAAAATAAATAAATGTCTGTCCAAATAAAATTCTTTTTTTATCATCAGAGTTTTTTTCAATAATATATGTATGTTTATTTATGTACCTCTGGAAAAATCTGATTATCATCCCAGTTCAGAAACTCCGCATAAGCCTCATTTAATATTGAAGCTGGGGATACCATACTGGAAGCTGTGGCTCCCTCTGTGGGGGAAGAATCTGTACTGTCAGATAGTTTCTCAAAACTCCTCTTCAACCATTGTTTGGTTAACTCCAGCCCATCAATACCAAGTCCTAAAATCATACAAAAATAGAGAGTCCTTTAGCAAAACATAGCACTGCCGTGCTGCTGTACAGCATAGTTGGGAAAATGGTGCTAGAGTAGGACTATGAATATAACCGAAAATCCCTACTGAGTCCTGACTAACACAATGTGAGGAAAATGGACCAATGGGATAGCAAATTCTTCCACTGCTGCGCCAGTGAGCTAACACCCAAACATCACTGTGTGTGTGTATGCTATTACAAAGCAGACACAACCATAATACACATGTGCGAGTCATGGTCACATCAGGGTAGCCTAGTGTGATATGGCTGACACTAACAGAGATTAAAATGTTCTGGCATCAGCCTGAGGCTTATCATGAGGTGTCCAATATAGTGAATATAAATAAACAGATGCCATACCACTGACAACATTTTCATCTTTTTCCAAATTTTCAACATACCCTCTTGTGTTTGAATGAATTCCTGGAACTTTTGCCTTTCATATTCCACAGCATGTTGTTGAATGTATGGCCTCATCTGTTGTATTGTGAAGTTTGCCATGTCCATTTTTAATAAATCTATCACTTCAAATGTTTTCCTAGAAAAGATAACCCACTTCAACTGTATGGCATTGTCTAATATACATTATAACAGTAAGTGGAGCACTAAATACATAAAAGACAAATATCTACTACAAGGTAATTATAAACTTTATCTCAAAACTTAAGTAAAGTTACTTAAACACCTTGTCCCCTGGGGTCGTTTCTTCAAAGTTTTATTAACTTAACCTGTTGGTTAGCCAAAATTTGCACCTTTTGTATATTTAAAATTTCTTATGAAAATAAACACAACTGCTGTTGTCAAATCAAATTTATTTAAGTCATAATTGTATGATTATATTAATGTTTTGTCAATTTAATAACATTTTGAATTTTCACAAACTAGTTAGTTAAGCTAACAGAGCTTTCTACAACCAAGTCCAGGCTGTTTGATTTGATGTGTAGAAAGATCAATTTCATCTAGTCAAGATCAAACTGGAAAAATTTTGTGGTTTCCACCTTTATTTCCAAATGACATCCTTAAGTGATTAAGTTGATTGATCATTGGTCATTCCACAAGTTTGATTGACTGATAAGATGTCAATTTCACCTTCTGAGATATTCCAACATCATCTCCATAGCAACTTAACTGAAGATGGCAAGAACACCTGGCATGTACCTAGTTTGATTGACACCTAAGGGAAGACGTTCATTTCATTTTTCAAGAACTAATGCAGGCTAAAGAATGGGTGAATAACAACCATTTTCAGGTATCTTTGTGATGGTTTGAAAACTTCAGATGATTAGTGAAAAATTTTCAATGGTAGAACAATAATTACTACTGTTAATTATGAAATTGAAGATTATATTTTATAGCTGTTCACACTTTATTAATTGATGATTTTTAACCATTGCAATACACTCAAAGCAATGTGCAAGGAGGGTTTTTTAGCGTGCCATGCCTGCCTTTAAGATCTCTTCTCAAGGACCCCATGACTTTCACTTGGCAAAAGAACAGTCACTACCAATTTTCAAGCCATAGTCTCCCTAGCTGGGGTTTGAACCCACAACCTCCCACATACAGAGCAAGCAATTGAGCAAGTGTAGTAGTATCACAATGTTGTACATGTAGATTAATTTTGAAGCCAATCGTTTAAACCATTTTTTCACCTTGACCTCATTTCTGATATAATAGTTTTTGTAATCACTTACTTGAACAATGGAATCACTTCCTTAATTTCTTTCAGTTCAGCTACTGCCTCGTCTCGGACTGGTGCACATAATTTAGACATAATACCAATGATATAATTTGAGTAATAGAAAATATCAAATGCATCATTTTGTAATTTCTGTTGAATAAGTTCTGTGTCTAAAACTTCTCCTATCTGAGCACGGAACCGAACATGCTGAGGCAACAAAAGTGACAGCAGTTTCTGAAAATCAAGAGAAAAAATTAGCAATTATTTTTTTTCAGAATATGACAAGGACAAGTTTTCATTTTGCTTTTTATGGCAAAATTTAGATTCTCATCAGTCAACATGCACAGGAAATGTTTAAAATTTATTATTTGGCAAAATCTAAATCCATATGTTCACAATGTTTTTATTGAAACTGTTTATCAATACATTGTGAATATAGATGAAATTCTTTGAATCATACCCAGCTGGTTTTGAAAACCTACCAGTGTTATCTTAATTCACAGAAATATTTCATTTAAAATTTACTGTTTTAGAGCATTTTTATTTCAGAATATAATTTGACTTCATTTCCAAAGATTAAATTAATTAATTACCTCTTTAACTTCAGCTATCAGAATAACAGCATGTCCATAATCTGGTGGATCTTCATTCAATTTTTCTTGAAAGGCATCCCAGAATGCTTTGTGCACAACTTCCTTCACTTGTTTTTCGATGCTTTAATTACAAAAACAGTTAAATTTTAATTTAGTATAGGTAATACACAAATGTATCATTCATTCAAAAATTAAACATGTTGTACAAAATATTGTTTTGACTTTTATCAATGTAACAATTAACCATTTGTTACCAGTAGAAATTTGCCACTATTGAAATGAACAAATTCACCTGTACATGTTGATTAATAGAATCTTACACCGGTAACAGGGTAAGACAGAGATATCTCAAACAAGGATGAATATTTTCAATGTCCAGAACTCGCTAAAACTTGTTCTGGACAAGAAAATATTCATCCTCATTTGAGATATCTCTGTCTTACCCTGTTACTGGTGTAGGATTCTTTTTCTCACACATTTGCAACATAAAACATGATTAATAAACATAAAATTACATAAAATGTTAAGTTTTCATGTCACCATCCGTACCTGCTGTAAATGACGTAATCAATTTTTGTTGACGTTCTCACGTAAAATGATTGTGACATAATCAATTAAGCGTGTGTAAGTGATTGTGACGTTGAGAAATTGTTGGTTGACTTCGGAACTCTTCTCAGATTATAAAGTCCTTTCAACGATAAATCCAGAGCAGGTATAACTACGCGGGAAATTCGGCTTGTAGCCTGTCTCAACCCTAGGGTGAGACAAGGAAATCCCACATGGGTAAAAATGCTGGATTTCCATGTCACAGGTGTGAGAAAAAAAAGATCCAGACCTTTTCATCACTGTTTATAACCTGTAAATTTGGTTATAACATCTAAAATACTATAATTAGACATTTTTGCATGAAATATATGTTCATGATTTTCATGGTCATAAGTAAAAACATATATGTATATGAATTCCTCCTGAAACAAAACTAGAACTGTTTTTGAAAAAGAAAGGATGTACCAAACCATGAATTGCTATGTAAAAGCGGCTGAAAATAATAATACCATAAATATAAGAAAAAGATGATCAGTAATTAAAATTTGATAAAGTTCTATCTGATCTTTGTTTGTCATTTTTGATAGAGAGAAGGAAGAGTTTTTGTAAACCCGACCACATCTATGAGGGGGTTCATTCTAGATAGCGTTTGTAACTGGATCATTTGCTGTGTAGTCTGTTTTTAATAAACTGCTGATTATCACTCATATTCCCGTTTCATGTTAATTTTACTTCCAAATCGGTAAACTACGGTATTTAGAATCCACATGCTTAGTTTGCAAACGGCACTGTACGATTTATCTCCCTTTCACCACAGACATGAAATCTAATCGATATATCAGTTTTAAAATCCTCAACACCATAATACATTATACTCTTCAAAATAAATTAAAATTAACGCAGATTTCATAAAGAATTAGTTAAATTCACCTGCTATTGTTGTTTATTACACAAAAAGTTATGATCTTTGTGATGCTGCACATCGTAGGTACTTCCCAGATATGCGGACTACTTTTTATTGTAGTCTACGAGATTAGTTCGCCGGACTGCACAAATTATTTTGATTCATCCCGCCACTGACTCGTTAGTAGATTTCGAAAATTCATTTCAGATGTCCATATGTTAGCATTACACATCCCTGATTTCATATCTCACGTTAGAACGGGTATATTCCTTTCAGGTACAATTACAAGGCGCACTATTTCTCCAACATACTGTTTCATAGTAAAGAAGACCGTTCTTAGCAGAAAGCCATAGCAATGTACGCTTTCACCGACGTGAACGCCGTACAAAAATATCAGATATCCATGACTGTTGTCCCATCAAATGCCACATCTGCATACCAGTATATTGCGCCAACCCAACAAAATGCAATACCAAGAAATGAAAAGATGAGTTGGAAAGGGTAGACCTGATAGATAATAAATACATATTTTGTACCTGTTTTCTGGAAATTCGATCTTTTCCAGTTCAAAGTTGTTATCCACTGCTATCTGATGAGCCAAGGCCATATCTTTGACTCCATTTGTGGCAGCCATTAACTTCTCTAGTGAAACAAACTTTGGAGGTGATGCTGAAAGTAGGACAAAAATATTAGTATCAGTGTACTACAGCTCTGTCTGAGGAAATGTGAATGAACTACGAAAATGTGATGTTTCGCTGTTGAAAGTGATAGAACAGATTCTAGATGGAGATTCAGTAATGTGGCCTACATAAAGAGTTGAGATGTTCTGTGAAGGCCTTGTGTGGTTCACTGGTTATTTAAAAGTTACAAGACTGTAACTTGTCAGAATGTTGCTTATCCTTTTTTCAAATTCAGTGGTGCTAAGTGTTATAAATACTGGTACTGTGGTCAAAGGTTTCTTTATTGAAATTCTGAAATGAAAATATATTTTTTTTAAATTTTTATTTTTATTGAAATTCTGTCCAATTTTCCATTCAAGTGAAGCTTTAGATCTACCTTTTTGTTAAAAATGAAAATATTTGCAGAATCAGTTGGCATGTTAAATCCAAATCTATACACAGTTTAATTCTTTAATATTCTTACCAGCCACCATAAATGGAAGTGGCCCTCTTGGTGAACTAGGTGATTCTGTTCTCTTTTTCTTCAGTTGTTCCTGTTCACTACCAGAACTAGCAGTAGAAGTGTTCAGTCCACTTTCATCAGGTTCTTGTAGAGGAAATTCACCATTCAATGAATTATCACAACTGTCTGGGGTATGGTCGTCTTTATCTGCCATTCTGAAAATTCAAAGACAGATAATAAGTGACATTGGTTGGTTATGTGGTGTTGTTTTGGATTAGTAAAATGTTTACAAGTTGCCATTTGGATGTTTACCATACATGTTGTTTTATGTTACCTCAATGACACTTTTGGTTATTACAACCACTACAGTAGCTCAGTTGGTAGAGCGCTCACTCCATAAGTGGGAGGTCGTGAATTCGATCCCTGGCCGGGTCTAAACCAAGTGGGTAGTGACTGTTCTTTCCTCAGGCACTCAGCATTATGAAATGAGTCATGGTTCTTTCGAATGGCAACTTAAAAAATAAGTGTGTGTCCAGTGGGCGTGACACGATACAGACACCTGCTGTATAATGCCATCAGCGCAACACAAAATTTCTGCACCTTCTCCATATAAGAGAAATATTCTTGACTGGGACATTAAACACCATCGCTCAACAATCTGCTGAATTCTAAGTGTACAACAAAACAAACTGGTTTTGATACTGGTATATCACTAATCATATGCCTGTGTTAAAAATTTAAAACCACTTAGCAGGTTGATATGGTTTTACTCTTCGCATTCAACAAATTAATGGTGGTAACAATTTTCTGTGAAGGTTTTATTGTGGCCTTTTTACTGAACAAAGTTTTTGCAAAGAAATGAGGATACATGTATAATCTCTTCCCTTGTTATAATTATAAATATCTTGTGACGTGATGTGAGAATGTTCACTCAATGTGACACTAGGTCCATACCAATTATTTATTATTTGAGCCAATAGGTAGTATGGATGTGCTAAATTCAATATTCCAGTTTTGATCATTTGGTACAAGCTAGCTTGAACCTGGGTTGGGCAGGTTATGGTATGTGATAATGCAGCATATATGTGCAACCTAATGCATTAAGTTTGAGAACTTGGATGTCCCATGGAATTATTTAACGTCCCACAGTAATGATAGTTCTGTTTCTCTGTTTTACACGTGGCTAGCTAAACAGTGGGTACTTACCCTTCTGGAACACCTGGTCTACCTTCCCTGGTGGTAGTTCACGTGATGAACCTAACTTGTCAGTTCCAAAGTTTTTACTTTGCTTCGACATGGATTAGTGATTTTGATTACACAATCATGGCCAGTTAAACAGGGGGTACTTACCATTCCCGAGTACCTGACCTCACCTCCTTGGTGGAAGTTATTTGTTATTTGGATATGTATTAGTATGTCATTGATACATGGGTATGATTGAATTTAAAATTTATATGAATCTGGTCCCTGCTGTTAAACTGTCATGCTGTTATTCAGACATGGAATAAGTTCTCAAGCTGTGTAAACAGTTATTGGGTGGTAAAAATGATAAATGACGCCAAAATCACCATTTGGGTTCATATAAACCCGTATGCAATGATTACGCATCATAAATTATAAGAAATTTACATATAATTTTCTCTGGGGGTTAAAACGCGACATAAATTTGTCTTTTTAAATATTAATTTTGATCGACCATATCACGAAAGTACTATGCCAATTTCCTCATTACTGATCAACCGTTAGTACCAGTTGATTGTCTAAGATGATGTTGTAATCAGCTGATGCAGCGTGTATTAATGTAGGTCACCTTTGTTTACAAGCGAAATCCTTATCTGGTGTTCTCCCCCAAACATAAATTATCCAGGCTACCAACAGATTTCCACTTCGTCTTACCTCTTACTTGACTCTGTAATCACGGGGAATGTTAAAATTAAGTTGTAACTCACTCTGTTACACGCCAAAATAGATTATTCTGGAACTGCGGAGATCTTCTGAAAACTATTCGTCATAAATATACGCCAAATTCATGCAGATTTGTTTACGGATATGACATCATGATACACAAAAGTTTAAAAGGTCAAAGGTTAAAGTGTAGTGAATAATCAAAGTACTGACAGTACTGACCAAAAGATTAAACTAAAAATCAGCGACAGATTGTATTAAATGTCGCTTTAAAATTTTGATATTGTATTGAAATAATCTTATAACATAAATCCATAAAAATGTCCATAAAGTCAACATTTGTATTAAATTGTTTTAACCATTTAAACTGGGAATTCAAATATCAACAAAATTCTGATTATTTCCCTTAATTCACACAATGACATCTTCCTATTGTGCAATGTTAAATAAACTCCTGTCACAATCAGGTTTATTCATGTGCATTTCCAGTATCACTGTGATCTAACATTATAAAACTTGCTTAGTCATGACAGCTTTGGCCATAAACTGGGTTAAATTTCATCATTATGAAATATTGTTTTAAAATATTACAATTTTTTCATTTTCTATTACTTCAAGAGACATGCACAATTATCACTAGGTAAAGCAACCAGAAAATAAATAAATAAATAAATAAATAAATAAATAAATAAATAAATAAATTTGATTTTTCTATTCATATGAATGAGAAATGGTCTAATGTCCTAAATTATTTCTCTTATTTCAAAATGTCACTCATTCCTTAGGAGGAGATGCAAAAATTCAAGATAAATTTTGTTAATGTAATTGTGACAAATTGTTGTGTCAAGATGTCTAGATAATTCCTCTTCAAGATAAAACTATCATTAAGTGAAGCCCAAACTGACATTGCTATACTGTATTTGGAATCCAATAGGGTTGCTGTTGAATGTTGCTTAACGTCGCATCAGCAAATTTTCAGCTATTTGCAATGAGAACTACTTTATAAATCTCTATGGATTAATCTATGAACAAGTTTGTGTATGCATGTGAAGTGTGAGTGTGTTCTATGGTCTGCCTTGTACCAGCACACACTCGGGCAGAGAGACTTTAAGGTGTTAGTTCACCAAGTCAGTACGCCACAGACAAGCGTAGAACTCCCCAGTCACATTATACTGACACCGGGTGATCCAGTAAAGGCCAATGGCAAGGATAATTCACTTTCCTACACGTGGTCTGAGTGGGACTGGAACTCACAGCAGAGAGAGACCCTGGGTCTTATCCATTAGGTCACTGCATACTTTTTAGGAATCCAGTGGGGGTTCTTTATTGACACACATTTATCTTTACCACTTCAAGCCTTGAAATCAAAATGTTGCCATTCAAAGCATCTGTGTCTGGAACTTCATTCAGGGGAGTGTTTAGGGAAGATCAGCTGGCTCTGTGTCTGGAACTTCTTTCAGGGGAGTTCAGAAAAGATCAGCTGGCTCCAAGGAGGAGTTAATGAAGTACATGTAGTATATCTTGAATGTCTTTGAGCAAGGAATTTAGTTTAACATTCTTGAGCAAACAAGCTGATAATTAAATGAATAGAACTTGAAGAAATGCTGAATTAACCTTGCAAGAGGTAGTCACTGTTTTGGCACACCACCAGTCAAATATAAAAACTTTTACATTGACACTGATGCTCAATTACACAGCATTGAACAGCTCCCTTGTACCTTGTGTAACTAGGTAATGACAAGCATGAAGTGTCATGTATGAGCAAGTAGGCACCCATCCTTCTTTAGCATCCAGTCTCACTTTCTATTCTTGTTATAAGTTTTGGTGGTATATTGTACATTTTTGTTAATGGAGTGTAATCATGTTGTTTTATACCCGTCAAGATTATTTAACTTATTTTGAGGTGATCAATTCTGGGATGGTGGAGGAAATGAGAGTGCTAGAGAAACAATTGATCCTCAGCAAGTGAACTGTCAAACATCCTCACACTAGGATCTGCCAAGTGCCAAAATGTGATTCTAACATAGGGAGTGAGACACTAAGCAAGCACTTTTCACTTTTGACTGCTGAGACATTCAGGCTTTATAAAGATTTCTACCCAGGAATAAAACAATGATAATGTACTGGCCCCAGTTTCACATGTCAAGATTTCCAGATTTTCTTAAACTTATTAAATTTATTTATTTATTTATTTATTTATTTATTTATTTATTTACTTATTTATTTATTTATTTATTGCAAGTACAAAAAAGTATTTATAAAAATATGGTATTAATACAGTACTCTGAAGGTTAGTGTGATCTTCTAAAAGACATTTTAAATTTCTGAAAATATCAAAATTATTTAAATTTTCAAACTAACAACACTTAGTCATATTTAAATCTTAGGTAAGGAATCATTGTGAAACTGGAGCAAGATACTACTAGTATGCATTGGATTTTATGCGACAACAATAAAAATAATCAAAAATAACTCACATGATTAAAATGCATTTAAACCTTTATTGAACATGAACATGTAATGTTAAAAATAACCATTTTTACATGACACATAAAAAAACATAACAAAAACCTTATTAAATGCTGAAAGTGTATCCTATCATTCCAAATTGAGCTTTGATTAACATGTCATTAAAACTTTACAAATCTTAATCTCTTTGGTTTTGTGCTGTTTTTGACTGTTTGTATCCATGGTAACCAATAATTACTATTCCTATTTCAAGCTTCCGAACACTCACAAACCATTCAAATGACTAAAATTGATTATCATGCATTAATGTGTAATCTGAAATGTTTTGAATACTGATGGATAAAAAACCATTTAAACTTACAATACATCTAAACGTTTAACAAACATAAATTATATATATATAAAACTGACAATGAAGGTGATAGGTTTGTGCAAATAAATGTAAACATATAAATAGATAAAATACATTCTGTGTTTTAATACTGGTGATATTGCACTGTGGGTTTGGCTGGCCTTTTCTTCCTTTTTTTTATTCTACACAATCTATAATCAATGGAGCCATATATTGACTATGACGAATTCCAAATGAAAACTGGGGTCGTTGTGGCTTGTGAATAACAACCTGGAAAAGAAAAAAAAATAACAAATAAAATATTTTACAGCATTCCATCAAATATAAATGAAAAACAAAAAGAAATTGATAGATCAACGGCCAGGCCCACAAAGTTTCAACAAAGGGCCGGCATACTTGAAAGAATGAATAGTCTGCCTGAATTGTTCTCTTCTAACTTTAAATGGGAAAAAAATCATAACAGTGATAATTCAAGGCTCTGAAAAATCAGCTTAGCAGACACTGAAGCATGGTTAAACGGTAAGCCAAAATTGAAGACAAAACATTGCCTATTTTCATATGAACTTACCCTCTCTGGACAGTGAGCACCTGGTCCTGGTTTCTGTGTTGTATCTCCAGGCATTACATTTCTACTTGTCATACTATATTCTGGTAATTTATTTTTGTAGGTACTTGGGTTTGTGGTACTATAGGTTCCTGGACCTGGGGTCTAAAAATAATAATTAAAAAAATTTTGGTTTACACTGCAAACAATACCAGTTATATGTAGCATCAGTGGCTGAGCAGTCAAAAGAGCCAGCTAAATTTGATTCACATGAAACAGATCTCATTGTGAGAAAGTTTTTTATTTTGATTATTGAATGTCATTTATTTGTTTGGTTTTTTTTTAGCCTTCCCGTTCTCTTCACCATCCCACCTAATCATTCTTTCTGTTTAGAATTTATTAAGATTTTTAGATCTACCTCAAAATTAGAAAGGAGTGTGTAATATGTATTGACAAAACAATTGTTAGGCAAAGACCCTAAGAAATAAAAAGAGGTTGTGCCTCAAAAGGCCATGATGTCAACAACAGACAAAAAATACAAGCCTCTGTGGAGGGGCAACTTTAAAATTGTGTAAAACAGTGTATTCACATGACAGATCCTAATGTAAGAAAGTTTGTCAGTTTGCTTGCTGAAGATCAGTGGTTTTCTCTGGACACTCAGATTTCCTCCATCACCCAAAAACTGACTGGGGAATAAAACACCATTATTCTACTCCACCGACTCATTTGTCTAATATTTACAATAGAAATTGACCTTGTTTTTGCTGACATTCAATCACTCATGAATACGGTGTGGGTCATGTTGACCTCTGATGAAGTTACGTTAAACTATCCGATTATTCACAGAATATTGTTTGATTGGTGAAAATTTTAACCTACATTAGTTCTGACATTTCTATCCTTATTTGAAAAAGGCTGTTCTATCAATACTATATCTTTGTTGGAATCTTGGTTAAAATAAATCATTGTAGTGATATTTTTATGTTTCTGTCATGCTTACAATATTTTTTATGTTGTAAATATTGTAAATATAAGACATAACATTCTATTTAAACAGAACATTATTTCTCAATTCCTTATTTTAGTAAAAGTAATCAATTTCACAAATATTTTATTAACAAACCTTTTGTAAATCTTCATGGAATGCTCCATGTTTGCTCCTACCAGACAAGGAATAGTTAGGGGCTGCCTTTTTACCACTATCAACAGTTTTACCAAGCATAGGTGTTAATGTGTAATTATTTGGTGCTGGAAAAAATAATAAAATTGATGATGCATTGTTAAATTAAGAAAATATGAAAAAAGAAAAATTATTTTACTGGAAAATGATCTTAAACAAGAGGCCAAAGGTCATCTTCTGTTTCACTTAAATACATTGTTTAAAATTGATTTTGTTCTTTCAGTGATAATTTACAATTACTTTACATCCGGTATTTTTCAAATATTGTAAGACACATACACCATTTAAACACACATACCCTCACCATAACACATATTGTTTTGCACAAAAAAGAGACACAGAAAAACAGTATCAGTAGATTACTTGAGTATCACAAAGATATACTTTATGGTCAAAGGGGAGATAAGTCAAGTCATGTATGTATTACTTTTCAGTAGCTACAGAATAGGCATAAATCTTTAGTATCATGGGCCCAGGTCAAGGTTTCACAATCATTCCTTAACTAAGATTTTCCTTATCTTAAATTTAGCAAATTTTGGAAAGCTGTTTTTGGAACTATGAAAACTAAATGCAGAAGTCATAAGCTTGAATGAATCTTTAAAACAGCAACTTAAATTCCTAGATATCTTATATAATGGTTTCAAATTTGCCAAATTTAAGTTAAGGAAAATCTTAGTTAAGACATGATTGTGAATATATGCAACATGAAAAAGAAACCATATTGCTCATTGCCATTTGCCACTATGTACAACTTCATCTTAAGCTGAAGACATCTTGAAATAAGTGTAATAATTTTGATGGAGACATGATATAAGGCATGATTTATTCACACTCTAATTGTACTGGTTAATATTCTAAATTAGATGTGGGTTACTTTCTGCAATCTGAAAGGGGCCAAATGTTGGTCCTAAACAGCCTTAAGTATGGTATGACTTACCTGGTGTACTGTCTGATTTTCTGTATCTAAACCTACATCCAAAGCTATAGCATGGATGCCTGTAATGGGCTGATGGTCCAACTTGTTCTGGACTGTAGGCACCTGGTCCAGGAACATGGAACATTGTTCCGTCTCTTTGCCTGCTGTATAATGAATAATGTGGTGTTCCATCAGCACCATCTCTGTAGATCTTTGGGTTTGGATTATAACAGGGACCGGGACTACAGTCATCTCTGAATTTTCCGTGACGTACACCAAAGGGATAAGCTGGTCCTTTGTTATGTACACTTCTGGGATCATGAGATGTTTGTCCAGTTAGACCAGGAAGTCTGTAGCAGGGTCCTGGACTGCTATATTGAGCAGCAATTGGTCCTCTTGGCTTTGTGTAATTGTAGACCATTGTTCAAGTTCTGCCTTCACACTAAAAAATTAAAACAGAAAAATTCTTATTATGACCGTTTTTGTGATAGATACCACTTGTCCTTCCCATACTCAAACATGAACTGTTTCACTAATTTTTTTCTATTTTATTTTTGTTTATTATTATTGTTTTTCCTCCAAAAAATGCAAAATTAATTATGACTTAAAATGATAAAATCAGGGTTTATAATTTCCAAATTTATGATTAGATTTAATCTATACAATAAGTGATCACTATTCTTTTTACAATATTTTTTTCTCAGAAATAACATTTCTAAATACAAACAATGGAGAAAAGTGAGAGAATTTATTTTTTTTTTAATTATCATGTTCCTTCTAAATCCTATTATAACAAAATACATGTAGAATAACCGATTTTTCTCTTTTCTCTTTTTAAATTTTTTGTTTTATGATAAATTAAATTTTAAAGTTAAAAACAATGCTTTATTATTAATTTCGTAAAAATTTATATGCATATTTTCTTTTAAATAAAAAGAAAATTAAGAATCTACTGCAATGCTAAGCTACTACAGCAGCACAGACGGTCAATTGTTTCTATTTATTATAATTCTAATGTTTTTCAATAATAATTTAACAGAAACAAGCGCCTGTGACCCCTTTTCTCGAACTTAAAAAGGTCCAAGGACTTGGATTGATATACAACTCAAGATGTATTTACATTTGCAAGATCGGTAAGGAAGACACAGGTCATCTCATAATACCATATAGCACACGCAAGGAAATGCGCGTCTGGTATCAACTGGTTTCCCTTTCGATATTTTACCTAACCATTGTAATCGGCGTGATATTCAGAGGTTTTTTTAATACCTAAATTAATGAACCAAAGCATTAATCTGCGGTATTTTTCACTTACCTTAGTATGAAATGACAGCTCCAGAGGCTGGAAGTTCCGCGAATGGTTGCCAAACAAAACACGGAAACGTCACAATCCAACACGTGTGTTTGTTTTCTTTCTATCGATTGGCTGGCACCGTTAGCAACGCAATCGATTTCAGTAGTAACAAGGGACGTAATGCAGCATCACCTTTTCCCGCGTTTTTAGAACGATTATTTCCCCGATTCATCGTAATGATTCGAAATCCATTCTACTACACTTAGAAAATACTTTTTTAAAATAATTAATTGTTACTGGTATTCTCTAAGACTTTGTGAAAACGATGTAAAATTAAATTCAAGGGAAGCACGATCAGAGTGATATAAATATTAAATTAAATGAACTATTGATACCGTTTTGTTAATTAAGCCATTTCTGGGCCCGTTTTATAAAATTATTTTTTTTTGTCATATAATATAACGACATAGAAGAATAACATAACAATGTAATTTTTTTGTTTAATATCAGGATTTTTTTAACTGTCAAATTCAAGTCAGGTTCTAGTAACGATTAAAGATTTAATGACCCTAATAGTATGCAATAGAACAAAAGGGGTGCTTGTGTATTAGGTAAATTGTTGCATAAGAGTATGAAGGACCATGGCTGTTTAATGCATTTTTGTAGGCCAGTAAATCGTCAGTAGAGGATCTAGTTAACTCGTAAATTTAACTAGAGGACATTATTATCCATCTTAAGGACTCTTGGGAGCACCACAACGATCAAATACTACCGATCCTAAGGATGCTAGATCAATATGTAAAATTTCTAAGGCCTACCTATTTTCAGATGATTTAAGTTAGAGTTAAATGATTTTACTATACTTTGGACGATTAGAATTTTTAAATGAAGTCACTGTGTATACATTTAATAAATAAATAAATAAATAAATAAATAAATAAATAAATAAATCAATCAATCCTTGGTGCAAAATTTCGTAATTACTCATAATTTTCCTTTTTCTTTCATCCATATCTGATGTTTTTTGTAACAGCACCTTCTTTAAAAAACAGTCAATAGAGCATCTCCATCCCCTAAAAATTCTGCCTTTAGTATTAAAATTTCTAACAACTGGTCATGTTCAGACTTTTCCACAAAATTGTCACAATCATGTAGAAGATGTTTTGCAGAATAGTGTAGTCTGTAGTCCAACCTGCCTTAAAGACAACCTCTATATAAGGGACACCTGCTTATAAAAGCCAGTAGAATTATATCCCAATTGTTCTTTTTTCATGTTATTTGAACCTGTACATTAAGGCCACTTTTACTTGTTCCCTTGGGTGATCTTTATAGACAGGTTTGACTGTATAGTGTATATCCTATTGTCACAAGTGGATTTACAACCTGGTGCTCTGGAATAGTATGCATTGCATGTACTGATAACAATAATAGCACTAAATTGTTATAATAATTTATTGTGGTAAAGATTTATTTTTCTATACAAGTTCAAACCACACTTATCAAAATGTTACATCAGTGTTTTAAATACAATATTGTTAAATTTAAATTATCAAAACTCTCTTATATAATCTGATATAAAAATATATAAGACATATTCTATAAATATAATTTCCTTTCTTGGACTAATTACAATGCAAATATTGCATATTGTCCTAAGCAAGCCTGTCCTTTTCTATGAATTGGCAACCTGCTTATAAACTCAAAATCCCCATTTCACAAGCATTCCTTTTCTTTAACTTAAATCTGGAAAGTTTAAAATCTGAATATTTTTGTGATTGTTCAAGATATTCAGGAATTTAAAATATCATTTTGAAGATATTCAGGAATATAAAATGTCATTTTGAAGATTTTTAAGTTTATACCTTCATATTTCGTTCAGTCAAAAATTTCATATGTGGTACCATTTAAGATTGATATGTAGTACTAGTACCATCAAAGATTGCCAAAATTGACAAAACTTAAGTTGGTTATCAAGAAATGATTGTGAAACCCGAGCCTGGGCCTTATACCCATATTAGACCATAGGCGTAGGAGGGTTTTTAATATTGGGGGGGCCAAACCGAAGCTATGTCTATGTCGTGCCGCAGGTACGACCTTGTACCTATGGCACGAGGCGGGGAGAGTATGAGAGGGGGCCTCCCCCGGAAAATTTTCAAAACTAAGTCCTGTCTAGACGCATTTTTAATGTATTGTGCATCCTTTTGATAGGTTAAAATACTGTGATATCAAGGCAAGATTATATAAAATAACCGTATGACACAAGTTCCATAATCAATCTTTCTCATTGGAGATGATCCAGAATTTTAGAAAGAGGACGTATAATGTGAAAGCCGAAGGCTCGAACCTTCTAGGGAAAATTTTGAAAAAGTGGCGCAAAATCCTGCATTCTGGTGCAATCTGAGCTGAACAATATGTATTATTAGCGACAAAAGGGGGGGGGGGGTATGCCCCCCGCTGAATCCGCCACTGGATATGGGGGTACCCCGGAAAATTTTGACGCCCTTTTACAAGTATAATGATGAAATTGATAATTGATTGGTTACCAGATGGACATTTCCTGTTAAAGCTCTTGGTTTTTACTATTTTTTTAGCATGATACAAAATTTCACACAATATATTGCGGGGGCCTGGCCCCCCCCTTCTCTGACATTGGGGGGGCCCGGCCCCCGCTGCTCCTACGCCTATGTAGACAAGTGCTTAGGTATAAATCACACATAAAATAAATCATCTTGGAAGTATTTTTCCCAGCCAGTTACAACACTGTAAAAGTTGTCATTAAAATATCTTATAGTGAACTACATGTATAGGGTGTCAAGTTTGACCTGCCTATTTGACCTTTAATTTGAATATTAGACTGTGTGATTTAGGTAAGACAGCAATGTTTCATTGCCATAAACACCCAGTATTTAGTATTATTATTGTCTATCCTTATATATCAGCTTTATATAGCCCCTTAAATTACACAATGGATACGCCCATTTTAAAAAACCATTGACCTTTTGGCAAGCAAGCTGACAACAGTTTCTCAAACTAGGATCTGTCCAAAATGGGATTTGAACCTAGGCATTGAGAGGCATACCTTTATATGAATGAGTGTACAACTGTTGTAATGTTTACGACAAATAAATCAACTATTTGTAACACTGTAATTTCTGCATGCTGATAATGTCAATCTAAAATCACTCAGTTTTCATAAAATAAACTATATAAACATTATATTGAGAGCATTTATAAATAAGGTATTTCTCTGTAAGTATTTACGGCAGGTGTCCACAATCATTCCTTAGCTAAGATTTTCCTTAACTTAAATTTAGCAAATTTTTGTAATCTCTTTTTGAAACTACTGGTGAATATTTTTGTCAAAACTAAATGCAAATTTTTTAATCTAGAAGCAATATTAAAAATGACACCTTAAATTCCTCAATATCTTGAAAATTAACAAAATTATAAAGATTTGAAAATTTGCAAGATTTAAGTTAAGGAAAATCTTAGCTAAGGAATGATTGTGAAACCGGGGCCTGGATAATTACTTAAAATTCTACACATAGTCAAAGCTGGATGTAGCCTTTTAAATTGTTTTTGCTGTTTTGGGTATGAATTGATTTAAAGGGACAGTTGGCACCACTTTGTATGTATAATGACTAATTCTTTCACAGAAGGTTGATTTCCATGGAAATCAATTACACTTCCTATTAACTGCTATGCCTTTTCTCCCTTTCTCCGATTTTTGACTAAAGATAAAAATGAAAATAATAAATATTATACTGATTTTACAATTGTTTATGGGGAATTCCATTGCCACCAATATAAGCAATCACTCTTGTTTTAAAAATAGCAAGATCATGTTATCACATGACAAAACTTTAAAGTACCATTGTCTAATGATATGTATTGGAAGCATGTAAATATCTGCTTACATGGTTACAAAAATAGTACATGCATCTAGTTTATTCAGAAAAACCCTTTTAGGGTTTTTCACTTTAAACGGCATAAATAAACGATCATGCAGATCTAAAGTGAGCCAACAAAAGATAATGTTTGTTCAATGAAAATATCTCTTACAACTTCATACAGAATTTTTTTCACTTTACCCGTAAATGGAATAAACATCCATGCAGATATAAAGAGGGAAAACAAAAGAGAATGCTTGTTCAATAAAAAATACACCTATCAAATCCAAAGGTATAGAGATTGTGTCCCAGTAACTAAAAGACATGGTCCACAAATCACTACCAGTATAATTGTAAACAAAACGAATTTGTAAAACAAACAAAAAATACCCAAAGACAAAACCTGATATGTTTTTCCAATTTATTTTCTGTTTAAATCCAAGAATGAAACTCTGATTGTCTATATACATAATTACAATTTACAAAACATTTGGCACATAAGTTGATAAACTAAACTATTTTGTAGTTTAACTTCAAAATGATATCATGATTACCATATCAACAGTGGTATTAAGTGATGAATAAATTTTTAATAAAAAGCTACAAATAAGACTAAAATAAGTATAACAATTTCAATTTCTGTTTTTCTCAATTAAATTGATCTGAATTAGAAATATTTTGCAAGATATGTTATCAGAGATTGGTTTTTATAAATCTAAAAAAGCACCAATAAATAATAAAAAAAAGTAAATTAATATTTATGTCAATGGGCCCTGGTTTATGCCAGGATTTTCAGTATGCAGCGAGACAAAAATTGCAGCTTGTATACCAACTCAAAAAATGTATTACAATTTTGTATTACATTTTGTCATATTTGTAGCTCCGCACTGTACTATTGAGATTCTATATCTGCTTAGGAGATTGTATGTGAAATGAGATCTTATTCATGAGACAATCCATAAAAACACTAGTATTAAAAAATATTTTTTGTGACAAAATTTTACACCAGAGAGACAAAAACAAATAAATTGAGCAAAACCAAAAATAAATACCTACAAAATCATTACAAAATCCCACAATATTAAATTAATTAATAAACCTGTCCTTTTGATTAAAAATTTAGACAATTTTATCAATACAATAGCCTCTCTATTAGTTACAAGGCCATCAATTCTGCAGTGAAAATGTGGTCTTTTGAAAAATAGATATGTTATACATGTACATATACACATAGAATTTCACCTTATAACATGAGAGACTACCGTAATGCATTTTTGAAATACAAAAAATTTATTTTTCTTTATACTCTCACTCTGCCCTGAATATCAATAGAATAATATACTTCACAAAAAACGCTAAAGACCACATTGAGGAACATAACTTTTTCTAAATCACAAAAATCAAATTCTTTGGTAGGGTAATCATAAATTTGATTTAAAATCAAATTTTTCAATAAGTTGTATTACTGCATTGGACTTATTACTGCAATGAACTTGCAAAGAAAGAAATTATTTGATTTTTGTGATACAAGTAGTATTTCAATGTGGTCTTTAAATTTTTGTGTGGAAGTATATGAAAACCGTCAGTAAAAAAATATAAATATATATAAAGTTTATTGCACTATTAATATGAGCACATTCAGACAAAGTCTGATATAAGTTTGTTTTATGTACATCCTATGTATACTACGGCACCAATTTGTGTCTCCAAGTCTATAGATATCACAACATCCCTGAGAAATGTCTGGAATAAAGAGCGGGATGATATTTCTGGAACTGTTTGAGTCTCGCTTTCTTGTCTTTAAGTGATAACTTTGTGTCGTCCAGTATATTGTTCATCAAACTGACCAGTGCATTCTGTGTACATTCCTCAGCTTGTTTATCATACTCGTCCACACTGACCTGTCTGCAAAATGTGTTATCTGAAATGAAATAAGAATAAAAGTCAAGTTAGTGAAAACATTAATGGTTAATGAATTGCTACTCTAGTATGCTTATGGCATTTGATTACACTTTTTTTGCTTTGGAGAACATTCATTCCTGTGTGCTTTAAAATTTTCAAAAATGAATTAAGAAAATTAAGAATACAAATTCTAGATGGTTTTAAAAACGAGAGAGAGTGAAGTTAGTGAAACACTACATCTGCAAATGTTCGTTTTTTTTTTTTTTTTTTTTTTTACCAAATTTTATATACCGTAATCAGTACATAAAAATAAGATGCAAATTAAATCCACTTGAATAAATGATATGTAATTAATATTTTGAAAAAAAAAATCACTATGATATATTTAAAATTACCCTGGATTGCAACAACTTCCCACGAGATGTTTGTAAACATTTCATTTCATGATTTTTTTCAAAAAGAACGAAGAAAACTTCACTAATACCTACCTCTTACTGGTGACACTTCTCCTGATTTGACATCTTCAATGCGAGCTAGAACACGATCTCTGATTTCCTTTGGCACAGTAAATATATCATCAAGTCGATGGACCATAAAGCCGACCAATACCTTGGATAGTTTTGGAGCCACTACTTTATGTTTGAAGATGTTATCTGTGAATGTATTCAGGATGGTAGTCTCATTGTCAAGCTGAAAAAGATGATGATGATGATGTTATAATAATTATGCACTTTTATATCGGATGAAATTATCTAAACATGTCAAATTGTTAAATTACATAAAAAGTTATGCAGTAATGAAAATTTTACATATGGAACAAATGTCCAATTGTTGGTTAATTTTTAGTTTTAAAGAGTAATGTAATGAAAGGTATATAAATTTTGTAGATCAAAAACAAACATACTAATCCATGTAAAACAATCCAATAACTTGCTGCCCTAGTAATCATTGATTATGCCCTGTCCTATATACTTTATCCATCCTAACCTTGTCTTACCTTGATGGGTAAAGCCTCTTCAGAATTGGAAAATTGACAGAAAAGAACTAAAGATAATGATTTCTCCAAAAGTAGAAAAACCCAAAATAATAGTGAAAGGAATAATCTAAAGCACCAAGTGCAGATTTTAGGGTGGTCTGCTGCTATCATGTCAAGATTACATGCACATAGGTAATATACATAATACTATATTTACCTTTGGGTCAATCTGGAAGGCGGACTCCTCCATGGCAGCAGACATAAACTTGAGTAATCTGTGTAGTTCCTCCCTGATATTCCAAGGTAGAAGTATCATATCAAGCTGTAAAGCTTCTATAGCTATCGTGTCCTTTTGTTGTAGCACTAAATTAAGTACGGCCAAATGTAATTCCAAAAATCTCTCTGGCAACAATGGTTCCTCTATAGTATGGTAGTGTTCGTCCATAAAATGGAAGGCTTGGATTTTACTCGATGGAGTTGATTCCTTAGTGAAGTCTTTTTCTAGCACTGATAAACCTTGGGGAAGGCATTCTATACAATTCAGGGCACTCCTCATGAACGGATCGTCCATTTTACTCCCCGCTGTGATGGGCATGTTCCAGTGTTTGGCAACAACATTAGATATGACCAAGTTAGCTTTCATGCTTTTCCGTGGTTTATCCTCAGCCAACAAACCATCTAGAATTGGTAAATCAATGATGGTCAACAGCTGACACAGGGCAACTTCCCTCCATAACTCTTCCAAAGCTAAAAAATGAAGACAAAGTATGCATTTAAAAGGTATTTATGGACACTGATTCCATGGATAACTCAACTCAAGTAATGTTATTTGACCCAATAATTTTTTCTTTCTCATTCTTTCCCATTTGATATTTCAAATGACCCTCCAAAAAACCTCATAATTGGGGTATAAATTTGCTATGCTAAAAAGAAATTTTAGAATCATGCTATCAATGTGCATATAGGAGATATGTAATGGAACCATGCGTGCCAATAGACAGAATACAATTACTACAATGTGAATATGAACACATTAACATGCATTGAGAAATTGTGCACTGTAAAACCAAACAATCAATGCTTACTTTCTCAAACAGAAAATCAAAACATGACAAAAATTTGAATGGAGTGGAGTAATGGAGTTTTATGCCCCAATCAGTTTCTTTCACTTATATACTGAGGTGGTCAGTTCATGGATAGTGGAGGAAACCAGAGTTTCCAGAGAAAATCAACAACCTCCAGCAAGCAAACTTACAAACTTTTTGAAACTAGGGCTTGTCTTGATTCGGATTGAACCTAGGTGGTGAGAAGTAATGTGATCCCTAAACATGCACTTTAGATCATTATGCCACAGTGCCACCTCTGGATTTAAGAAAGACTAGTTTTTTCATGTTTTTCTTGTGCAGAACAGTTAGTCAAAATTATTCATTCTATAATACAATGTTGCCAACTATTCACTACCCAACACCCAATTAATGGTAAATGGTTGAAAATGAAAACAGTAAAATACAGACAGTAAAACTACCGGTATAGTATTTATAGTGAAGTGGGAATTTCTACAGTACAGAGTAACTAATATGTGAACAAACAAACAAACCTTCAGGTGATACATCATGCTTTTCTGACATGCTTCTCATTAACATAGAAGTATCAGATTTGATGGAACTTCGACTTTTTCTACGTTTAAATGATTTATGTATGGACAAAATTTCTTGTAGAACATGACCTTGTTTGTTGTTGACTGCTATAGGATTACAGATTACATCATCACCAATCAAATCTGGCTCTACCTCAGGGTTTATTCTGGAAAGAGAAAAATAATAGGTCTAAATATAAATACATGCATCTGCATGCAAAATTAATATTTTCTTTTCTGATTCTTTTTTGTGATAATATTAAGAAATTGTACATCTTCAGAATATTTCTTGATCAATTTCCTGATCGATTTTTTATATATAATACTTTGTTGAATTTACTACCAAGGTCTAATAGGAATGCCAGTCTGTTAACAGAGATTATTGTTTAGAGTAGACTATATGCCATTTAAACATGATGACAGATTTACAAAAACAATACATTCATTAGCGTTTTGAAAATGGGAAACAAATTACTTTCAGGAAAAAATTACTACTTGTAACAAGATGTTTGCCATTAGAAATTTTTGGATTACCTAGAAAACTCCATTGTAATCAACACTTTGAAAATGGGGAAACAAAAATACCATTTATAGTTTTAAAAACTTTTTTTTTAAATTTTGCCACTAAAAATTTTTGTATTTTGGGGAAATACCTGTAGATACATGTCTTGATATGTCCAAGTTATAGGGTGCAGCATGTTTATGAAAAGTATTCCTTCTATCTTTACATTCACTCAGTATTTACTCAGATAAATTTATTGTGTGTCTATAATTACCTCAGTTTCTCTGTATGATCTATGTCCTCATCTCTTGTGTCATTCATGATAGAACAATCATTCTCCTCATCTGAGCCGGACTCAATTACGGTAAAACTCTCATCATGTTTACTAGCAGCGACTTTACCCACAAATCTGTACAACGTATTGTAGCTGTCATCAAAGCGGGTCTTTATCTCACTGGTTCTACAACTCACTGGAGAGAAGACATTTCTTTCCATCAGTGACTGACACAACTAAAATAAAACAAATGTTACAATTAAATAATGATAATAATAAGTGTAAAACCTTAAATTGTCGCATTTAATCAAGATGAAGAGCTGTCAGAGAAACGGACTCAATTCCGTAAAAAAAAAAAAAAAGACTGAAAGCTAGCCATTAGGTTTATTTCTATTTGTAGTTTTAAGTTTCTGATTTAAAAACTTGATTGAATCATTTTTTACATTGTAGGAGCAATTTTTTTTGGCTATTCACAAGTTTTCATAAATTAAAATTCTATTGCATACAAATGTAATTTGATTCTAATTTTGAAAATTTCTGTCTCAACCCAGTGACCATTTGATTCTAAAAAATTACCAGATATAAAATTGATGCTTACATTGCAATATAACACCAGTGCCCCATCCCCGATCAAAACTGTGACAAAGTTAAGTTCCAGGTTTTAGCTCTTACACAATATACACGTATCTCAATATTGCTTACCTTGATGGCTTTGTCTCTTGACAAATCATTACTAAATGTGTTCTTATCACTAAGGAGGTAGGTCAGAACTACATCTACAGCGTCGGCTCCCGTGAAGCAGTTATCATAATGACGCATCTTTTTTCTTCTACGCTTTAACTCAACCTTTGTTTTCAGATGTTCAATGATTTCATTCCATATCTGTGTCGCCCTGAATGGACCTGAAATAAAATAAAAATACAGATTAGGATTTGAATGGTGTTAAGTAACTTACTTCAACCTTAGTACAAGCAAAATTTATTTATATGCATGAATTTTTTACCAGCTACCTACATTTAAATATTTTTAGACAAACCCAACTTTAAAAAAAAAAAAAAAAAAAAAAAAAAAAAATTCTACGTATTGAATAATTTGTAAAATTTTTAAGATAAATCTGTACCAGCTTTAAGGAAAAATTTAAGTTACAAAATAATTTTTGTTCACTTTTGATCAGCTCTCTCTCCCAAATTTAATGAAATTTATCATACCATGATTTACATGTTCTTGTTCACAAGTTCTTGTCATTTTTTCTGCTGTATGATCATATGTTCAAATAAAACTTTATATCCCCATACTAGTATATATACATGTATACATACCCCGACACCAACTCCACTAAAGCATTTTTGAAAACATAACATAAGGTGTTTTTTTTAATTTGAATTGTATTGCTTTGCACTTATTGGGCAATAGTCTCAGAGTCTAGTTAAAGTGAATAGTTGGTTATTTTAAGGTCCACGATCTCCAAATTGATTCAATGCTTACAAAAACTCAGCCCAAGCCCATTAATCCTCTCAAGAAGAGAAAAGAGAGTAACTCATCTGAACATAAACATAAGTTACTTCTTTGTCAATCAAACAATTACCAATCAGGTATAAATAGGTATAAATAAATTTAAATGCTTTAAAGTCAACAGATGTTGGGACAAATTCAATTTTTCGATATTATCAACAAATTTCCCAACAGAACCAAATATTGTCAAAAGTTGATTGAATATGTTATTTTAATACAATATATTAAAATGCAAATTGCTAACCATTCTAAAAAAATATTTTCATCAAAAAAATACTGAAATTACTGGAAACAAATTTAAACATGAAAAAATAATATTCTTATATAAAATATTTATAATTTTTAAATAAAATATTTATAATTCTTATATAAAATATTTGTTATTTTTAAAAGTACAATATTTTTTGTTAAAAGTACTTAGTTGATGATATTAATTAACTATTTTTATAATATGTTTATCCCTTTACCTTGCCTAAATGGTGTTTTAGGCGAATCACTGTGTGTAGTAGAGCCTAGAAGTATAGTCATTTCTTCTGGAGTATATTTTCTGTAGCTCTGAGTATATTTCCTACTTAAGATCTTACTGTCACATGCACCCATCAATGACAACCATGCATTATGAATACTCAAACCCAGAGCTTTCATATTTATATGACTCATCTTAAATATTTTTTAATTAACTTTCACCATTAGTTTAATAAAATCCTTATAATCCCGTATCCCTCAAGGCACCCATATTTATACATTGGGCATTTTACCACCTCTTAAGATTCCAATATGGCTACCTCATTAATTTCATGTACTTATTAATTAATTAATCTTCAGGAACATTAATTTTATCAGGTGGGTGGTTAATTAAAAGTAAAAAGTTTCAGTAATTTTCTCACCTGTACACCTAATGACTATCAGATCTTGACACCGATTACAGGTGCACATTATGTGTTAATTGAAGTTACTCTAGATTTTGACACTGATAGAAAAATATTCTGTTACCAAATAGACCAACAGTAATACATCTTATTTTCTTATTAATTATGTCATTTCAATATTGGTAAATATGAACACTTTTATTGCTGTCATTCACAGATTTTTTTTACAAGAATTTTGTTCATTTCGACTTGACAAGTTATAAGAATTCAGAATTCATTTTTACATGTCAAGTTATGATTGAGATTTTTTGGGAAAAAAAAAGAAAAAAAAAAACCTTTTTACATTAACATATAACTATAGTTCTTCATAGAAGGTATGATACTTAAATTACTATTTTTTAAATATAGATTTAATTTTGCTTGCACTACAGGTCTCAAAAATATTTTCACATTCAGTGATTTTGTTACATTTTTAAACACTACTTCTTTTTAAATTGGAAAAATTTTAAGTTTTGAAATACAGCAAACTGTTTTATGACATAGTTATCCTCATTTCAAAGATGTTAAATTGTTACATCTAATATTTTGTATACCCTAACTAGATATAATTTGATTTTATATGACTGTTGTTTTTGGGAATTTTAATAGGGAAATTGGGAAATTTTTGTAATTTTTCACCAGGGGAAACTACCTTTATTCTGTAGTAATTTTAGGCAAACAAAATCACTGAATATATCACTGTAGATAAAGTGGCATGAACATCGTTGTTGTTTACATTAGTATTTTTAGTTGCATGTGCATAAAATGCATAATGGAGATTTATTGTATTTTATGTACAACATTCACATTAACTTCATTTTATCCAGTAAAAACTGTAAATGCATTGATTTTCTTGCCACTTTAGGAAATGGATTTTCAGATGGAATTGGGATTAATCAATTGACAGCATCCATATATTATGGGAAAAGAAGATACTAATTTTGACATCTTTAATGATAATCATGCAGTACTACGTCTCTGGTTATCCATGTCTTATGTAACCGAGACAAAAAAAAATAAAAAATAAATAAATAAATTGATTTACTAACAACTGTTACATCATATGCCAAAATGTGGGATATTCTGAAGATTACTATAGAGTTTTGTCACTGAAATATGTTGGGTTTTGTTTTTTTGCCATTTTTAAAATATTAGTTTTTCTCCTCAATTTTTATGCAAAGTCTATTGGAAATTTTTCGTAACAAAAGTGTGCATGTTTTAGCTCTGGGAATCCAGGACCCTATTTTCTGGACCCTGTGAGTGGCCAGAAAAATCCCTGAAATGTCTGCAATTTGAAAATTACAAGCCAGTGACTTCTAATGTCAAATTCAGTACTGCAGTAGCTGGAATATGGATTGAGCTACAATCAAGTATGATGCTTTTAAGCTGGTACAAAACAGTTATAGTTCAGTTTTGTTTTGTACCATTACTCAGTATTTTCTGAAATTCTTTCTTTCACACAGATTCTCCCATTTAGAAAAAAAGACAACAAATAGTACTTTATCATTTGACACAGATATGTTTTAAAAGCATTGGGACAGCTTTGTAAAATCATTCTCTTTTCATATTAATCTACATACAGTAAGTTTCTACTGTTCTGTAAGTGTAACAGGAAGGACAAAAAAATGCAGGTTCAGAATGCAGATTGAACCCAGACCTCCTGCACTATAGGCAAATGCTTTACCAACTATGCTACCCAGACTGCTACATTTTTCCTCTAATTTAAAGTTTTCTGCAGTCCCATATGGGAAATCTCCCCCAAATTTTCAGAAAACTGTCAGTCAACCACTTCCTTGGGCTACACTGGTGGCCAAACTAAAAACCTATGGAGGGGTTGTGTGAGATTTCCAAGGTGAAGTTGAGTTTAGTAATGGCGTTGAACGTCCCAGTCAAGAACATTTCACTTATAATTATATTGAGATGTCATTAGCAATAGGTACAACATTGTACTTGTGCATTGTGCTGATGGCATTTAATAGCAGGGTTCTTTATGGCGCCACACCTTACGTGACATGAGACCTTGTTTATTTTAAGTTCCAACCAAAAGAACCATGATTTTCATTTCGCAATGCTGAGTGCATGGCAAAAGAACAGTCACTACCTTCTTTTAATTCTGGTCAGACCCTTTCAGGGTTCAAATCTACGACCTCCCACTTAGGAAGTGAACACTCTACCAACTGAGCTACCACAGTGATCAATTCGAAGGTGGGAAATTTCAAGATAACAGGGGAAGAAATTTTATGTAGAGGGACTGAGCTAGTTGTGGTGTTGTATGTAGTACATTGTAGATAAAAGTAATACTGTATTTCCATTACCAAAGTTCTGGTCCAGATATTTTAGCCTTGTGTTAGAACACTTGGGTTGTGGACCAGGTTTGATCCTCAGCTGGAGAATTTTTTGGGAGTGTGTTTTCTTTCTCCTGTTACATAACTTCAGAAGTTATAGGACACATGTTGTTATCTGTTTTTATCTAACATTAGACTATTTTTTTCTGTCTGTATTTGATGAAATACAAGTTTTATCGAACACGTATAATACAGAATCTTGTATCACCACAGTGTGGTGATACAACATTGGCGGTAAAGCGCACATGCACTTTCTCATTGTTACATCATCAGGGAGTCTTGAATTTGTGGGTCAAAACATAGTTCAGTGGTTTTCTGTGGTAAAATGTAATTTTTTCACATAAAGTATTGTTTTTTTTTTCATTATCTTAAATAACCTAATTGGAAACGTTAGATAAAAAATTATATACACAGTGTGTATGTACAACCCTTCGTATCAGGTCTCATAGCTGTATCCCTACTTGTCGCGCAAGTGCGACTCGTAGCGATACGGCCATGAAAAAAAGACTTGACCTGATACTGAGTGTTGTACATACATACTGTGTATATAATATGTATTTATTTTGTTCTGCAATAGACTAGCCCAGAGAGTTTGACCGATTTTCTTCTCAGATAATTGGTCATGATTAGCTTTAAACTTTATATGAGGAAATTATAAATGTAATACATTAGCCATCAAGTAATTTTGTTGTCTGGTTGTCGACATGAATGAGTGTGATGTAAACAAGCCACATGAAGATGGTTACAGGAAAGTTTAAAACTAAGTCTACTGATTATTATTTTCGTAAATCCTCAATGTAGTATGGGTTTTGCGAGTACGTTAAAGTCAAGAGATATCCCGTTAAAGTTATTTTATCAACACAGCTAAATACTGAAAAAAGTTCACCCATATCGACACAAATTGTTTTTCTTTTTTTCGCCTATCGAGAGGGTCACTGCTAGATTTAAATTTAAAACCAAATGGATTTTCATTGTTTGCACACTTTCAATTACCTAAATATTTTGCCTTCGATGCTCTCAATGGGATCGATCTCTCAAAAGCATTAAATCTTGGACTACAAACAAGACTGTCATCCATTGTCGCCATTTTAAATTTGGTGCGTAAATTTCAATTTCCCATAATTCACAGTAACTAACCCGCATAGCAGGCGTTATTAAAAGGGCTTTTTCGCTCACCTGGTTTTAAATTTTGTAATAGTTTTGGATGGGATGCGGTAATATTATGATGAAACAGTTCTCTGATTTAATTTAAAACAATATACACCTTGTGAACACAAAATTTTCAGGTGGAGGATGAGGCCCACAGCGTTTTTCACATGTTGGCAAACTTGTATGTTGAAACAAATTAATGCACCCAGCTTTAATACTGATTATACTTCTTAGCTTCAAATTTACAAAAATGCATCATATGTATTTTAAAAAAACATAATGTGTTAATTTGAACTAGACAGCTATTGTCAGTAATGTAAATTAATTCATGATAGATAGTTCTCATGGACCTCTAGGAGACAAATTTTTCAGTTGAGTGGTCACCATTTTGTTATGCGATCTATATCATATATCTGTCTATTTTAACCAAATTTGTTTATTTTTAAATTATTGTTTTTCAAAAAGTAATCAGGATATCAATAAAGTTTTTAAATTTATGAAATCTTTAATGTTTTTACTTTGATTTGGTATATTTTATAAGATTTTTGTCCCCATAACAAAGATGTGCCAATAAATATTATACACCCTATATTAGAAAGAATGTAATAAGACTCAATTTCTAATGCCTACCAAAATGGTCACTAGTTTACTTGTAAAGTGGACAGTGTGACGTCACATGGGAACTATCTATTCACTTTCTGTAGTCTTCATCAAATGATTAATCACCTGATATGCGTGGTTGGTGGTGCATGACCACAGCTGTTATATTGTAATGAGTGAATAAGTACTCATGTCCTGGTTCGAATTCAAGTCAATTCGCCCCACGGTAAATTCGTCCCCGTCAAATTCGCCCCCATGTCAAAATCGCCCTCACTTCTTGTAATTCGCCCCCGCTGTCAAAATCGCCCACATTTTTTCCAATGACCATATAACAAATTGTTTTTTATTTTTTATAAAATAAATTTAATTTATAAAATGCTCCCTATCAGTGCATCCATTTATTAATGGATTTAACTTTTATGTTTAATTGTTCTATTAAACGCAGTCAATGTTGCTTTTGACAAAATAGTTTTTATTTATTAAAAACCGACAAAGTAGAAGCGTTTAAGTGAACAATACATATGATGTTACCAGGAACAGAGAAACTGTTTTCGTATGGAGCGTGTGGTGTGGTATGTTGAAAAAGATGTTTTTTAATGATTTCTCTCAACAATGTAATCTATCAATACTCTAATGTTATTCTTTAATATATGTTAAGTATTTTCTTTTTACTGTTATGATTATATCATAATCTTACAAAGGACTTTTTATATGAATGTGCGACAAAAAAAACATTGCAATAAAAACAATACATATTTATGCTGAATAATTTGTGTGCAGTTTATTAGGCCTATCAGAGGTCGTAAAAAATAATTTTATGTCACTTTTACAATCTCAATAAAAGAAGATGATTTTTCAAAAATTGGGGGCGAATTTGCAAAAAGTGGGGGCGATTTTGAACGGGGGCGATTTTGACATGGGGACGAATTTGATGAAAGTGGGGGCGAATTTGACGGGGATGAATTTACCGTGGGGGCGAATCGACCTGCTACCCCTGGTTCCACCTTGATTGAGCTTATTGTTAGATTGTTTAACAGTGTAAAATTCATGGAAATTGACCACAAATTTTTTTTTTGAGAATTTAAAAAAAATGTATGGTTTTCAGGGCTCAAAGTGACTTTTGATTCTAGGAGCCAGCCTGGCTCTTTATATGAACATATTAGGCGCCAATTAAATCTTTTAGGGGCCGACTGAGACTTTTAGCAGTTTTAGCACCGGCAATAAAATTAATGTGATTTTATCCTAAAAATAATCTAAAAACACATTGTATACTGTATAATATCAAACATTTATTATCAATCAATCATCAGGCAATGGATATATTGCCTGCTTTTTGGGAGCATCACATGTAGTTGGTTTAAAAAAGCTATCAATACACATTGAGAGCCACTTCCAAGCCATGATTACTGTTCTATTTGGCACATTTTTGACGTTTCGTATATATATACATATAGAAAGATTCCCTCTATAAGTCACAAAGCCGGCCAAGGAGTGCCAGAAACACTTTGTCAAGATGTAAAACAAATAGAAAAACAGAATCTGCCATGATCGAGAATTTTGAACCTCCAAAACAGCAGTCGCCAACTTGGCGACTTATGAGTAAACTTTGGTCAACAATGGAAAAATGTGGTCGCCATGGCTCCTAATTTAGTCGCAACTTTGAGCCCTGGTTTTATATATGAAACAAAGAAGGATTTTACAAAGTGTCCGAATACTTATGGCACATCTCTGTATTTCAACACCGCAAATGTCATGATAAATAATATACTTTTGTAATGCTACATTCTTTAAGTCTGTTGGTTTAAACATTCTCTCGTCCGACTATTGTATTCCCTGTCTGATAATTTTTTTTCATGGTTATGGTCATTTCACGATTTAACAACGAGAAAACCATTTTGATCAGTAACAATGCCAGTCTTGCATGTTTTCTCAGTGCTGTATCTATATCCCACATCACCATTTTGTTGTTATATCCAATGTCATTCATTCATATTTTTGGTTTACCTGGTCAACAGGTAATCCACAGAGATGAAGTATGATTTATATTAATTTGCTCATGCAGATGAATTACATTTATCGCAGAGATGAAGTATCACAATTTTTAAAATTTTGCGGTGATGAAATGTAGCCGAGGTTTTCCCTAAAAAGACAACAAGGTGAAGTGTGACATAATGTAAAATAATAATAATAATATATTTTAAAAGATAAGTTAAATTTCTACTTTTTCATCAGTGTTATACGGTAACGCAAGTTTGATTTCACTGCCTGTATTTTCACCCAGTACAGAATAGAAAGATGGAGAGTTCACCAGCTACAAGTAAGTGACTTATTTCATTATTACTGTCAAATGAATGTCAACTAGAGTGTGTAACATGCCATGCCATTCATGACGGGGGACATATATTTTTAAGGTCACGTCTGAAGGACCTATACCTTTCATTTTGAAATGCTGATGAATTCTTACTTATCATGCATAAATCTGTAAGTTCATGAAACCAGAAGTCCTTGAGAACAATACAGACCTTCAATAAGCAAACTGATAAACTTTCTCACACTGTTATCTGTCCTGAATGTGATTCAAACCAAGGCATTGAGAGGCACTGTGATCTGTAACCGCACTATAAACCACTTGGCCACTGAGACATAAGAGGTTGATTATCTACAGGTATGAGTTTAAACACCCATCCATTCTTCTGTAAAATAATCTCTTAATTTTGAATTTACTGATACATCCAGCTCTTTCAATTTTCAGTAACAGAGTGGCCTGGTGCATTTGCTTAACTACAGTCTTGGTTTTATACTCATGAGAAAGTGGTCATATACCCTGTTTTCTGCCATCATTTCTTAATAGTGTGAGAAAGTTGGTCAGTTAACTTGCTGAAGGTCAGTGGTTTTCATCAGGCACTCTGGTTTCCCCTCCACCATCTGAACTGACCACTTCGAAAGTGAATGAGAAAGTGAATGAATCTTGAATGGGGCATAAAATAATATTACTTCACTCTACTTCATTGGCTGACATAACCTCTACTTTAGGCAAACATACCATTACATCCATCACCTATGATAAGTAGGGATAGCAGGAGATTCCAAAATTTCTGTCTTGATATTTGGAGACTCGTGCATGTATCAGGAGGTTGGCAGGCATGTTAAACTTTGCACATTGGAGACAAATCCTACACCACTGTATAGTAATAATTGGAAGAGTTGTCCCCCTTTAATTATGACACTGGGGTCTTGCTATCATTCAGTCTAGTCATGGAAAAATGAAATGGAAGACATACACACTGTGTAATTCATAATTTTTTATATTTGCCTGTGTGTGCACTGGAATTTCAATTAGTGATAAAAAACAAATATTTTTTTATGAAATAAACAACAAGAGGTGAGTAATAGTTATAGATTATATTGAAGTTGAAATATACACCATTTTGTCTGTAAGGCTTCAGATTACGTAGATTTCTCTATATACAGTCAAACTTGTCTTTTAAGTGGCCCTTATGGACAGATGACCCTTATATACAGGTTCAAATAACCCAAATAAAGAGAGATTGAGATAGAATTTTACTGGCCTTTAAAAACAGGTAATCCTTATAAGGAGGTCCCCTAGGAAGATTTGACTGTATAATTTTCTCCAGACATTCTTAATTTTTGGACAGCCCTAATTTTCAATATATTTAAGTTTTTAAATATTTTTTTCCAAAAATCTGGATACTCAAATAATTATCAAAATCTGTCTTTTTAAAAAAAAAAAAAGATATAGTATACCGGTAAGTGTTTTATTGATTAAATTTAGGGTAAGAAAATTTTTTTAAAAGTTTTATTTTATACATGACTGCTAAATTAACTTCTTTTGTCAATTTCACAACTCAGTTGAATGGCATCTGTTATAGTGGAAGAAAAAAAATACTTGTTAGTTTTATTCTGTGTCTTAAATTTCATACACAAAAAGGTTAAATCAAATATTTAAGTTTTGTCAGATTGAATATTTTAGTTGGCCTATTACCAAAATTTGGTTTTGGATTTTTTATACATATACCAGTACATGTTTATTTGTATCGGTAGTTATGAACAATATTGGGTGACAATTTGAGAAAAATTTCTTAAAAGTTATGAGAATTTAACAGATTTTACCAAACTTGATTTATCAACTATCAGTCTCTCTAATTCTGACAAGGAAAATTGTATAATTTTCATCGAAATTGTAAGTAATGTGAGTAATGTCATGTACAGTCAAACCTGTCTATAATGGCCACCCTTTTTGGAACCAGTAAAAGTGGCTTTTATGGGCAGATGGCCCTTATATACAGGTTCGAATAACACAAAAAAGGGAATTGGGATAAAAATTTACTGTTCTTTATAGGAAGGTGGTCTTTATAGAAGTGGCCTTTAAGGCAGGTTTGACTGTATTGTCAAATCACTTGCACTGAGTTGTTCCAGGAAATAGCTAAAATTAAGCAGATTCAGCTCTATTTTCCTACAGCAACAGAAAATGCTCTCCTTACAGAGATTAACAATGTTGTCTTTCTCATCTATCAATTGACCAAGGTTTGAAATTAGGTAGTGGCTGTTCTTTCACCAACCACTCAGAAATGAAAGACATGGAGAGACTTTATAAACCAATGTCCCATTTCATGGCAGGCTTGGCACATTAAAGAACCCTCCCTGCCGTTTGCTCTGACTTCACCTATAGCTGGTGGCATCTCAATATAAGTGAAATATTCTTGACTGAGATGTAAAACCCCATTCAATCAATTAATCTATCGATTGGCAGAGATGAGCTATTATGATGGCTCACTGTCCACCAATCATGATTATCACAAACCTTAGTTGAGGGGCCTCAAATAGGGATATTGTATCTGGGCCCCTGAATCTATTTTAAATCCTCTTTGGTGACCATACACTATACAGAACTCACATATCTTTTGGTTTTGCTGTCTTTAGTGAAAGCACTTACTGGTATCAATTTGTACAAATCTTGGTAGTTGGGGCCCCACAAGGGGAAACTTTAATTTAGTAGGGTCCTATATGAAACTGTCTTTCGAATATGGCAAGTGACAGAGAATATGTTCTTAAAGTTAACAATAAGGCCTCTTGTCTAATATCAATTTCATTTTGAGACTACTGATAGTTCATCTGGTAAAGTGTTCACTCAGTATGAACCCTGGCTGGGTCTGACTGAGACTTGAAAATAAGCAGCTACTCTATTTTCACCAGCACTCTGTATTTTAAACTGAAAGTCGCAAGTCCTTTTAAGGAGATCTTACAACCCAAAGTTCTGTGTCATGATATGTGTGATAAGCAAAAGAACCCTCCCCCACACATTACCCAGAGCACATTGCAAAGGTCAAAATTCCTATAGTTGGTGAGGTATTGATATAAGTGAAATATTCTTTTAACACCATTCAATAAATCTTTCATTTTGTCCCCCTTTTATATTTTTTAAAATTGGTTTTATAATTTTATATTTTTCAAACAAATTTAATTCCTTGTATTTCTATTTCTTTCCTTTTGCTTTTAAATTAAACATAGAATATATTTTTTTTTCTTTCGTTTTTGTTCCTTACTTCTTTGTTTTATTTATATGATTCATGTTTTGATTTTTTTATGTAACATTTTCTCTCTCTCTCTCTCTCTCTGTACTGATTTATAAAATAAGATAAAATAACATAACATAAAATAAAATAAATAAATAAATAAATAAAATTTTTTTAAAATAAATTATTATTTATTTATTTATAAATGAATTAATATTTAATACAAATAAATATTTATTATAAACAAAAACGTCTTTAAGAATTTTTAGTTTGCATGCTAAAAGCACATTAAAGAAAGTGGAAACTAACCATCATTTGATCCTTATCTGCATAAAAAACTCCAGATTAATGTAACCGATTGATATTTAATATTTTCTGATAAATCAACATGTAATAAATAATTTGTGAAATCCAACATGCTATACATATAGTCAGTGGCTGGCTATCTGATTATAAACTAAATATAGTGTGAAGATTTAAATTAATCTGGTCTTCAGGTATAACTCAGGTACACCTGTAATTATGCAAAACAATTGTTTAAATCTTATATCAGCATTGTTAACCTGAGAATTTTAAAAACATAAAATTGCAGTACTAGTTTATTCATGTTTTAAAATCTATGTAGACTGAACGCTTGGTTCAGGTTATTGATTAGACCTACTTGTATGTGTAAGCTGACGACAATAAGCCTATTCATGACTTAACACTGGTTGCTCAGGGTAGCACACTACAAACAGTTAATTATTCCCAACCATAGTGAAGGCAACTAGTTCCATTTAACATTCAACACAGGAACCAGATCCAATATTTTATGAAATTTTCCTTTTCTTGACACGGGGTATGTATCTTATATATTTTACATTTTAATCAGTTAAAATTAAATTAGTTTTTTATTTCAATCTTTATTTTTAATTACTGTTAAACCTCATTTTTTTAAAACCAAGTCTTAAAACTTTTTTTAGGTTACAATGTCCGTGACAATTTCCCTAACAACACGATGGTCACAGGTTATTCAGAGCATTTACACATCTACAAGTAAATTATCATGATATGAGAGGATCAAACTATTTACTTTTTAAATTTTTAATATATTTGCATGAAAATATAGGTAAAATATAAAACTTGGCTATATAAAATTGTTATAACTCATAAGTTAAATCAATTTTTTCCATAGTAACCAATAACTATTGTAATATTTTATGAATTATTATTATTATAGAGCTTATTTGTGATGCAACAAAAATGATGACATTTTGAATTTCCCATTTTTTTACTCTAAAATAAAACATTTATTTAATCTAACCCATCCCCCCCCCCTCTCACCACATTTTCCACCCTTACTGTAAGGTAAACAAGGAACAATAATTTTTTACACTTGTTTTGGAATTTTACATTTTCAAAATGTATGAATCACTTGACTTAAGCCTTTTTTTAACTCCCCTGTGGAACGTGGGGCCCAGACAACTTCTTTCCATCTTTTTCTATCCTTTGATAGTTTGTATATAGTATTCCAGCTATGTCACCTCTTAGCCTTTTCAAGAACTCTTTCAAGATGTACACATTATACATAAGTATAAATTCTTTTTATTGATTTGAAAAGTAATAAAATTTAAATATCTGCTGTGTGTTTTTGTCTCCTATTCATTTGATTAAATACACATTTAGAACTCATCTGAGGATAGGAATGGAGCTGTCAGTTAGGTGCATGGGCTCAAATTCAGCTGGACCTGTGTTATATGTCATTGAGTAAGGCAATTATTTTTACACAACTCCAGTCTACATATTGACGGTAATTTTACCAGGATTGGAAACTTTTTATGTTATAAGAATTAAGGGGTAGGGGAGGGGAAGGGACAGTTTTGTGGTTGATTGGTGTAAAGTACTGTCTCATTACCTGTAGCAGGTCTTGGCTCAAATCACACACAGGTATATCATAGTGTGAGAAAGTTTGTCATTTCACTTTTTGAAGGTCAGTAGTTGTCTTTGGGTACTCTGGTTTTCTCCATAATCCTGAACTCTGACTGGCACAATATTTCCCATCAACCTGTAATCTTGACAATATATAAAACATCATTCTCTACTCACCCCACCCCACCCACATTTTACCTTTATTGCTCAATTTTATAACCCCCCCCCCCCCAACTAGTTTGAGGGGGTATATAAGAATCACCATGTCTGTCTACCCGTCCATCCATCAGTTTAACATCGCGTGTCAAGGTCATATCTCATAATTGCTTTGGACGACTATCATAAGACTACCTTTTGTAACATCCCCCTTATTAAATTCTATGTAAAATTGTTTTTCACAGAATTGTTATAAATGGCTTGCGTCCATCAATTTTAGACTTTTGCAGTATAAAATAGAATTTTAATGAGGAGTACAAATGCAAGTTATTCCAAATTTCTATATGACCTCCTCATTTGTTTATTATTTTATTTTAGGTGTTGAATTTTTAACAAAATGGTGTACAATTACACAAAACCAAGAGGACCAATTGCTGCTCAATATAGCAGTCCTGGTCCATGCTACGGACTTCCAGGACTCACTGGACAAAATACACACGACCCTAGAAATGTCCACAGGAGGGGACCAGCTTATCCATTCGGGGTTCGTCATGGAAAATATTCAGATGACTGTAGCCCTGGTCCATGTTACGCTCTAAACTCCAAAGTAACCAAACATGGTAATGACGGAACACCACACTATTCACTATATAGCAGGAATAAAGATTTAACTCAACACAAAAATCCTGGACCAGGCACCTATAGCCCAGAACATGCTGGACAAACCACCTATTATAGATCGCCAACCTATTGTTTTGGAACAAGACATAGACATAGAAAAAATGATAACAATCCTGGTAAGTTTTATATAGGAAAACATCATTGACCTGTCTACTTGACCTTAAATTTAAATATTTATGATGGAGGAATACATTTATCTATAGCGAGCAGAATTACGTAATAGGTATTATGTATTTCTATTGTACGTGCATATGTGTAACACATATTGTGTACATATTAAATTAATGCAAATCCTATATCATTACTAATACATCGGGTGAATCCTCCTATATTAATATTCATAATGGAACATGTGAATGGGGACTGGTCATTGTTGTTTGCCTCTATACTCAAAATCCATTATTGTTATTGCCCTGGGGAGCGGGGTGGGGAGGGGGAGGTTGTTGTTTTCTCTTTGAGGGGCGGGACAGATTTTTAGGGTACTATCATCCAGGGAGATTAAATAAGAAATTACAAGTGCAGAGAATATTATCTTTTAGGCTAAATGTGGTATTTCATGGTGCAAGATAGAAAAGCATACAATTACTTTAGAGAAGTGCATGATGCCGAATGTAAATATTATTCATGAGGTATTAATTTGAATACAGGTATATTGGAGAACCTAGCTTATGCAATGTGAGAATAAAATGATTTATTAGATGGTACAAAATGTATTACTTTTATTTTTAGCTCCAAATACCTGGTACAAAATGTGTTATTTTTATTTTTAGCTCCAAATACCTACACTCTACCAAATGCCTTAGGTCCGACTATATACGCACGTCAACAACCTATGTACTCATTACCAGGTAGAAGCAAAACAGGATCATTCCATGAAGATTTACAAAAGGTATGTTATTGACTTCATCCCTTCAACCCCTTGGTGACAGAGTTGTGTAAATAGTCAGGTTATGGATCACAGCTCTTTTCGCTGCCTAGTTTTGAATCCCACTCCAGCAGATCCAAGTGTGAAATGGGTTTGTCAGTTTGCTAGCTGAAGGCCCGTGATTTTATCTGGGCATTCCAGTTTTCTCCACCATCCCAGAACTGACTGACTCCACTCACAGTAAATATGGCAGATTGGTACTGTCACTGGCCTTCAAAGTCAAGAATTATGGGATTGAACTCTACTCAGGACTTGGAAATTTTTTGAGATTATTTTCATCTCCTGGCTACGCCAGAGCTGTAAAAACCTAATTATTAAAGTCTTTCATATGATACTTAAAACCGAGGTCCCATGCCTTGGTGCACTTTAAAGATACCGGTACCTCTGTAGAGTTTAAAAAAGAGAAGGCCACCTGTGGTTGATACAGAGGATCCTCACAGCTAAAAGCGATTGAACTAGACAGAGCAACATAAGTAAGCAA
Organism: Anadara kagoshimensis; assembly: GCA_021292105.1. NCBI lineage: Eukaryota > Metazoa > Mollusca > Bivalvia > Arcoida > Arcidae > Anadara > Anadara kagoshimensis. The sequence goes on from CM037865.1 coordinate 45,133,953, forward strand.
GCATGCAAAGTACACAATGTGGGAATGTTATTTCAAGTGTATGCTATCTTGTACTTGTGTGCTAGCCTGAATTAAAGCCCTTGTCTGAGTTGATTTCATCTCCTACTGACAATTGGTGCCTTTTTATAGGACTTTTAAAACTGATACCCCATGTCATAGTAGGAAAGATATAACTCTTGCGGCAAGAGATGGCCATATTGCGGTTACTTCACTTTGTTCATTCAAACTAAAAATATACCAATACAGGCAAAATAAAGAAAAACAATTTGGTCAGCCTGAATGTAGAAAGTCCATGTTGATAAAATATTTTATTCTTGCAGACACCAGGACCAGGAACTTATGACACCATTCCACCAAGTACCTACAGGGAAAAGAGGCCAGAGTATAGTATGACTAGTAGAAATGTAATGCCTGGAGATACAACTCAGAAACCAGGACCAGGTGCTCACAGTCCAGAAAAAGTAAGTCTTTTTGTTTATGTGTATTTTGTTTGGTTTTTTGTGGTTTGTATTTGTCCATACACAATTAGGATATTTGTGTTTTCTTAACAGGGTTCATTCATGCCAAGCATCATGTAACATTTATGATTTTCACATTTTACTGAATTGTTGTGATGCCATTTTGGCACCTGCATTATGGGTATCTTATTGTGATGCCATTTTCGCACATGCATGATGGGTATCATATTATGATGCCATTTTGGCATTTGCATTATGGGTATCATATTGATGCCATTTTGGCATTTGCATTATGGGTATCATATTTGATGCCATTTTAGCATGTGCCTTATGGGCATCATGTGGTGCCATTTTAACATTTGAATTATGGGTATCATATGGTGATGCCATTTTGGCATTTGCATTATGGGTATCATATTGTGTTGCCATATTGGTATATGCATTATGGGTATCATTTTGTAATGCCAATTTGGCACATGGGTTACGGGATTGTATGGCATGTGAATGAATCTGAATTTAAGGCTAGTATTTAAACGCATCTTTCATTAAAAATTTCTTCTATCTTTGAGTTTGTGGTGCTTTTTTTCCCTTTTTTCTTTCTATCTGTTTTTCCTTCTTCACATGTTGTTTCCTTGCAGTGATTGAGTTTTGTTTTTGGAGTGATAATGACATAAAACGTCTGCTAAGTCTTGGTCCCATGCCTTGTTAATTACCGGGGTAATACAGTAGAACTTTGATAATACAAATGTAGCATTTAACATCATTTTTCTGAATATCATGGATTGGTGTCTCAAAAGCAGTTATTTGGTACCAAACTTGGTAGTCCTTATTTGATACCAAACTTGGAATTCTGCATTTGGGACTAAACGCAGAAGTCGCTCATTGGTACCAAACTTGACGTAGGTACTTAGTATTTGGTAGTAAACTTAGAGGCATTATAATTTGGTAACAAACTCGAAGTACTTATATGGCACTTAACTTAAAGTAATTATACTTAGTATTTGATACCAAACTCAAACCTCTTTACATGGTACCAAATTTGTAGAAGTCGTTATTTGGTATCAAACTTGAAAATTGTTATTTGGTACAAAAATCTGAAGTTGTAAACTGGAAATTTGTTATTTGGTACCAAACTCAGAAATCCTTAGGTTTGGTTTATGATGAATGCTTTCAGTTTGAGGTATTTCAGAATACAATGTTTGGTTTATCAAAGTTGTACTGTAGTAACATTGTGAGTACAATAGATATTGTCGCCCTTCAAAGAAATTTCTCGCATAGCAATTGGTTAACTTGCTGGGGTACATAGAACTATGTTGGGAAATCTGTTGGGGTACATAAACGCATGCGAGGTTTAGCTGTATAATAACTCAAGTAACTTGTACACCACGGGCGTCTAGTTACAGTAAACAAACATGGCGACAACGTAAGCAAGTGACACAAAATACGAAATGGAAGTTAAAAAGATCGATCCATTACCGCTTTGAAGGGTGACAAAAACTTTTACAGGGTTTTGGAAGGTTACACAGCCCCATGTACCCCATCAAAGATGAATGTATAAATCTTTGACGGGGTACATGGGGCAGTGTTACCTGCTAAAACCCTGTATAACATATAGTGTAAAGTTTTATTGTTGTGCACTGGTAAAAGGTTGTATTTTTAAAACACGAGGCCCTGTCCTGGTTAAAGCCATTAATCCTATGTTGAAATATTACACCCCATGTGACTCCATTGACATGATGTAGATCATATTTTTTTTGGCAAGAACATAATTTTTGCATTAATCTATAAAAATGGTACAGATTAAAGGAAATTTTACCTGTGAAATGGTCTAAATTTTGAACACCTTTTCTGAATGCGAGTTGTTATTTATTAGACATTTTTCATGTGTAATTTGAATTTCAGTCGTGGTCCAATGGCCAAAATTATGTTCTACCTAATAGTACTGAACCTACAATATTTAATGGGACATATTAACAATCCCATGTTTTGTGTGGAAAGCATAATTTTTGACTACAGTAAAACCTGTGTATAAAGACCATCCACCAGACCTAGAAAATTTGGACTTAATAAACAATTAGTATTCTTCATAATTAAGGTTATTTTTGGTTGAAATATGAAAAGGTCCTTATATACCAGTTACTGGTCTTAATGGACAGAAGGTCTTTATATAGAGGTGGTCACTAAAGCAGGTTTTACTGTATATTTTTATGAAAGAGGTTCAAATTTAAACAACATAACATTATCGGAGATGATTTTGTTGTTAAACTTCATTCATAAGAATTATTATGACAAAAATTATTTAGTCTTTCATTTAAATGTTGTTTTCTGTATACATGTACTGCTATCTTTCTATCTTCTCTCCCTCATTTAATGAGAAACGTTTGGCATCAAGAAACACCTGGTTCTTATCATCAGTGAAATTTCTGAACATGATGGAAAATTTGGAAAACTTTTCCCAAACTCTTCGGCTAAAGAGACAAATTTTCTGAATACCCTTATAAACCCCAAGTTTTCTGGGTTATTCATAAAACTTGGAAAGCATCTGTGGAACTTCATCATGATAGAAAAATGGGAAAACTTTTCCAAACCTTTTCCGATATAAAAGACATATTTTCTGAATACCCTGGAAAACACAAGTTTTCCGAGCTATTCTGAAATAAATGTTACAAAACTTGGAAAGCATCCACGGAACTTCTGATCATGATAGAAAAATTGGGAAAACTTTTCCTAAACTCTTCCGCTAAAGAGACACATTTTCTGAATATCCTTACAAACCCCAAGTTTTGTGGGTTATTCTGAAATAAATATTATAAAACTTGGAAAGCATCTATGGAACTTCTGATCACTATGGAAAACTTTTCTCAAATGCTTCTGATATGGAAACATATTTTCTGAATATCCTGGAAAAGTTTTGAGTTATTTGAACATAAATGGGGTTTGACACTGTCCCATGTGACCAACACTCTTAACTGTTTGTGTGGGACATTTTAGAAAATGTTTAGATTGAAAATTCCAAGAATTATCTGGTTTTTATGGAAAAATGTGAACTCACTGAAATTTTGTGATTCTATATCCAATAGAAATAATTGTCCTGCACAAATGAAGGTGGTGATCACATTGTAGTCTGGCGAACTCCACTGATGTCAGCATTTTGAAATTTGGTTTTATTGTTCCATATATTGATGTCAGTAAATTCTATCTTTTGCCTATGGAAGCAAGATCCGAAGAAATTACAGTCAAACCTGTCTATAAAGGCAAACCAAAGGACTTTGTAAAAGTGTTCCTATTGGGCAATTGACCCTTATAAAAAGGTTCAAATAACCTGAAAAAAGAGCATTTGGCTTTTAAAGCGACCCTTATATAGAGGTGTTTTTAAGGCAGGTTTGACTGTACTTTATTGATATAGAAATGTTTGGTTTCATTATAAAATAACTTCATGTCAAATACAAGGAATTGTGTGGTTTCCATGGAAATCAGCAGTTCTGCTGTCGAAAAGGTACATACAATTGTGTCGTGCCAAATGTTTCTCTTTGACCTGCTAATGTTTGAGGTGATTTGAACTAATTTTTTGTTTTTATTTAATATTATTTTCAGGTTATTGCACATAAACGAAAAGCACCCGACTTCTCGTTTGGAATTCGTCACAGTCAGTATCTGGCTCCACTCATAGTTGATGCTTGTGATTAGAAATCATTACATGGTAAAGAAATGGTTTTGTTGAACTTGTCTTTATACATTGTTTTGGGACGATTTCTGCTATGGCAACCATGTATATCATATTTATTGTTAAATACTTTGAAAATTTAAATTCTATGTTGCATCATTTAAGAATCATTATATAAATTCAAAATCGGACAATTTTGATTTTGAAACAAAAGAAAATGCTGTTTGACCGATATTCTATGATATATATATATATATATGTATGTTAAACCTTTACTTTGATTTACAGGTGACTATTAACAAAACTCAGCGTCCTATATTTTCGTTTGGAATCCGTCATACTGAATATCTGGCTCCACTTATTGTTGATGTTCAAGAATGAGCTAGACATGTGTAAACAAAAAATAATAAATTTGTCATCAAAACAACAATAAAAAAAACCAAATGGATGATCAACAAGGGATATTTACTGGATTTAGTATTTCCAAAGTTCCTTATGTCTTAAGAAATCTGGATTTTTAAAAAAAAACTATGTTCATTTTGTGGATGGTTATTTATAAACGACATGTACAGCATTGAATAGCTTTCTTTGGATGCAAAAGAACAGTATTAATAAAATAGACTATTACTTCAAGGGTATGATTTCCTCGTAGTTTGGTGTACAATAACGTATGCGTCATCGTCATTGTCGTAAGATATGTGCTCATATGTTTATTTTATAACATTGACTGATATCATTCTTTATAAATGCGTACATGTTCTTAACTTTAGTGAGTTTACACGTTGAAAATAGTTATAAATTGTATTATATGTAAAAAGAAATAATGAAAACGGATGTGTGTGTATATATTTTGATATAATATATATATTCCCTGTACAAGTATTATATGAATTTTTTTATTTAAAGTCTTCTGTGATAAATAGATTTTCTTCATTTTTATTAAAAAGTCTTATTATTATTATTATTATTATTATTATTACTATTATTATTATTATTAATTTTGCTTTTAAGAGAGAGTATCAGTATTCACCAGAAAACCAATAATAGTATTTTATTATTTTTTATTGCTTTAAATTGAAGGTTTAACCTTTTTTAGCCAAAATAATTTGTTAGAATTCCAATGTGATAATTAGAAGCAGAGTGATTGTCATTTGTAATACACTTTTTCGTTTTCAGAGTAAAATTTTGTATTTGTGAACATTTTGCTCACCGAGTCAGTAATAACTTATTTATATAGATCTATATTTACATTTCGGTGTATTTTTTGACAATCGCTTGCTTGACCAGAATATTATCTTGAATTTGCTCAATATAATGTAGACCAGCTTAGAGGAGACGAAATATCACAAATTATTAAGATCAGTAAATTTTAAGAAAAAATGAATATATGAAAAATAATATTTTCTTGAGATTAAACTTTTTTTTTCATTTTTTCTGCAAAGATGAAACATTGGATAATAGCATTAGGAAATGGGACCATAATTACCAGATTAATAAATTGATTACTTTCTTAGGGAGGTACTTAGGAATTTTTTAAATGGCCAGTCTTAAAAAAATATCTCAATTATAAATTACGATGAGAAATTATATGCCTTTTATAAGCTACTAAGAAGATTGCCTCCATTCAATAAGACTATCAAGAGGAGATAACTAAAATTATCTCCCTTGATAAAAGTTACCAAGAGGAGACAACTAAAATTATTTCCCTTGATAAATTGATAAAAGCTACCGAGAGGAGACAACTAAAATTATTTTCCGTTGTCTTTAAATTCTAAAGGGAGACAATTTCTTTTAGCTTTATTTAGGTGATATAAGAAACTGGTTCATCATATATCACTTTTTTCGCTATTCCTTTTTATGGTCCAATTTCTAAATATAAATTTTTTCAATTTTTTTTAAATTTCATTGTTTTCTGTAATGTTTATCCTTTTGTTTGTTGTTTCTTCTCCCCTAAATGCATCTAGTGTTTAGAAATGAGTAGTAAATATATTATAACATTTCTGTGCAAATGAGTGACCTTGAACAACATTGAACTTTGGTCTTGTATGATGTGAGGTTTTAGTTTTTTTTATCAAAAAACTCTGCCTGTCATTCTTTTGCAGCATAATGAGTATTTTATCTGTTGACTTCTAACTAACAGTCCAATAAAATACCTGTTCTTTCAAAAAAGTCTTCGAGTTTTTTTTATTATTTAACTACTGTAAATCACTTTAATTTCCTGCACCTTTTTTTCACGATCCTTGCTGAAAACAATTTTGCGACATGAAATTTTTGCAATATCCCATGTGAAACCCCAAAATTAAAGAAGGTTTTTCTTATAGTAACTGATTTAAATGTTAATATGATGTTCATCTAGTTACTTGGCCTTTACCCAATTCATGAATTTTTATTTTCTTGATTCTTGAACAGATCGCAAATATTGCGAAAATAAAGTGCTCGCGAAAAAGAGGTGATTTACAGTAAATTTTTTTTTAAAAATCCATGGTTACACCTTTTTTGAGACAAAACAAGCACTGATAAAATGAAAGGATACTGTAAACATAATTTAAATTTGTGTGTATTTATTTTCGAGGTATATAAAATTTAGACATATCTGTGTAGTTAAATTTTCACATTTTTAAAAAAATATGCACCATAACACGGACATAATATAATTTTCACTTGGTATTAATTTTTACATAAAACGAACGGCAGCGAAACAAGCGAAAATTTGTACTCTGCAAAATAAATGCGTTTACAGTATTTTTTAAGTCCCATAGTTCCATGTTTCTTTCATTATCAATTTTGATTACACATGTGGTTGGTGTAGCTAGATAAGATAGAGGTTCTTTCCCTTCATGAGCACCTGGCCTTACTTCCATAATGGAGTTTACCAATTTTTAAAGCTTTTGCTTTGTTTTTTTTTCTGGATTGTGATTTGAACATGGACTGGTATCTTGTTTTTGATATTACATCTGATCGAGAAGGTCTGCTACTCTATTTAAGCCATATGTGTTGGTGAAAATATAAAAAATTGCACACCACTTTAGTAAAACTGGAAAGCCTGAAAAATACAAAAAAATACAAAACATTCCAAATAACCTTCAGCAGGAATGGCACAGAAGACAAGATTGTCAGACTGTTTTTGTTATCTTTTTTTTTTTTTGTATTTTTCAAAACTTCCTACTATCGTTGTCTGAATATTACCATTGCCCTGAGCGCATTGCAAAGGTCTAATTTCTGCCACTTCACCTATATCTGTTGATGTCTTGATAAGAGGAAAATATTCTTGACTGGGGCATAAAACCCAATTTAATCAATCAATCTATTGACCATCCATATGTAAAAGGGCCCTTAGTTAAAAAATTGAAGATATTCCGTGATTTAATGTTTTTGAACCATAAACATTGGGTTACCATATACTAAAATTGTAAAAAAAAAAGTGAATTTACCCCAACAGTTGTAGAGAAAAATTGTGAAAAAAACCCACAAAGCAATGTTTTTCAAACAGCTGAATTTATTGCATTCAGAATCTGTTTTCTGCATTAGGTTTGGATTGTTCTGGATTAGAGAATGTGATATGTTATCTGTGGATTGCTTGTATGTGTATTGGGTTATAAAATATTAACATGCTTTGTATAAATCTATTGATCTGGTTCAGGTGATAATTAGGACTATTAATATGTTTACATTCACCTGATCAATTTATCAAATCAATGAAGGTGAAAATTACCTGAATGAGTGAGCAAATTAATTAACCGTGCATGCAAGGTTAAAACCCTTCATATCATGAATCCAGAAATGCCATATCAACGTAAAATCAAAACTTGCATACAACACGGATTAACTATTAGATTTCCTTTAAATATCGACACGCAGTGACATTAGTATTCAAATATTTATTTTTTATGCAAATTTTTCTTCATTATTGCTAGGAATCACTTTTTTCTATGCATATTCATGGCGTGTTTGTGAATTATGGAAATAAAGTGCGCTCATTACAATTATAGCATGTTGATGGGGTTGGGGTTGATCCATGTTTTTATCACTCTGACTAAGAACAACAATATTGACAATATAAGATGGCTGATGTATGTAGGATATTATAATGGTAACTGTTTCACTGTTGAAAAAAAGCTTGCCCTCCAAATTTACAAATATTTCTTTTTAAGTTCCCTGCTGGTTAAACTAGAAGGGCTTTATAGATTATTGGAGCTTGTCTGTCTGAGGGGACTAATGTTTGTCCATGTCTGTCTGTCCGTCTGTCTGTCTGTCCCTCTGGGAGGATTATAGGGATTAATGGGTGTCCATTTGTCTTTCCACAAATTTTGTATCTCTGTTTCCATTGCAGAGATTTTGATGAAACTTGGAGAACAGGATATGCAAACAGATAACCTAGTTTTCTATTCCACAGTTATGGTAGACATTTATTTCCAGCAATACTCTATATTTGCATGTTCAAAGTAAATAAAGAAATGAAATTCAATTACTAGTACATCTTTATTCCAGGGGTGTTTAATATTGGTATTATTGGCTGTCCTCAAATTGACTCCTAGTCCTTTCTGTAGGTATATATACATGTATTCATTTAACTTCAACTTGACAATTTGTTCAGACATCTGCATGATGTGATAAATATGATATATTTTAAGGGGTCTCGGTAACTAAGTGTTCTAAGGCGCACACTTCATCATCCATGAACTTACTGTCTGGATATAAGTGAAAGAATCTTGACTGGGGCATAAAACACCATTACTCAAGTCTCGTTTTCTCCACCATCACTGAACTGACTACCTCAATAAAAAAATAAATGACAGAATCTTGACTGGGGGGGGGGAAACATTATTACTTAACTCCGGTTTTCTCCACCATTCCTGAACTGACAGCCTCAAGAAAGTGAAGGAATCTTGACTGGGGCATAAAACACCATTATCAATACTCAACTTTAGTTTCCTTCTCCATACCAGAACTGACTGCCTCAATAAAAAAATAACAATCTTGTCTGGGGCATAAAACACCATTACCGGTACTCAACTTTAGTTTCTTTCTCCATACCGGAACTGACTGCCTCAATAAAAAACCAGAATCTTGACTGAGGCGTAAAAACACCATATATTCTAAAACTAACAAGTATTGGATACCATCCCATTTAAAGTGTCCTAGGTTGGTATTACCAGGTAATAAATAATCTCAATGACTTGACCAAGCATGTTAAAAACAAAATCATCCACCTGTAAATTGATATTAAACAGGTGTAATATAGCAATAAAATGGTTTAGTTAAAAATTAATGTATGGAATAAAAAGATAATTAAATCAGTACAATTTATTGATAGAAATTTAATATTTCATGAAAGTTAAAATGTAAGGAGGGGACAAAAAATAGTGAGTGGTGATAGAATTAAGTTTAGGTGTCAAGGTGAGGGAGGGGGTAACTGATATAAATTTGAGTATTAAAATGAGGGGGCAACAGATTCAAATCTTTGAAATGGTAAGAAATAGAATGAACATACATTTATGCCCCAGTAATGAATCTTTCAATAAGGTGATCAGTTCAAGGATGGTGGAGGAAACTGGAGTTACAGGAGAAAACAACCAACCTTTGGCAAGCGAACTGAAACACTTTTTCACACTAGAACTGCCCAAAGTGGGGCTTCAAACCTAGGTGATGAGAGGTGCTGAAATCTATCAGCACACACTTTAGACCAATCAGCCACTGAGGTCCACTTAGAAATAAAGTGATACTTGGAACATACTTTTCAAATATTTTAAAGTGTTAGGAAGGAACAAGGAAATATTTATGAAGGTTAAAAAAGGGAACAAAAACAAGAAGACAGAACAGATTTTATTCAGATCTCTTGGACACTCCTTATTTGTGTGACTCAATCAATTTAGATAAAAATCTTTTTGAATTAAGACAATGGGGCTTAAATAATAAATAAACCTCTTAGAGATAATGGTCTGTTAATTATTAGATAACATTAATTTGATATTATCAGCACTTCAGTTTTCAGTTTTCCAAGAATAAATGCAGTAAAACCTCATTACAATGCCCCTCAATAACTTTGCCCCCATGAATATCTTGAGAGTATTTCGAAGTACCAAAGTACATGTACATTTCTATTACAGAAAAACCTTGTTACAACGGCCCTCGATAACTTTGCCACCTAACTTATAACCACAGTATTTTGAAGTCCAAAAATCTGCTTCATCTATGTTTTTCTTTATAGAACTTGCAGTGATTTATCACCTATTAAGGCCAAAATCTGACTAAACAACTGGTGAGGATGAATCAAGGCTTTACTGTATTTCTCCCTCGATTTATCACCAAACCCACTTTTTATTCCGAAATTTGTCTGAACAGATAGTGGCGATGAATCAAGGTTTAACTGTAATTAGAATAAAATGATTTTAACTTGCACAAAAATATCTGAGTCTTAAAAGTATGAGTGTTCGCAAAAAATTAAACATCTAAATGTTTAATGTCTACATAAAAAATATGGCTTTTTTAAAGGTCTACTGATTCATTTATTCAGGTAAACTAAATTAACACAGTGTCGCAATAACATGATCTATCTTTAAAAAAATTCTCAGATTAACAAGATTTATTCAACCTGAATTAATATAAATACTGGTTAAAATACATATGGTATAATTATAAATCCTTGTCAATAAACCTTCATAGTTTTAATCTGGTAATTCTTAACAACGTTCCAGTTTAAAATCAATGGTATCCACAACAAACTCGGAATAATGTCTTTGACATGGCTGCCAAGTACATTGTTTAAATCTTTATTCTATCATACAGGGATTATGTCTTTTTACCTATACAGTTTTTTATATACATACATATATATATATTTCTTTTATTTCTTTTACTTTTACTTACGGTATTAAATTCCATACAGACCTTAGTCTGTGAACTTTGACCCTAACAATATGAATTAATATTAATTATTATCAATTGTGTGATTTTGGAGATAAAAAAACCCACTTTTTTTAAATAAAAAAATATTTTTTTATCATGAAACTAGGGAAATGAAGAATAAGTTTATAACCCGATACATACAGATTATTCACATACAGGATGAAACAAAGTTTAACACAACGGTATTCTTTAACTTGTATCTCGCAAATTTGATACTATGATAATTTTATTAATGTTTTAGTTCTTTATTGATTAAAGGTCAGTTCAAGCTTGTATAACATTGATATTTAGTTTTTGTCAAAAATGTTTATTTTTAGTACCAAAAAGTACTGTGAAAATTTGCCAAGTTTAAGTTAAAGGAAATCTTATTTAAGAAATGATTGTGAAACTGGGGCCGACAGGTCAGAATGGTTGAACCTGTTTCTAAGTTGATATATACTAAAGCCAGCAAAACAAAGTGAAAGACCTAATATACTTTAATGAATCTTTAGAATATTCTATTTTTAATATAACTATTTTAGTATTATTGAAAATAAATTACTTTCATTATAGTCATTAATCTGGGCAAGTTTACAATAATAATGACAATTTTATGACATCAAAGGAGATATTTTTAAGAATAATTAAAAGTTAATAAACTCTGTTGTTATTTGAAATTAAAAATCAAATTTTTATAACATAAAATGGAAGATAAATATGATACTTTAAACACGTAAAAAGATAATGTAGTTCATTTGTACCCTAACAAGAAAGTGTGTGACAAAGTCTATATAAAGTATACATACAGTGGAACTTGTTTTAACCAAACCCAGAGTAAACCCAAATCCTAACAAAATTGTACTACCGGTAATGGTTTAGGATACGCCAATCCTAACAAGGTTGTGCTTTTATGTACAGTTCAGTGAATTTTTTCTTTGAGGCTTTGTGGCTGAGCCATCTAAAGCACAGTGTCACTCAAGGCCTTGCTTTGAATCCAATTCTGGCAATGCTAGTGTAAGAAAGTTTTTCAGTTTGCTTGCTGAAGGTTGGTTGTTTTCTTCAGGCACTCTGGTTTCCTCCACCATCCATGAACTGACTGCACATTCCTAGATGTGAAAGAATCTTGACAGGGACATAAAACCTGTTTAACTCACTTGTCCTCTTATAAATGTGCTTAAAACATAAAAGTGATTACCCGGTACATGTATTTCAATGAAGATTTTGCCCTAACTGACTAGAAGAACAACTCCAATAAAACAACAAAGTTGGAATTATACTTTATGATTATTCTGTTAATTCCTTTTTTCAGCCAATTTACCTGTATTCTGTCATTAATATTAATCTATTGTTTTGTCCTAAATTTTAATAATATTTTCTTTTCTTGGCTGCCATGGGGGTCTTTAGTCTCTAAATTCATAACTTTATGTAGTTTTGAACAAGAAGAAAACAGACTTACTGTAGATTGAATATTTCTGCATCAAAGACTTGATCCCAATCCCATCAATTATTTAACAAATCCCCTGTCCCAAAGACTTGACCTCAACTATTTAACATAAACAGGTGCCCTCTAGATAGAAGTTTGGAGAAGCAATGTTGAGCTAGACTTGGTCAGTTATTAGTTTTATAATGCTAGCTCACTGAAGCTGTACACATGGTATAACAGCCTATGCTGGAAATAACTATTTTTTTTTGATGAAAGGATACCATGAAGAAAAAACTTTATAATCTTTTTTTCACAATGTATTTAAAAAGTGCAAAAAAGGGAATTCATTACTAGTAAGTGATTTTAATACTGTAGATTTATTTATTTTTGTGTCATTAAAATTTTATGGTTTAGTAATTAAAAACATTTTGTTTGGAGAAAACAAATTATCCAATTTAAAATTAAATCCCATTAGAGACCGTGGTAATTAAATTTTTTTTGTTAAAATGAATAATTGTAGTATTCACTGAACAATGAAAACAATTTTGGGCATAGATTTTTATGAAATTTTTCAGAATAAGTCATATTTCAGTATGAAGAATAACATATGTAAAAATAAAAAATTGTTATAGATACTCTTTAAATCCACCATAAATATTTAAGATTTACAGTACCAGAAGCTGATTATTGCATTGAGAGCTATCACAAAAAATTTTACATCAAAAATTAGTTCAGATACTATCTATCTAGAAAATTCTTAAAAAGGGTGTCATAAAAATGAATGCAAAAGGTGAATGACAATATTTGAATAACAAACATAAAGATTTAATTTTAGCAATAGAAATCCAATTAGTTTTAAGTTTTTAAAATTATAACACTTTTAGTTCAAGTGAATTTGTTTCAACATTGTCGAGTTGTATAAACAAATTCAGTCATTAGTGATAACAGGTTAACCAATCGTGTTCTAAGGTGCTTTAAACTGGATGATAATGAATATCCAATGTTTGAACACATATATGTACATACTTAGGGTGATATCTCAAAATGGCTTAAAACTTTATTAAAACTTCATAATTAAAGTTTTAAGTTTTTTAGCATATTGACAAATCTCAGAAACGTCGTTATCTTGACCGCGGCATACATACCATTCCACTCGCATCACATCTCAACATTTCAATAGTCAACCTTGTACTTCAGATTTTCTCATTCCTTTCCTAATTTCAAACCCCACTTTGGCAGATTCCAGTGTGAGAAATTGTGGCAGGTCACCTGATGAAGATTGGTGGTATTCTCAGCATATTCTGGTTTCCTCCACCATCCCAGAAATGACTGCCTCAATTTAAGTAAAAAAAAATCTTAATTGCGGCATAAAGCACCATTACTTCACCCCACTTGCTGAAGATCAGTGGGTTTTGGTTTTCCCAGGGTATTCTATTTTCTACCAAATCCCAAAACTAACTGCCTCTGTACAAGTGAAAGGATCTTAATAGGGGCATAATATAAATTTCTCCACTCCGCTTTATTCAGGGTTTCTCGGTCTTTCTTTACATTCATCTGTCCCAAATCCCCCTCTCTCTTTCAGATAAATCTCTTTCTGCCCCTTTTCTCATAAATCAAAAACCAACAATAAAATGGCTAAAAATATACAAGTGAAGTTTATATAACTATAACCTTGTAATTCGTTATTTGTTTCAAACATCAATTAATTCATACTTGACAATTTGAAATGGAATTTGGATATGTTTAGTTGAATAGATTTAAACCCTTTATGATCTTTATAAATTTGAATGAAAAATTAATATCAAAAGCTACAAATCAATACAAAAAAATTACCTGTACATGAATATCTCCATTTGCAATTAAAGTGGTTTTAATTTTAGATGTAATTTTGATAGAATTTGGTTTGGTATAATATAACTGATGCTTTTTATATCTTACAAACCCAATAAATATGTTTGAAAAAAACAAGGCATTACAATAGTGGTATTAAACACAAAAAGTAATATATTCATTAAAAGTTGTAAATCACCAATAATTCCATTGCTTTCCTGATTTCCCCAAGAGACACGTTTAACTCCTTTGACAGGCTTTATATATTAATGATATTAATACTGGTTAAAAAAACCTTTTTTTCTGCCACATACTAGTAGTTGACATCAATATCAAAGATTGTAACAAACAATGAAGCTTTGTGTATGTAACATGATGGATAATTTGAATGATTTTTAATTGTTCTTTACAAGTACAGGACAGAGTGGAAAATGTCCAACGCCCGAAAATGCGGGGTCAGTCAGAATCAAGACACTCTGGTTTTCTTCACAATTTCTTAACAGGATTATCTTGACTGGAAAATAAAATACTACTACTACCAACAAATCCCAAATCAGATCCTTTAACTAAGGTCTTTTTTTGGCTGTGTCTTTATTTCTCATGGATCATATGGATTGGTTGGTTGGTTGAATGTTGCTTAACGTCGCATCAGCATTTTTTTTAGCTATTCGCGATGAGAACTATTTAATTAACCTCTATGGATTAATCTATGAACAATTTTTGTGTATGCATGTGAAGTGCGAGTGTGTTGTATGGTCTGCCTTGTACTAGCGCGCACTCAGGGCGACTTTACCGTGCTAGCTCACAGAGTCAGTACGCCGCAGACAAGCGTACCACTCCCCCAGTCCATTATACTGATACCAGGTGAATCAGTAAAGGCCAACGGTAAGGAAAATTCACTTTTCCACATGATCATATGGAGCCTTGGTGCTGAGTGGTCTAATGCGCTGTTTGGGGCCACATTGTCCCAGAGGTCTAAAGTGCCCATTTACAGATCACAGCACCTCTCAACACCTAGGATTGAATTCCACCCAAGCATATCCTAGTGTGAAAATAGTTTGTCAGCTTGCTTGATGTAGATTGATGGTTTTTCTCTAGGTATTCCGGTTTTCTCTACCATCATAGCATTATTGTCTTGACATAATTGACTGAAGCTTTAAAAACCATTACTCCACTCCACCATAGTAAAACTAGTTGACTCCACATAATGACAATTGATGGATTGCCATTCACGCCCACAATGTTCCGACAAAGGGCCGGCATGCTTGATTTACATGCAAAAAAGAATGAAAACTCTCCCTGAATTGTGCCATTGAATGATGTCACTGATACCATTACATCATTAGCTGTCGTGATGCTGCTTTGGTACAGTGATGGCCGCCAGTGTCAGAACATAACAGGCATGGCCGTCAATTAAAAGAATCTTGACTGAGGTTTTTAAATCCAATATACCAAACCACTGCAATCTTTATGGATCACAATATAAGTAGGGTATTTCTTTTTTTTTTAAGTATAGTACCGGCAGTTACTTGCATGTTAAATTTTTGTTGTCAAGCACCAATGTCTTCGCACTCTAAAAAGTGTACAATGTGACCATTGGATAGATTAAGCAGATTTAAAACACGAGCTTAAACGTACATACCAAAATAAACCTGTGTTTGAATTAATCTTTAAATCAATAAAAATTAAAAATTAATCTCTTTGGGAAAGGCCTGAAACACTGCCAATGTCATAATAAACAATAGCCAAAACAAACGTATGTACATGTAACTAGCCTAAGGATGATAGCAGTAATACTACAGTGATACTCACCAATAGATTGATTGATTAATTGATTGATTGATTGATTGATTGATTGATTGAATGGGGTTTTACAAACCAGTCAAGAATATTTCACAAATTTTGAGTAACTAGCCATGGGATGGTTGATTGATTGATTGATTATTTAATTAATTGGGGTTTTACATACCAGTCAAGAATATTTCACATGTATCGAGATATCACCAGCTTTAGGTGAAGTGACAGAATTTTTTACCTTTGCCATGCACTCTGAGCAATGTACAGGGAGGGCTCTATTACATGCTACACCTGCTCTGACACTGGGTACTGGCTTTTAAGGTCTCTTCCAAATTCATTTCTTAATGCTGAATGCTTGGCAAGGAACATTCACTACCTATTTTCAAGTCTTGGTAGCACTATACAAACTGAGCTACTGTAGTGGTACCTGCCAATATAGGGGGTCAAAGGAACCTGTAAAAAGTGATTTGTGTGAGTTGAAAGTTGAATTGAGTAATTGTGTTTTATGCTCTAGTCAAGATCCAAGGCGTTTATAGCTCTGGGATGGTGGGGGAAAATTGAATGCCTGGAGAAAACCACCTAACTTTGGCAAGTGAACTTATAAACAGGTGGTCTTAATAATACAGGTTTAAAATATAGTTAACAAGAATAAACAGGAGAAAACTAAGGAGCCTGTCTTGCATCAAGTATCACACACATTCATATAGGCAATATATGTAATAGGAAAGAGAAAAAAATGCAGGGTCGAACCGGGGATCGAACCCGGGACCTCCTGCACTATGGACGAGTGCTCTACCACAAAGCTACCCAGACAACTACATTCCTCCTTCCTTTTTCATTGGTTTAACTCACTTGAATTGAAAGCACCAGGTTCCACCCTGGGACAAACCTGTTGGTCGGCCACTTCCCAGGGTCGGACAAGCCCTAAATGTAACAGGAAAGAGAAAAACTGCAGGGTCAGACTGGGGTTCGAACCCCGGTCCTACCACAATACAGGCGAGTGCTCTACCACTGAGCTACCCACACACACAAACTTGAAAACCAAAATGCTGAATCATGACATAGTGATACTGTTTCCAAAATATTATTCTACAAGAATGACATACATACAAAAACACACACATTTTTATTGAATACATGTGTACGCGCCTTAGAAACCAAAGAGACATATCCTGTCACTATGAATAGCTAGAATTAAAAAACCTTTCAAATTAAAATCAGAAGGTTCTCTAATGTGAAAATGCACTCAGACACAAACACAGCCAGTCTAATACAGGTATAGATATAACAGAGTGGGCAGGGCAATACAAATACTAACGGTAAAAGTATTATAAAGGTATGTGTTAGTTTTATAAAATTTTTGTCAATAGAGTACAGACAAGTCAAAAGTTTAACAGTGTGCTAACAAAAAGGAGTCGAAGCCTGGTGGCCAAGTAGAGTGGTCGAGTGGGATTGGTCGAAAGATGGATAGCTAAAAGATAGAAACAGCAGCCACTGCCAAAAATCTGATGAGACATAGCCAACCAGGGGGCTATTGAAGCCGCAAATTTGACACTAATTTGTTAGCTTAGTGTTAAAACTTTTTGACAGGCCTGTACTGTATTGATCCAAAGTTCTTTAAAATCTCCTCCAATTATTGACATTTACCTTTGTATATACCTATATATATACTTTTATATAGGCGGTTTTAAGTATGGGTCTACAAACTCTTTATGTCAATATATATATGTAAGGTTTCAATATATAAAATTTAACTGGCTGTAATTTTTTTATATGAATTTGATATATAATATTTGAAATAAATATAGGATATTAAAGTTCTAATTTTTGGTTATTTAACAACAATTTTGGGATATGTTTTCACATATTTGAGATAAATTTTGATTATGGTATTATTAAATGTTTCATTTAAAAAATTTAAATCTACCTTTTTTGTAAAATAATAAGTTTAAAAAAAAAAATCAAAACAACCGTTATAAAAACTAGTTATAAAGAACTAACAATTAAAAATAACAGAGTTCCATTTGCTCTGTATATCTGTACTAAAATTTTAATTTTGACTGAAAACTAGTATAACAAGAGGCCCAATAGGGCCTGTACCACTCACCTGGGCCATAAACAGCACAAAAAAACCACAAGAAATACAGTACTACATTTCAGGACCATCTTGGATATCCGATCGCCATGATTTGAACAAACTATAGTTAGACTCTGCAAAGGACCTATAACAGCAAATTTGGTTTCAATTGGCCAAACAGTTTCGGGGGAGAAGATTACAGTTTACTAACGGATGCATGGTCACTCAGACACACACTTTGCCATGCCATTAGCTCATATGGCCTGTGGCCAGGTGAGCAAAAATGACTGAATAAAACTGTTTTGAACATTGCTGTGAAAAATATTTTCTTCAAAGATTTTACATACAGTGAAACCTTGATTTATTGCCACCATAATTTCTTCACACAAATGGTAGTGTTATAAAGGATTTGGTGATAAATTGTAGGATGTTTTTTAAAAATTGTGTTGTAATATGGAAACTTCTATACAAAAAAGCAAGCTGGTTACAAATAAATTGTTGACTCGGAGATATTGCAAGCCTAGGCTTATCAGGGAACTCAAAAAGTTTTATGGCTGTCATCACAGTATTGTTGAAAAGTTTGATGTCTCTGTGTCCAAGATTGCCATGGATATATTTGACATTCCATAGTTCCATGTTCCTTTCACTCAATTTTGAATACACACGTGGTGGGTGTAGCTAGCTAAACAGGAGGTGCTTACCCTTCCGGAGCCTCTATCCTCACTTCCCTGATGGAAGTTCACATGTTTAACCTAACCTGTCAGTTTCAAAGTTTTTATTTTGCTTCTGGATTGTGATTTGGACATGGATTAGTATGTCTGTTTTTGATTTGACAGGAATGGGATTCAAACCTAGATGGTTAGAGGTGCTGTAATCCTTAAGCCAGTGCTCTAGACCACAAAAGCCCATCAAATGTTAAGGAATATAGAATGATGACCTCATATGATCAAACAGTCGGGTAAAAACAACACACAAAACATCTACCGGTATTCAATGATGTAACACATAACAATGGCTAAATCATGTAATATTTTTTAAACTTTAATCAGTTGAACAAAGCAGTGTAATAATAATAATTATTATAATAAGCTAGATAAAAAACAGTGCTTGATTATAAATAAATACTTAACTAAGTAACAACATGTACTAAAACAATTTAAATAATATCAAACAATACATTAAGGGGTACCTAGTCAGGCGGTGGTTGTGGTGGTAGTGGCAGCAATTTAAAAAGAAGAAACACTGATATGCTGAACATTTGAAGTAATTAGGGAGGGAAAAATGAACCTTGTAGTGAGGTCAAAGCTCGAAAATTTAACTTTAAAATATTCAGAAAATTACAAATTTGCCTAATGATTATTACAATTTTTTAAACCTTCATAAGGTCAAATTATTTCAATTTGGATTACAAAAAAAAAAAAAAACAACAAAAAAACTATAAATAAAAGGTTGAAGGATTCCTGGAGGGAATGCTTGGTAATGCTTACAAAATGCAAAAATCACAAAACACCAAATATGTCAAAGATAAAGATCAAAGTCACCTGAACAAGAATGATAGAAACAGAAACTAAAAGAACTAGGATTGACATGGAGAAAGCAGAAAAGATGGTGAAGTTGCATAGAACGTTGCTGAAACGAGAGATCTCAAACTCCGATCTCTGTCTAGAGCTGTAAGGAGAAGTAGGTATTCCTGGAAGGTGCCAACACAGGTTTTGAAGACTATTGATAACCTTTTTGAAAGACTAAGAATGTGAGTGTACAAAATTTTTGCATCCTTGGTGTTAGTCCACCAAAAGGCTGAGCATATGTAACACTGGATAAGATTGATCTTTCAAACAGAAAGTAAAACAACACAATAAACTTGTATCAAAATCATTTTGTACCCAAGGTTAGTCTCAACCACTGTGTTGAAAAATAGATTTTCACATTCTGTGCTGAAAAATATAATATATTATGTTCACATTCTATTTCATTAAATAGATTCCAATATCCAAGTAAACGACTCTACATTGAAAATAATCAGATGAAGACGTTCCCTACAGGAAACAAATTACTGCTATTACACATGCAACCTGAATGCTTATTATCTTAATGAATTGCCATTCCTCAGGTAACTAATAGATAACCATTTGTACAAGGTCTTGCATATTTTAACAGGAAGTTAATGTTTGTTTCTCTTAATCAGCCTATCAACTCTTGCATAACATCAACATGCATATAGATTCTGGGTGCCCCAGTTACACAAGACATCCTTAGTTACCAAGGTTACCATGTCAACCTTAAAACATGGGTTTGAACATTGTTTTTTCATCGCTTTTTCAAATATACAATTCAAAAATCTTCACATTCTTTAAACTTTCTTATAAATTGGTAATTTGAAAATTTAGAGAGTGAAAATCCTCAAAATGTATCTGTAATATGGATTAAGTTTTTTTTTGTTACATAAGACACCTTTAGTAAGCCTTGGACTGTATGGGCCTATTTTAATCTTTGTGCTTTGGTGCTAGAGTCAGCAAGATGGTACTAGGGTGACCATGACTAGCAGCACACATTATTATATATGCTTTGTACTATGTACACACATCCAGGGCCACTCTTAGGTAAAAAGCTCACTAAGACAATAGTCCCAATAGCCCATTATCCTCAGACACTACCGTAAATCATCAGCAATGTGAAATGAAGTAACTTGCATAAGATCACAACATGCCCCTGTCAGGATTTTGAACCCAAACCTTGGATCTGGAGACAGAGGTTCTATACCAACTGAATTACAGGCTATCACAGTTTAACTTCCTCAATAGTAGCTATAATTTTTTATTTATAAATCAAGCATGTCTTAATTTAAACCAATCTACCTGAACAAATAAAATACTGGACATAAATAAATTATTACTTAGTTATTGATTCTATCAATTAAGATGTTGATAATAAAGTGACTTGTATTAATTAAAGAATACTACCCAGGTTGCTATAGATACCTATTGTCTGAAATACAGGGCCATAAAATCAATATGAAATCAAATGGAAATGTCATAATGTAAATTGTATATACAATAAAAGAAAATGACCAGAGAACCTGCAAAGTAAACAAGATTAAAATTACAGTGTGACATGATTAACCTGGCTTGTTTAACCTTTTGTAAAAAAATGTTGGGTCAAATAAAGGAATTGTTTGAATCTTTGTAAAATTTTGGGGCCAAGCAACGGAAATGTTAAAACTTTTTTAAAATGTTGGGGTTATTCAAGGTAAATGATCTAGAACCTCCCATTTTACAGGTCATTTTGTTCTACAAACTGAGCTATCATGGCAACTACCTTAAATGCCTTCCTTTGAAATTTCAATTCATACATGAACTTACTGGTATCCTTCCACAAATTGTTAAACTAGTGAATGTAATTAAAGGTTCAGACAAGGGAAAATACCAAAAACCTACCACACTTATAATAAAATATACTTTGTAAAAACACTACTAATACTTTCCATATGAACCCTACACCGAGCTGTTGGTCCACCAGTTTTGAAGAACTGCATGGAAAAGTGAATTCATTTTATTAAGCAGGTGCATGGTCTTTATATAGAGGTTCAAATAACATAGCTCAAATTTGCTAAGTTATTCATAGGCTGTTTATAAATGCAGTGGTCTGAGTAGCTCAGTTGTCAGAGCACTGACATCTTTAGTTTGAGAGGTCCCAGGTTTGATTCTTGGTGTTACTCTGCATTTTTTCCTTCCTGTTACATAAGCAAGCAAGCAGCATTTAAAGAAGGTTTTACTACTGAGATATCAAAGTAGGTCACTGTGATATTTTTGTAAAAGTTAGATGGTGTAAATTTTACATGTCATATGTGTGTACAGTATTGAGCTGTTCAGATAGTCTCAATAGGCCAATAGATAAAGGAATTTGTGGTCATAAATCATGTAATACCATTAAAGAGGGCGAAGCTAATATCATTCAAATATAGGATATATAACTCTCAAGAGTGTTAAATACCCAATGTCCAAGCACTATAGAGTTTAATACCAGGTAGCCATTTAATTTAAAATAAACAGAAGCATTTTATTTGTTTTTGGTAATACTCCAGACACCAATACCAACAAAATATGACCCATTATCTTGTACCCAAACTTAGTCAACACAATAAAATTTAAATATATGGATTTTATATTTATAAACAGGGATTTACAAAATTTGTTAAAGAAGTCGACAATAAACTGTTACAGTGGCATTTACATATCGGAGGGGTAAATATACACAGACAGAACTCTATCATATCACAGTTACGTCACAGGAGTAGCCTAGTTTGTCTAGGTAAACACTTTAACATTTTATCTCTGTTATTTCTTGGTGTGAGGACTTTACTTAAAGACAATATTATATTTAGATAAATGTTTAAGATAACCGCTCTAAGACCAGTGTAACAGAATTTTGTTAGTTACTCAAATATTTAAGACACACCGATCTTACCTTTAAACTTACCGGTACTTTAAAATGTGACACTGACACAACACCAGTGAAAAATTGATTGTATGGAATTTTACATCCCCATCAAAAATAAATTCACTTATATCAAGAAATCATCAGCTATAGGTGAAGTGGCAGAAATTTCTACCTTTGAAGTACTCTTAGGACAATGTGCAAGGTTGCCACACACCTACTGTGCCATGCTATAGGTGAAGTGGCAGAAATTTCTACCTTTGAAGTACTCTTAGGACAATGTGCAAGGAGGTTTTTTAGTTTGCCACACACCTACTGTGCCATGCTATAGGTGAAGTGGCAGAAATTTCTACCTTTGAAGTGTTCTTAGGGCAATGTGCAGTGACGTTTTTAGTTTTCCACGCCTACTGTAACATGTGACATTAGTTTTAAGGGTCATTTCCGAAGGACCTTGTGACCTTTATTTCTAAATGCTTAGTGCTTGGCAAAATAAGTCACTACCTATTTTCACGTCTTAGTCAGACCCAGCCAGGGTTACTGTAGTTGTCACGAGTGAAAGAGCTACAGTAGTAGAAATTTGACCAACTTTAAAAAGACTGTCACAAGCTTTTCGGCTCATCAGGCTGATGCTGATTCTGCTTTCAGTATTAGGAATTGACTGAGAGTACAAGCTAGAATCCCCTTTGGATAAATTGCTAGTCCAATGCAAGATAAAGCCAAGCCGACATATTTGCTGGTACCTATTTATTTAGCAGCTGGGTGGACTGGAGCAATGTAGAATTAAATATCTTGTTCAAGGACAGCAGTCTAGATGGAGCTTAGACCTATAGCTCTTGAATGATGTGTCTGGTACTTAAATCACTTAGCCACTTGTCTCTACCAATGGCAAAAGCAAAGTATTAAATTGATACCTTAACTTTAAACTGGAGAAGACATGCTACAGACACTAGCATCAAACAATATTGTGGCATAATCTTTGAGAGCATACAGTGGAGTAATGCCCTAGTTAAAATTTTTTCACTTATATTGAGGTGGTCAACTCAAGGATGGTTGAGGAAACTGGAGTGCCTGCAGAAAAACCATTGATATTTGGCAAATAAACAGAGAAACTTTCTCATATTAAAATCTGTCGTGATTGGGATTCAAACTTAGACAATGAGAGGTGCTTTAATACTAGTAATCCTAAAGAAATCCTGGAGTTGATTTTAAGATTGAACTGTAAGAAAAACACAGAATTGACTTAGTTTTGCCTCACACTTTCTTATCAGGTCCCACCCTTGAAGTGACAATACAATGTACAAACAAAGCAGGCTTATCACTACAAGTACCCAGTAGTCTACTTACTGTGTGGGGGTACTGGTAAAGTCATCTTAGATAACACTTACTGATGGGGTAGGGGGGTAACTCTCAAGTGCTACTAGGTAACAAACTATAGAAATGTGAATGTAATTGCAATTTTTAAAAGTTGTAAAATCTCAGCTATGACATTCAAATTTTGTACTTGGTATGGGGTTTGTATTGCTATCCAAAATATGAGAGAAAAATTGTTTTAAAACTCTCACCCATGAGATTCACTTTTATTATGGACTTTGTGTTATTACAGGTACAAGAAAGACATCTCAGACTAAATATCATGGGACACAACACCTGTCTGAAGTATCAACAAAAAAACTTGCAAAACCTATCTGGAGTGCAGTGTAGCTCACCTGCACATGCATTTCATCCCCCAAAAAAATTGTTCGTCATAAAATTAGATTGGAAAACAACACCTGTCTGAAGTATAATGCAGCTTATCTGCACATTTAAATCATCAAAAAACTTGGATGGAAAACATGCCTGTCTGAAGAGCAATGTAGCTCACTTGTAGTAGAACCAAATGAGTGGAATGTTTGAAAGGAGTGGAGGTATGAAGTTTTACATCCCAGTCAAGATTCTTTCACTTATATTGAGGCAGTCAGTTCAGGAATGGTGGAGGAAATTGGAGTGCCAGAGAAATCTATTAACCATTAGCCAGTGTTTGAATGTGGGTGATGTCGATTTAAATGCTCAACTAAAGGTTACTTTATAAAAGATGTTCGAATGGTGTAGAAAGGCCAAGAAACCCAGACAACCAAAAACCACCAATGTTAGATTAAGATACAAGTAACCGTTTCCTCTAGGTAAGACAAAATTTGGATTTAAACTCATAATCTCTATGTTGATCGAGAAACTACGCCTTAACCACATTGCCACCATGACACCCATTTAAAAAACACGGGAAGGTCAAAGGGGGGTAATAAAATATTACTATTTATTTTATGGAAACAAAGTTTGAACAATAACAAGGATTGAAACACCGTTTATAATATACAAATACATGTACAAAATACTGTATAAGAAAACAATATTGACCTGTCTGCTTGACCTTACATAAGGAATATTCATATATGATGATCTATCCAGTATGCAGTTCGAGTAAGGATTTACAGTTAATACAAGGATGATGCATTTCCCATTCTGTAGATGAAATAGACACCTGTTTTTCCTATACATAAATGAACTGTCCCATAATAAATATTTAAACTGAAGGTCAAGCCGACAGGTCAATGTTGTTTGACTGTATATAATTTATGGCTTTAAATAAATATGTCAATAGTATAAAATAATAGTCCCCCAAAGTATATAATTACAGTTTATGTAATGTAAAATACTTTGTAAGTAAACAGTGCCAAATTTTCAATGGTTGATTGATTACCGGTAAATGATGAACAGAGTTTAACGACTTCTTGTCAAAAATATCAATATGTTTATATTTTCTATTGAATTTTTGTTAAAATACTGTCTATATAATGTTTTAATGTCTATAAGAATGATTTATTACTTTTTATTATGCAAATATAAAATGGAAAAATGAAACATTTGAAGGATTGGATTTGTTGGCATTAATGGTGTTTTATACCCCAATCAAGATTAACTTATATCAAGGTGATCAGTTTTTGGATAGTGGAGCAAATTGGAGTGCTCTGAGAAAATCATGGACCTTTGAGAAGTAAACTGGCAAACTTTCTAACATTATAGGTTTTGGCCCAGTGGGATTTGAACCTAGGCAGTGAGACATGTGTGATCAATAAGCACACACTTTAGACAACTTGGCGACAAAGGCCCCCAAATACGTTACTTAACAGAAAGAAAAGCTAAAATTATTCAGACAGTAGAACACCTAGTAATTTAATTGATTTAATGTTGTTTTACATCATATCAGCAATTTTTCAACGATTTGATACACTTTTAATGATTGGTCTCAGGAATTAAGCTTAATTGAAGTTCATGTTGTGTACAACTTTGTGCAAGCATTTCAGATCTGCTTTGTACAAGTGTGGATTAATGCAGTGGCATTATTAGTGCTGATACAATTGACCACAATGGCAGAAGACAAACATCCCAGACTAGAATATACAGTTCTTTATACTGGTACCAAGCCAAGTATAGACTATGGCAAGGGAAAATTACTCTATCAATAACAGATGATGGTTGCTGAACACACTGCATTAAAACATATTGGATTTGAAGACCAATACCGGTACTTTAAAATCACATGGCCACTTAAACAAAACCAAGAGAATATGGAACATACATACTACCAGAAGATCAGGTAACCATAACAGTTCATACTGGTGAAAGAACACACACTTAGAGAATATGGAGCATATATTTTCAAAAGTTCAGGTGACAACCTAAATAGCTAAATACCATAGCTAAAGCTTGTGAAAGAACATAAACCAAAATATTATGGAACATGGGCCAAGAGAATAAGAAATATACATTGCCAGAAGTTCAGGTGACAACCTTAACAGTTATAGCTAATGAAAGAACATGAACCCAGAGATTGTGGAACATATATTGTCAGAAGTTCAGGTGGTGACAATCTTAACATTTCAAACTGGTGAAAGAACACAGACCATTATAGAATGTTGAACACAAATTACTAGGATTTCAGGTAACAATCTAAACAGTTAAAGCTGGTGGTGAAAGAACATGAACCAAGAGTATATGGGACATATTGGTATATTGTCAGAAAGTCAGACGACAACCTTAAATGGTTAAATAAGGTGAAAAAAACACAGATCAA
This sequence comes from Anadara kagoshimensis, assembly GCA_021292105.1. Taxonomy (NCBI): domain Eukaryota; kingdom Metazoa; phylum Mollusca; class Bivalvia; order Arcoida; family Arcidae; genus Anadara; species Anadara kagoshimensis. The sequence continues at coordinate 45,160,629 of CM037865.1, forward strand.
GAGAATTTGGAAGATATATTGTGAGAAAAGTTCAGTTGACTGTCCAAAAACAAATACAATTTTTAGATTTGTCTTACAGAGCAGTAAATAACGGGTAAAGGGGATAAAATATGTGAGCAGCTGTGATATAAATATATAAAAAGAGCATTGTGCAGGGATAAAGATATATTATGTATCTATTATATATAATGTATATATATAACAACACTGAAACAATAAACTAACAATAACATTAAACACTATTTAACAATTTATAAATACCTCATAATGACACTTATTATAAAGAAAACAAATAAATTGTAAAACTTGACAAGTTTAACCTGACTGTTTGACCTTAATTGCAATTTTGTATCGAATATTGAATGTGCAATATTGTGACATAGGTGAAAACAATGTTTGGTCAATCTGTACAATATTATTGAACCTTCAAAATAGACATGTTCTGTTACCACTGTTATGCCTGTGTCTCCCAAACAGTACAATGGATTTGCCCTGCTTAAATTCAAATTTGGGGTCAAGTTGGCCAGGTCAAACTTGTCCTAGCTATACCTAAATCTGGGTATACAGTAAATATAAACAAATAAAAGTGCTTTATTTATGTATACTTAGTAAATATATTATGACTATAATAGTTTCCAATGATCTTTTCATGATCTAAATATTGACCATTTTAAAATATCTCAAATAATTTTAAAAATCTTGTGGTATCAAGACAGCAGGTTGTTTTTAGTTCAATGGTGGGGGTGACATGTGAATGTGACAATATCGAAAAATTTCTTTAATTTCCTGGTATAGATTATTGACCACAGTTAAGATATCAATCAATAGTTTTGCCAGCACACCAGATGACCAATACCCATTAATGTTTATATACTAGTATATATATGGAACATTTTCCTTTATTCCTGGAGTAACGTCAATTTTACGGGAAAATGTCAACTGGTGTGATTCCATATCCAATGGAAATAATTGTTTGAAACAAACATTACTGGGTATCACATGGTTTGTTGCCAAATCCCATTTTCTAAACTCTGTATTTTCTGTGTGCACAAGTGAGTAATGTTGAAATTGAGGCATGCACATGAGTGGGTGTGGGGGAATGGGGGTACAGGTGTGGGTTGTGATTGTTGCTATTAAAAAAAACAATTTAATAAAAAGTACATAGCACTTGACATAAATATTAATAAAAACAAATACTTCAAATATGTACACATTTAATATTTCAAAATAACAAAATATTGTTAAAATGAAAAGGTCACTTATTGTGTCAATTTTCGAAATATCTATTTTTGGAAAGCATTTGCAATTTAGGTACCTCTGACACACACAAAAAATCCTTGAATTATGTTTTTCCGAATATGATTTTTTTCCTTAAAAAGCAGTTTCAATAGTAATGCGATAAAAATAATGTTAAAAAGAAAATGAAAAGGTCACTTATTTTGTTAATTCCTAATTTTCTAAATATTGATTTAAGAAAGTATTTGTAATTTAGGTACCGTACCTCTGAATTCCATTCAAAATCTCTGAATATTATTACCAGTATTCTTCCCTATTGGTTTCTTTCTTAAAAAATCAGTTTCAATTGCATCAAACATTTATTGTAACGGAATGAAATTAAAAAAAAAAGTTAAATTTGCACAGTTAAACAATGAGTGAATTCTAGCCCCAACTAGACATTGTAACAATAGACAGAGATCACCTTCCATCAAAAATAATCTTTTTGCTTGAATATTTCTTGAAGCAGCCAAAGTTTTATTTTAAGTCTACATGGCAACAAACTGTATCATTACAACATGCATGGTATCTTTATGGATGGCGTATTTCAGGGTAAAATTTGAATGAATTTTATAAATTTAGTCTTGAATATTCTGTTTAACAAGGTAAAATTTGCTATAAAGTAAGTTAAAAATTATTGGATATTCAAATCATGTATGCTCATACTTAATAAACATTACAGGCCTGTCAAAAGTTTAACATGCTCTAAGTTAACGGATTTAGAATCAGCGGCTCATCTCAGCCCCTTGTTGGCTTTATCTTAACAGCTTTTATCTATCTCTCGGCAGCTTTTCAGCCACAAGCTACCCATATCTCCGCTCACTCTGTGGTCGACTTTCGACTCCTTTTTGTTAGCTGAATATTAAACTTTCGACAGGTCTGTACTGTAGTATTGCAGTAACACGGTAAACGAGGCACCAGGCACGTCATGTTAAACTAAACAACATCAACTACATTGAAAATATCAAATACAGTCAATAACAAACAAACAGCTATTGCTGTATAGATTTCAAAACATTTTCTTAAACAAAAGGCACAAAAATTGTCACCGGATATTACTTTGTTTATTTTTGCCCAACTGAATATATTTTTATTTGTAAATATTTAATGGTTTTGACAAAAATTACTGAACCATGAGCTGAAAACATTTCAACCTTTCTCTGATAACAAAAGACTATGCAATTAATCTGCTTAACAACAAATTGATTTTTCATGAAATCAATTAAAGAATTTTATTTTTTTTTTAAATATATAAATACCAATGTATCCTAACACAGAATATTGATGGAAATTCATTACAATAATGTGTGACTTATTTGACATCCCCCCCAAAAAAAACTAAGACAAAACAAAAAACAAAAAACTAAAAAATATCCTTACAAAGAATATCAATGAAGTTTCACTGAGTGTGAGTATTTGGCATGCCAGGGGCCGTAGTTGCCAAGTGGTCTAAAGCAATGGCTGTCAAATGACAGCATATATTGATGCATAGGATTTTCAAATCCTGGGTACCAGAATGCCAAGAGAAGACAACCAACCCTTTGAATTCTAACAAACTTTTCAACTTCTGGAGTGGCATACTGACACTGGCAGTAAGAATCACTGTGATCGGTAAGCTGGCATATTAGACCACTTGGCCACGGAAATCCCAACTGTTAAAGATATCACAAGTACTGCCACGCTACTAGTACATATTATTGTACAGTACTTATATTTTTGAGTTGGTGACCTTCCACATTTAGAGCTCTCTACCAACTGAACTACTGAAGGTACTGGTCGCCATCAGGGTTAGCCTAACCTTTAAATGATCTCAATATCCAAGTGAGGTAATAAGTTTTTAGTCATAAAATACAGGATGAAAGCTATCAAAGTTTTATAACTCTAAATAAATGAACATAGCTTTTAAAATCGGGTAGAATTTGTTTTTATAGCTTTTAAAATCCGGTAAAATTTGATTTCATAGCTTTTAAAATCGGTTAGAATTTGTTTTCATAGCTTTTAAAATCCGGGTAGAATTTGATTTTAAAGTTGCACCAATACCAGGTTTATATGTATATCTAAATCTTTAAATCTTTACAGGCCAATTAAAATGCAGAAACATCAAACAAAATAATGCATGTTAGATTCAGTTCAGATATTGAAAAATAAATTAAATGGAGATAACACATGTCAATTAACTTGAAGTAAACAATTGCTGACAAATAGCACGTTCCTCTCATTGGAAAATAGTTATGGCAGTTTTATCTTAAGCAAGACATATCTTTTCATTGAAAAGAACCTATGGCAGTTTTTTTAACTTTGACATAAAAATAGCAAACAGCATGTTTTCTCCTTGAAAAAATACTTATGACAGTTTTACTTTCACCGTGAGATATAAAAATTATATCAACTGGCTTGTAAAATTGTGAGTGAAATGGGATTTTATATACCTGTTAAATTGATTTCACTTATATTGAAATGTCACCAGCTACCGGTATATCTGAAAATTAGTCCGACTAATCAGCCCACTAAACCCCCATTTTAATTTTTTGTCACAAACCTCCAAAAAATCAAAAAATTAAAATGGGGGTTTAGTGGGCTGATTAGTCGGACTATCTGAAAATGTGCTTATGACAAAAAGCATTGGGATAAATCCTTGCCTATGCCTTGACACAAGGAATCAGTTTTTAGGGTCAGCGCCATAGTCTATTGGCCAATTTCTAGTACTACTGACGCTCACTTATGGTTAAACAATTCAACAATGAATTTTACAACTTTTTAAACCACCTACCGTACTGTAATACAATTTTCATATGTCACGGTAAATATGAAACAGCCCTAACAGGTACTTGTACTTGTAATATAATCAATTTGAAATGAGACAACATTATTATGGGACATGCCTTAGTTGTAACAAATTAACTTATTGGTAAAAAATTGTGTGATGTAACAATAAAAATTACCAGCATAGAAATTACAAATAAATAGATTAAAATTGAACTACTATTGTTCCAGGGAACTTAGGTAGTCGCTTTTTTGTCCATTAAGCTTTTATGTTTAATGATTTATATTCAATGTTTTACATATTGAATCTTAAATACTAGTATAAAAGCCCAATTTAATGTCGAAAAATAAGTGTTCTACACCCCTCTGGTTTTACTCTACATACCGAAAATTAGTTGTTTTTGAAACACTGCACATATGCCCTCTCGTTATCTGTGCCTCATATGCAAATTTAGAGCATTGCATGAAGGGTAATTATTATACATATACATGAGTATCAGTAAAACCTGAACCGCACACCTGAAAGACAACCTTGTTTTTACCCGTGATAATAATGAGTATGCAGGTCAACCAGGTGTGTTGACACCTATCTGAGGTACATTTAGGTATATATACAACACATTGGTTTTTTTCTGTTATGAAAAACGACAAAAGTTTCGGTATATACCTGTTTTGAAATTCAAATTCAAGTCAGCAAACCTCATAGGTTTGATAGGTGATATGATTTTAATTACAGGAATATCAAAATAAGTACCAATATTACAATACTTGATTTTATATTGAAGAAAAATCGACTATCTAAGTTACCTGGAACAATAGTAGTGGAATACATGAGCCATGCAAAAATTGTTGACAGGTTTTTTAATAGTTTGTGAATTTTTTCATATAATGAATCCTTGGATATATATGTATACATGTATAATATGCTTTAGAACAATTCCACATTACTGATTTTAATTTGTAAAGCATTTAAAAGCCTCAAGATATTTTTAAAATTTTATCACACTTGTCGTGAAAATATTTGTTTTTTCAAAAATGACCAGTTTTTCACTAATAATTGTTGCGCTTTTAAGCACTAAAAAAATGTCATCAGTTATACATGCATAATATTATGACAAGAAAACAACAACCTTTACAATGATAAATATATTGCATGCATATATATTATAAACACTTAAAATATATGAAAACAACATTTAAACTTCAAATTTAACTTGAAGTGTAATGGCTCGGATTTAAATACAACAATAAACAAGTATATATACCAATTAACAAATAAATAAAACAAAAAAATAAAAATAATTATACAACATTCCAAAAACCTTGGTGAAAATCCAAGTAGCTAGACAACACCTAGCTAGACAACACCTATGTTTCCATTCCAGGCAGCAAAAATTGCCATTGGCTACTATTGTCTGAGAAATTCTTTCAAAATGTAACCTATATTACTAAATTCGTGCAAAAATGCAATATTTTTTAAAAATTCTGGAAATTTGGCTACCAAATATTTTAAATTTGTGGACACGTAACAACACCAAAAGAAAGACTCAAAAAGTTTTCTCTTTTTCCATTCCGGAGTTACAGGCTTCACTCATATACTCCAGCAATGTTCCAAAACATTTCTGTATGTCATTATTTATTATACATTGTATTGACATTTTTTTTTACATTTTCATTGCCTGTAAGTATTAAGACTTTAACGTTTACAAAAATCTGCAAAAATTTACAAGGATGCTATTTTAAATTCCACCTTCAAATATTTAAAAAAGGACCTCATAAGACTCTCATATGTAGCACTGAGTTTTAGTCCTATAATTATAAGCTTGAGTTAAATAAAAAAACAACACTTTCAATGTATTACAATATTTGACATCAAAGCATATAAGGTACCGGAAATCTTTCTCATGGCACTTAACACGACAGTATAAATGCATTAAAAGTCATTCAAGCGGTGCATTATTTCACGATATGTATTATTAACTCCGTCACTCCTTACCAACATTTGGTGTGGTTCCAAATGGAGCCACCACCGAAATATTTGCCCACAAACTGGCATCTGAGCAAAATGGAAAAATCCACTGAATTGGGTAACCTTATTGCCTAGGATGGATAAATCCATTTTATTTAGCCAAGGTATCTACCAATAGGAAAATGGATAAACACACAGATGTTGGCATCAAAACTTTGCCCATGAAGCTGAGCACAATGGTTAAACACACAAAGGTTGGCACCAAAACTTTGCCCATGAAGCTGAGCAGAATAGGAAAATCCACAGAAATTTGCCCATTCTGTTCAAGTATAGGAGCAGAATGGATGAATTCACTTATTCCACAGAGGTTGGCACCAAAAATTTAGCCCATGAAGCTGAGTAGAATAGGAAAATCCAAATAAGTTTGCCCATTCTGTTCAAGTATAGGACCAGAATGGATGAATCCACTTATTCCACAGAGGTTGGCACATAATTAAAACTTTTTGCCGATTTTTCCCAGGTATCGAATCAAAAATGGATAAATCCACAAAATGGACACCTGAAAACTGTTCCAAAGTATATAAATGAGCAGCATGAATGATTAAAATGATGTTATTTAAGTAACATTACAGAAAATTGTGATACATATACTGGTATATGCATGAAATGTTTTTGATAAGTTTAAAAGTGATCTTACAATAAACAAAAACAAAAACATGAAAAATGGACATAAACAAAGTGACATGTCAGTCATAAAATTGCGAAAAGACCTTTGTGGACAATAGAAACAAGTTTTTTTCCAAAATTTTAAAAAGAGATAAATTATAATGAACAGTTCAAAAAGCATGAAAAAATTGCTATGAAAAATGTCACAAGTCAAAAAAATATTGAATATACATGTACAACAACAAATTCATTTTAAACCATACTCATATCATAGCTACACTTAATAAATTGGTATATATCTGCTTTGTAAACAAACACTGTAACTGGACCATCAGTTCTGGTATATATTTTTGACTTGCAATAGCTATGGTTACATTTCTCACAGAAATTGCTTTAAGGTATAATTTCAAAGTCAATTTAACCTGACATGCCAAATTAACTTGTACAACCAATCAGTCATTGCCAATTTACCATTTAGTAATCAGTTTGACTATAGAGAATGGATAAAAATCAACAGCTGGTCTAAGCCTTGTATCAATTTGACTACAGAGACTGGATAAAACTCAACAGCTGGTTCAAGCCTTGTAAAATGTGATGTCAAAGGCAGACGACAGCCAAGTTGTAAAATAATGCTTGTCCCATGGCATTACCTACCGTATTTCATAAACAGAGATTGGGATAAAGTTATTTCAAGCACAGCTGGTTCAAAGCAGGTAAAATATTTCATATCAGATAGAGCAGTTGAGCAGCAGACTGGACATTTCTTCCAGAATAGCTGAATCAAGCTCAGTAAAATGTGATGTCACAGATACAGCGCACTCAAGTTGTCAAGTAATTAATGCTTGCCTGATGGAATTACCTTTTTTAGTCTGAAGAACATTTGTTGATGGAACTCTTATTTGTTGGAAGTACATTTTGTTGATGGTTGAAATTGTTAAACACAAAATGATTAGCACAATTCTTTATGAAACTGGCAAATAGTCTTTTATAAACACAAAGCTATGGTACCTATATTACTAAAGGATTAGGGTACTAGAAGGTGTATTTCACTTCTGAAAACAACTCTAAATCAAATTGTTGTGTATCAATTAAATGACATCAATAACAACATGTTGCTTATTAAAAACACTAAATAACATTATTCTACAATAACAAAGGCATCAAAAACTGCCATGTCTCCTCGCAATTTGCAGGTGAAAATTTCACATTTATTTATATGTGTAAAATGGTGCCACTGCAAAGAAGAACTTAAGATCTATCAGCTCTAGACCAAAGAAAAACTATATGTCTCAGGTTTTGCTGTCAAAAATAACTGAGGATAGTAGGTATTACTATTTTACTTTTCTTTATTCTTGAAAACACAGTCATTGCAAATACATGTATTTTGCAAAGTGAGAAGAAATATCAGAAGATCAATAATGAACGTTATTTCAAGATATTTAAATTTTATACTTTTTTTTAAAATAATTTGACATATGTTTTTTTCCAGAAAAAAGATAAAACAATAAATACGAAATCTGGATGGAAAAAAACTTTGTGGCCTACTTCATTAAAATAGGGTCAGTAGGGAAACCGGAAACACACCTTACCTTTTTTGTTTGGTTTTAGAACCTGCACAGATGGCCATTGTAAGTACTTCATGATAGTAAAGAGATCAAAATATAATAAATTGCACTTTTTTGCACCAAAAATTATATAAATAAATGATAAAAGTATCAAATACTTAACACAATATATAAAGTAAAGACCTGTCCAAAGTTTACAAAATTCTGTATACCAGCATCTCATGGTAGCTTTTCGTTTACTACCTATCACAACCACTTTTTGTTAGTCCAGTGTTAAACTTTTTGACAGGTCTGTACTGTATATATCTTTCAATTTGAATTGTTTGTTTGTCAAATTTCCAATACATGTACACACGTTTACATATGTGGTAAGGAGGTGCATGTCTGGTTAAACAAGCAGCATATGTGTCCTGCCTGAAAGTACACAAAAATATTATAATGAAAAAAATGAGTAAACCTTAATATGATGTTTTTGTAAAAAAGAATTGTTGTAAAAACAAAAACATTTTTTAATACTAGTGGAAAAAAATCCACAAGTTCAGTTTATGTATTATAAATTTTAAACATGTACAAAATTGAATGGAATTCGTCACTGAGTTACCTTTGTGGACTGTGAAAGTGTTCTTCAGTTAAAATTCATCTGAGCATGAGCATACTTGAGGCTGAATGCATTCAGTAAGTTTAAAAAAAAAAACCCCATCATATATCCAAGGCACTCCTGTATTATAAGTGCTAGTTTATCATTGCAAATCGAATATTGAAATAGTAATGACCAGTTATAAGACTTTTTTCTAAGCTATTTCTAGGCAAAATTGCCACCATTGAGGGCAGTGGATAGGGGTAGGGACACTGTTCTGATAATGCAGGGGCATTTGCAACGTTGTGTAGCCAAACAGTTTGGTGTATAGGAACAGGAATATCTAATTTAGTTGGGTGTATGGCCATTGCTCTGATAATGCCTGGATTCATAATGTTGTGTAGCCAAACACATTGGTGTATAGGAGTAGGAATATCTCATTTAGTTGGACATAGGGCAATTGCTCTGATAATCCAGGGGAATCCAAAATGTCATGTAGCCCAGCAATTTGGTGTACATGAGACAAAAATCTCTTGTTTTTGGGGGTAGGGCCATTGCTCTGATAATTCAGGGGAATTCACAATGCCATGTAGCCCAGCAATTTGGTTTACGAGCAGGGATATCCCATTTAGTTGGGTGTTTGTTTGGCCTTTGCTCTGGTAATGCCTGGCATTCATAATGTGTAGCCAAGATAATTGATGTACATGAGACAAGAATATCTTGTTTAGTTGGGGTAGGGCCATTGCTCTGATAATTCAGGGGGATTTGCAATGTTGTGTAGCTCAGCAATTTGGTTTACATGAGACAACAATATCAGGTTTAGTTGGGATTCTCAGATCCACAGTTTCAGGATGGTTTCCATACATTTTCTTTATGGCTGAAATACTTGTTTTACATATAACATCCTATACATATGGATTCCAGACATTTTCCTTATGGACTTAAACCTTTTTTCCATAGGATGCCTTAATATTTCCATACATTTTCCATATGGCTGGAATACTTATTTTCCATAAATCACCATAAACAAATGGTTTCCATACATTTATCATATGGTTTACATAACATGTATTTTCCTTATAGAAAAACATATATTGAAATTATTTCTGTTTGTGTGTGAAAATATTCAATTACGCAAAAAATTTATTTATGCAAGACTAAACTTCAAAACACTCAATAAAAAACATTCCGACTTAATGATTTGATCTTTTGATCCTCTGAATGTTACATAACTCCAATCAGGCAGAAATCCCCAATCGTGCAGAAATTGACAATCATATATAAATCACATTACACTCATACATGAATGTGTTATACATCTTTATAGCTTCAACTATGTAATAGTGCTTCTATGTAAAAAGCCTATACTTGCATATTTGAAGAATTCAATTATCACGGTCTATATGTCATGCATTTAACAGTCGTAAATAAATCAATTATAGAGGTGTAGATTTCAAATGGTATCTTCGGCCCACACCCCAAATTTTTATTTGAGTATATATAAGAGTGATGTGGAGTACAGTCCAACCTGTCTATAAAGGCCACACAAGGGGACCAATAAAACTGGCCATTATGGGCAAGTGGCCTTTATATACAGGTTCAAATAATATGAATAAAGAACAATTGGGATACAATACTACTTGGCCTTTATAAGCAGGTGACTATTATATAGAGGATGTCTTTAAGGCAGAATGAACTGTAATTGTGTTTAACCTTCCAGTCAAGATTCTTTCACTTAGATCTAGTTGGTCAGTTCTTGGATGGTGCAGGAAACTGGAGTGCCCAGAGAACACCACAAACTTTTGGCAAGTAAAACTGACAATTTCTCTAACATTTAGATCTGCCCAAGTGTGATTGGAACCAAAGCCTTGCAGTACTGGTATAAGGAACTGTTTAGATGTTTTAAAATCTTAAAATTTAGTTTGGATTATTGCTGATGTCATAATGACATCATTAATATCAAAGTTTCTTCAACTTTTATTAGAAATCATACAAATTACACCATTGCTATGCAGGCTTCATTGCTGGAAATATTGTGTGACCATGAGAAGAAACCATTAAGAATGTGTGAGACAATTCTGCCACCAGTTGAAGCTAGAAGTCCAACTTTGTTTCCACAGACAAAAGCCTTTTAAAATGACATGTTTTTACAACTTTCTTTCTGTTTTACTGTTGTTGTTGTTGTTGTTGTAATAATGTTAAACATTGCATCAGCAATTTTAATTTTTACCTATTCATGTCGTGTTTGTTGGCCTCTGAGGATTAATCTGTCTGTGTGAGATGTGTGAGTGTGCTTTTTGTCTGTCTTGTACTAAGGCAGACTTCAGACAACTCTAAGGAGCTATTCAGCTCAACAAGGCAGTGTGCCACACACAAACATACCACTCCTAAAGTCACTTCAATTATGTTGGGTATAAGAGGCACAATATCATATATACTCATTTTACAAAATTATAATTATTATTTATCTGTCAAAAATCCTACAGCTATTTAGCTCCCACATTATTTTTAACCATTCACATTGTATACTGATTTAAAAATCACGGCAGTTTTAGGTGTACCATTTTTCTTTCTTTTTAAAATTAACTACCAGAACAAGAATTATCAAATAAGATATACCGGTAAATAAAAAAAAACATTTCAATGTGAACTTATTTCCTTTCTCTAACTGGTACATTTAAATTATTAAAATATAATTAAATATGAACCATTAAATCAGCAAAAATTACTTATGTTGACAAAAGATCGATGCCTCACCGGTTTCAAAGTTGACTAAGGGTTCATGGGTTTCTATGCAAGTGACGTCAATTTGACTCATTTACTTGTTAATGTCATATATTGTGAATATGCATGTTCTGTGGGAAAGTGTACTTAGTGATTTCCAATGAAGTTTAATTAGTTCCAAAGAGATAAATGTCCTAATGCAGTATGGCAGGTATGATAGACCTCCAGGATCCAGGATCTCTCATCGCTGTAAGTTCAAGTCCTGCTCAGAATACATGTAAAAAAGTGAATTTACTGGTTCAACCGGTGTCAGTATAATATGATGCCGAAGTGGTATGCATGTCTGTGGCGTACTGACTTGGTGAGCTAGCATCTTAAAGTCGCCCTGTGTGAGTGCTGGTACAAGGCAGACCATAAAACACACTCGCACTTCACATGCATACAGGAACTTGTTCATAGATTAATCCATAGAGATTAATAAAGTAGTGCTGAACAATTGCTGATGCAACATTAAGCAACATTCAACAACATTAGATAACTTAGTATAAATAAAAAAGTCTCTTTTGGTGGTCAAGTTGACTAAAGCTTCAAATAATGAATCACTGTGCCACTTATTGCCTAGGACAAATAACTGCATCATTTCATAGCACATCATGTACAGTTTTCTCATCATGGACTTTAATGAGTACCATCATTGAAGTTGGGATAAGTTTCATCTGACTTCAACAGGATAAGTGTAAAAAATGGGAAGTTTGTAACAGAAGAAAGATTGTTTTCTCCTGACACTCCAGTTCATCCACCAACTAAAAATGATCACTTTGATACAAGTGAATTAATCTTGACTAGGACTTTACACACCATTAAACAAGCCATTATCAATAAATCCTTTAAAGGGTCATATTTCAAAAGTAATATGAGAACAGATAAATATTCCAAATACCCTGTTGTCATGGCAATGACTCCAGAACAATCAAGAAAACATGACTAAATTCAAACTTGACCTGTATTTTATCAATTATAATACAAGTATAGCCAAAACAACATTGACCTGTCTACTTGACCTTTAATTATTTATTATGGGCCAGTACATTTATGTATAGGGAAACGGGTGTCTATTTCGTCTACAGTCGAACATGTATATAAAGGCCACCCAAGGGAACCAGTTAAAGTGGCCTTAATGGACAGGTGGTCTTTATATACAGGTTCAAATAAGATGAATAAGGAACAATTGGGATACAATTCTACTGGCCTTTATGTAAGCAGGTGGCCCTTATATAGAGGTGGCCTTTAAGGCAGGTTTGACTGTACATCATGGGTCCAAGACAGACATTGTTTATGTATTAACTGAATCCTGACACTAACCATGTATTGAGTGGATCATTATATGAATACTTCTTAAGAAAGGTCAAGCAGACAGGTCATAGTTGTGATGACTATTCTCAAATAAGTTAATACTAAAATGAGATGTCCTTAATCCCTTACCTTGCATTCACAAGAAGCACAAGGGTCAGTCCTCAAAACCCAATTTTCTCCATGAGAAAAAGTATGACCTTGGTAGAGACATGTGGTAGCAGAGTTGTCTGCCCCTCCTATATCGTGTAGCTGGTTAATACAAGGATTATCTTCCACACATCTGGGGCAACAGTCTCCGGGTTCCTGGACTGTATGGTGGCAGGTTGTTTTCGGACATTTCAATGGCCAACAATCTATTTCACCATTCTAAAATTTAAAATTTAACATTTTTAATTACAAGTAATAAAAAAGTTTCTTGTTATATGTAATTCCATCCATGTCTGAAGGTAAGGTTTGGTAAGGATGTCAGTGGGGTTTGCCGTTGTACCACGGGATCACTACCTTTTAACATTTGTGCAGAACGCTTTGGAAAACGTTAACATCACACATTCTCTGGATAATGTCGTTTTTACAGGAAAATGTTCTCTTATGCGATTCCATATTCATTGGAAATAAGTGTTCCACACAAATGTTAGGAGGTATAACATGTTACAGCCGCAAACCCCATTACCATACATGTTGACAATGTAAAGAAAAATGTCTTAGCCACAGAAAACTGACATCCATTCAATCTTATGAGAAAAATGCATCATTTGGTAATACAAAATGTAATGTAAAGATTTTTTATTGAGCGAAAATCAAATCATTACAAAGTAAATGCTCATTTCATTGCCTGTTCAGTCAGTGACATCATAAAGGCTTTAGCAATAAATCGAGAAATACTTATCAAGAAAATTATAAAGGAAATAGACATGTGGACTTTCAAAGTCTTTGGCGATGTGGGAGGTGACAAAGTTATTGAGGGACATTGTATGAGGTTTGACTGTATATTTATCTGTTACGAGCTCAAATATTTGCAGTATTTAAATCACAAGTTAGATAACATGAACTAATATTGCTTGAATAGCCCATAAACAAGATTAACATTTAATAAAGTATGTTTATAATGTACAACTAGAACTTATGGAAAATACACAGGTAAATAGGTACCATGCACACCCATCTGCACATATTATACAGTAAAACCTTGATTCATTGTCACCATATGTTCAGTCAAATTATTGTTTTGAAAGAGGTCTGGTGATAAATTGAGGGAGGCTTAAGAAGAAAAACAGAGAAAAAACAGATTTTGGAACTTCAAAACAGTTGGGGAATAAACCTAGATTCATTGTCACCATTTGTTCAGACAAATTTTTGCTTTATAAAGGGGTTGGCAACAAATTAAGGGAGGCTTATTAAAAAAAAAACATAGAAAAGATGGAACTTCAAAATGGTGTGGCAATAAATGAAATGTCAAAGTTATTGAAGGACATTTTAATGGAGTATTTTCATCTATAATTGAGCACAAATATTTGCAGTAGTCACAAGTAAGTGCAACTGACATTGTCAAAAAGCCTTCAAACAAGATAATGACTTAATTGATTGAATGATTAATTGGGGTTTAATGTGAAAACTAAGAATATTTCACTTATATCAAGATGTCACCAGCTATAGAAATTTTTACTTTTGCAGAGCTCAGAGCAATACTGATCGAGGTTTCTTTAATGTGCCATGCCTGCCATGACATTGGGCATAATTTTTCAAGGTCTTTTCCCCGAGAAATCCCTTGACTTTCATTTCTAAATACAGAGTATTTAGCGAAAGAACAGTCACTACCTATTTTAAAGTCTTGGTTAGACCAAGGACGGGTTCGAACACACAACCCCCCACAAACAAAGCAAGCATTATATAGATTGGCTTTGAGCTACCTGATAGTGGTACATGAAGACTTAATAAAATATAACTTGCAGAAAATGCAGAGGTAATAGGTACCATGCACACCCATTCGTGCTTGAAAATATTGTTTATTGAATAACACCACTGCTTTAAAAAGTGTATGAAAATTATGATATCAAATCAGTTTGCATGTTATTTTCACCTTGATATTATCTGGATACACTATTTGGTGGTTATCACTTCTTTTTATCAGAATAAAACGCTCAAAGTTTACAGGTTCAATGGGTTTGATCTATATATTCACACCTTGTATTTAAAATCCATCAGCCATAATTTATTATAAACATCAAAATGTTATTGAATATGTTAAATTGTAAGGAATGCTTTTACCTGACTGATGTCATTAAATAGCCGATCTGATCAGCGCAGGTATGATTATATAACTAAACATTTTAGAGATATACCTGTATGTATTGACAAGTTTCACCTACATAAAATATGGCCCAATAAGTTGTACATTTCATTTGGATGTACATTTCAAAGAAACTGAATAGACCTAATACCTGTATGTATTGATGAGGTTTACCTGCATAAAATATGGCCTCATAAGTTGTACATTTCATTGAGTGAGAGATGTAAATTTAATTTCAAAATGTATAATTTCCAGCAACATAAAAAATTCATTACCTATATATACTCAAAATGAATAGGTATTCTAAGGTTTACCTGCTTAAAATATGGCTTCATAAGTTGTATATTTCGATTGAGTGAAAGATGCAAATTTCAAACAAAATGTATAGACAAAATGCATAATTCCCAGGGACATAAAAAATTCATTACCTATATATACTCAAAATGAATAGGTAATCTAAGGTGCCCTGTACCTGCCTATGAAAAATATTGATGAGGTTTACCTGCATAAAATATGGCCTTATAAGTTGTAAATTTCATTGACTGATAAGTTGTACATTTCGATGTAAATTTCAATGAAAATGAAAAGACAAAATGCATAATTTCCAGTGACATAAAAAATTCATAACCTTCATACACTTAAAATTAATAGGTATTCTAAGGTGCCTTGTACCTGACTATGAAAAGTAATTTGTTCCAGAGGAATCATTTATAATGCTATTATGGCAACATAATGACAGTTGCCTATGTCATTTTTATGGAAATGAGATCAAATTACATTTATTTGTTGCAATTTTTGGCCATAGAAACATGAATCTTTGTTTCCAACAGCAATTTTAAATCACTGAGCTTATCAGATGGATTGAACACTTTTAAAACTTTAATGGACAACACCTGCATAAAATAAGACCAATACTGTATTAATTCCATCTTTGGATAGAAGATCATATTCAAGATGTCACCTAAACATCATAAATGATGCATGGTAAAACAAAATAGCCTACCACTTTTGTGACACCAACCAGTGCTTGGACAGGCTATAAAGAGACAACCAGGGTAGGACACACCAAATGGCTGAGAAGCCACAGTGCTATTTTTCAATGCCCTATGCTGATGACTAATTGTGAACTTTTCTTTAAATTATGTGACTTGGCAAGTGCCAGCATCATATCATGTGATCTGTAAAATTGTGCATCAGTGTGCTGGCACTTTAAAACCTGCCAAAACACATACTTTAAACAGTCCAGTATCACTTGAATAAATGTATGCACAATATGACTGCAGCTTAAAAAATTTCCTTTTTTCAGCAGCCATTGTACCTAATGATGAGTTTAACAGGAATTAAGATTAGCAGGGGCCCAGTAGCCTGTGGCTCCTAAAAAGGTCTGGGGCCCTAAATTTTTATACATTTTTATATTTATTACTCTTACAACTTCTTTTCTGAAGTAAGCTGGACCCCCCAATTCAAAATAGTTAAGCTCCATCTGTAATGGCATAACAGGCAACATAGCATACATACTCTTTTACTTATAATTCAAAATATCCAATAAAATACATATGTAGCTATATAACCTATTTGATGAAATATTAAATATTGATAGTATTGCCTTACTGAGTAATCCATTCACAACAGGATATTTCTAAATTACCAATACTCCATTTTTAAAATCAAATTTATTACTTTGTGATCAATAAAATCGCAGATATATTTTACTTTCAATTTTCTCATTTAAATGTTACCTACTAGTTAATGTTTTTTTGTCACTAGGAACTTTTTTGAATTGTTAATATATCAAACTCCTAGGTTATTTAATAAAATAACTAGTCATCCATTTATAGCAGGAAGAGGGGGAGGGGGGGGGGGGGGGCGGCGGTAAAATTAAATTGTCTTATTCAATTAAAGTCCCAGTTAAGGATTGAACCTGGCCCTTCTGGGTAATAAGTGAGTACCCTATCACAAGGCTTCTGACAGTAAATCAATATGACATGTAATATACTATATGCATGTAGAAGACCAGTTTTGATGGGTGGTTGGGTAGCTCAAGAGTGTCTTGCTAGTATTGGGTTGGCCCTGGGTTCCAGTCCTGGTTTAGCCGCTACATTTTTTTGTTTTCCTGTTACATACACAATTACAACATCACAAAATAAGCTCAATGTCATTCAATTTCTGTTCTTTTGGTTTTAGATATCATAACTTGAATATTGCAGAAAACACTAAAATGCCTCCATTTTAATGGCATTTTACACCACAGTCAAGATATTTTCATTTAAATTAAAGCAGTCTACCTTGGTGGCCCCGAGGTCTAAAACGTTATGTAAAGATCACAGCACCTCTAACTGCTTAGGTTCCAATCCCACTCGAGACAGATCCTAGTGTGTGAAATTTTGTCAGTTTGCTGGTTGAAGGTCTGTGTATTTCTCTGAGCACTCTGGATTCCTCCACCATCCCAGAACTGACCACTTCAATATAAGTGAGTGAAAGAATCTTAACTGGGGCATAAAACACCACTACTCAACTTCACTCTACTCCCCCCCCTTTTTTTTACAACTGTCTAGAGTTTCCATTACCTGTATGTACATGTATTACAGGTAACAAAACTAAATGCCAATCTGTGTAATGCTAATTGCACATGACATAAGCTTACTGGACCCCCTCAAAGAGAAACCTTTTTAAGAGAGTTAAGAAGGTCATGCACTGTTTAAAATCCTAAATTACTTTTATCATTTGACTCCAAAGATAAAACAATAAAAACAATTAAAAGTATGCACCAACTGCATTGTTTTCTGTTTTGGTTTTAAAATTTTAATGACTTGTAAAAATAATGACACAAGTGAACTAATATTGCCACTCCTTTACAGTATTAGTGCTAAAAATAGTCAAATCAATTTCATTGAATAAGATTTTAGGTTGGCAATGGTGTTTTAACTGCTAGACAAGATTATTTCACTTGTAAGACTTAGGATGGTGGAGGAAACCTAAGTACCCAAGATAACCACATTAGCTCAGGACACATGCAGTTATACCGAGCCATCACTTCTGAACTTTGTACAAGTCCTAAAAACTGAAACAAGCTTTCAAGTTTAAGTTTATACTCAGCTGGGTATTAAACCCATAACATTCACTTTACAAAGTAAACAATTTATAAACTAGACTTCCAGGTGATAACAGGTAAAATCAGTGATTTAGTTAACACCCCACATACAAATCAGTGATTTAGTTAACACCCCACATACATATAATTAACTCTACTGTTTTATGGTTAGGGTGTTGCTTTGTATGTGGGTGGTCGTTGGTTCAAACCCAGGATGGGTCTTTCGGGATTTGAAAATAGGTAAATTTAGTGACTGTTCTTTCACTGAACACTCAGCATATAGAAATGAAAGACACTGGGTCCTTTAGAAGAGACCCTAAAGCTGAAGTCCCATGTCATGGCAGCTGTTTGGCGTAAAAGAACCCTCCCTGTTCAATGCCCTAAGCATACTGCAAAGGTCAATATTTCTGCCACTTCACCTAGAGCTCTGAATATCTGTGAAATATTCTTGACTGGGATGTAAAACCCAATTCAATCAATTAACTCCATTGTTTTATGGATAATTGTATTCGATATTACCACCTGTACCAGGTAAACAAATATTTATTTTGTTACTCCCTATCCCAATATTCAGATCCTGTTTTGTGATGTAATTTTGTCAATAAAAGTTTTAATTTTTATTCAGATCAGACCAGGCGTGTATGTGATTAAGAAGAAGGAAGTAAAATTACAGGTAACTTGTATAGATATGAATGACGATATATTTACCAGTTAATTACAAAAATGGATAATAAGGAGATAAATGGTCAGTGTCTGCAGCAGCGGTCAGAACAACAGACTGAAAATGTCCTAGATAATGACCGCAATGATGATTCTAGTAATAACACAAATCAGGCGACAGACATAGGTGAGATGGGTATTGCTGATGGGGAAAAGAGACAGGATGAAAATGTCCTAGAAAATGACCAGGAGGAGGATTTGAGCTATAAGACAAGTCTAGTCTCAGAAACACGATGGATGGGTATTGCTGATGGGGAAGAGAAACAGGAAGAAAATGTCCTAGAAAATAACCAGGAGAGTAATTTGAGCTATAAGACAAGTCAAGTCTCAGAAACACGACAGATGGATATTGCTGATGAGAAAAATACCATTAAACAGAATGATAATGAGCATGGTGAAAAGTTAGAAAATCAAAGTTTCAAGGATGATCCACTTTTACGTGAAAATGAAGAAAAGCGTAATGATAGAGATGAAGAGATTGATAATAAAGATGGATATTTTCAAAATGGTGAACATAGAAGTGAGGAGGATCACAGTGATGAGAAAACTAAAAGCAAAATTGTTACTGAGAATTCTGTACAAAATAATGATGGCAGCAATCAGCAAGAATCAAAAGATAATGACATGAGTCAGGAAGGAACTTCACAAGATGGAAGCATTCAGCAAGAATCAAAAGCTGATGACATGAGTCAGGAAGGAACTTCACAAGATGGAAGCATTCAGCAAGAATCAAAAGATGACACAAGTCATCAAGAATCCATGGATAATGGCAGCGATCAAGGGCGATATACACAAGATGGTAGCAGTCACCAAAAATCAAAAGAGGATGCAATCAGTCAGCAAAAACCAAAAGAAGACAGCAGCCATCAACAATCAAAACAAGATGGAAGCTGTCAGCAAGAACTAAAACAAGATGATAGCAATTATCAAGAATCAAAGGATAATGACAGCATTCAGCAAGAATCAAAATCTAATGACATGAGCCAGGAAGGACCTTCACAAGATGGCAAAAGACAACAAGAATCAAAAGCTGATAGCAGTCAGCAACAACCAAATGAGAAAAATAGCATCCAGCAAGAACCAAAACAGAATGGAAGCAGTCAGCAAAGCAAAAAGTTTGAAATGGAAAATAGCAAAAATATGAAAGAAAGTGATGAAAAAGTATCTTTAGAGGAAGATGAAAATGATGAATCATATGACAAGCTAGAGTGTAGCTGCAGACTACGGGACAAAACAAGTAAAATATGGTTTTGTCAACATTGTGACATCATTGTGTGCAATAAATGTGGGTATGGCCATACCCATCATGCATTGTGTGACATAAAGGAAATGACAAAATTGAAGAAAAACAACATTTATCATTTTCTTATACAAACACAAGAAAAACTTCAAGTCCATCGGGAAGCTATAAACGATGTTGGGGAAAATAAAAAAAATTATACTGACCAGATGAAACAATACATAGATGAAATACAAAAACAAAATGAAAAAGTGAAAGCTGCTGTTGACATGGTAACAAATCAAATGATACAATCACTTCAAACTCAAGGAGAAACAGACCAGCAGGCTTTGGAACAAAAAGAAAGAATTTTAGATATTGAAGCTGAAAAATTACAAGAAAATATCAAAATGTGTGAGGAAATTATTTCTTCTAAAAATATGTCCAAAATTCTAAAATTTGAAAGTCAGGTGACTAAACAGAAAAGTCACATTCTTCCAGCTCAGAAATCCATTCCATTTAACCCCCCTGTATTTATTGAAGGAGAAATTTATCCAAATGTAATCAAGTGTTTGATTGGTTGTTTTGATTACAGTGAGTGCCAATCAGTAGAACCTGTGGTAAATTCGAAAAATTCTAAAATTATTGATGCAGTTGTTATTTCAAGTTTTCAACCAAAACTATCTTATAATCTTGTTGCCACTGGTAATGGTGAAGGTGCTTGGTTGGGATATATAGGTCGATCTGATATTTCTATGGTAACAGAAAAGGGGAAATTTGAGAAAACAACAAAATTGGGCTCGATTTTCAACCAGATTGATATTATTGATATGGCCATGACAGGTGAGGAAGAACTTCTCTTCACAATATATGATGGTAACATCATAAAGAAATTGTCCAAAAATGACAAGTTTGAAGATTTTGCTGACATGACGCCATATTCTACTCGAGGAATCACCGTAACTGAAGAAGAAGACATCTTGATTTGTTTGTATCAAAATGGTGACGGAAAAATTAACAGGTTGACCTCAACTGGACACACAGTAGAAACCATTCAGCATGGATATGATGGTCGTCCATTGTTCAAAGAACCATTGAATGTTCATCAGAACAAAAACGGCAACCTCTGTATTATTCAGTATGATGACTCATGTAACAGTAAAAATCTGTTAGTGGTAGACAAAGCTGGACAACTCAGATTTACGTACGATGGCCCTGAAGCCGTGACTTTAGACAAGGCATTCTATCCCTGGTATGTTGTCACTGATAAATGCTCAAACATCATTATAAGTGACCAGCTGAATTGCTCTGTTCATCTCTTAGACGAGAATGGAACATTTTTGAAATTTCTCTTCACATGGCGAGATGGACTAGACTGGCCCCAGGGTTTGAGCATTGGTAAAAACGGACACTTATGGATTTGTAGTAATGATAGGTATCAGAAAAGTAAAGTGTATGTTGTCAAATATTTAGAATAAATGTGTCTGGTACATTTGCTATAAAAAATTTCATTTTAAGTAAACTATTCTTATGATGTGTATCTCAATTTTAACGATGCAAAAGGAAAGATTTTTGCACCCAAAATTGATAAAAAATCCATAATGTGTATTAAAAGAGATCTCTATTTATCCCCCTGATCAAGATAGCCTACATGCTGTTTTTACCACCAAGATTTATCAATAAAGTATTGATGTATCAATGGTTGAATATATGTGAATTGATGTGTTTTGTGGTGAAAGAAATAGAATCAATAACTACTAGGCGGGGAATTTCAACCCTTGTTTTATATATATTTAATCTTATTTATTTTATCTATTTTTTTAAAACTCAGCAAACCTTGTTCTGAACCAAATTTTGTATTTTCTATTAGTATACATGTACTCTAAGCAGCAATAGAACAGTATTGTAAGGGAGATAACTCTTGTTGAAACCTTCATACTGTTTATCATTTTTATTTTTAGACATGCCGATTTCATTTAGGCAGTTATGACAAAATCTTCAATAAGGCACCTGTATATTTTTCATCCAAAATGAGACACCTGTATATTTTCATCGAAAATCCACACTCACATTACAAACAGAATTAAAAAGCAATTAAAACATTAAGTCTTAATATTTTCTGAATTTAAGATAAAAGAATGTCATGTATATATATATATATATATATATATTATAGTAAACAGAAAAATTGATGTCTGACACTGGTTGTGAAGTCAAATACTGTAAATATATTAATTTTTGTGTGTACAAATTTTAGAACAAATTATAATTTGGGTGAATTCATTTGGACTTAAACTAGCTTTCCGGTAAATTTCATGAATAACCCCTAAGCACAATGATAGTATTAAATATAACGATGAATTTAAATTAGCACTATCGTATTATAAAGGAAATGGTTAAATCTTGTACAACAATAAAATTAATATGTTTACAGTATCAGTAATCCTAACTTCAAGGAAACATTTGATTATTTTATTTATTTTAGTGTCAAACTCATACTTGTGTCTGAGTGGCCTATACACTTACAGATTGCAGTTCCTCTCATAGCCAAGGTTTAAATCCCTCTCAGGACAAATCCAAGTTTAAGAAATTTTGTCAGTTCACTTGCAAAAGTGGTTTTTCCAGGCACTCTGGCTTCCTCCCCCCCCCCCAACCATCCATGAACTGACCACCTCAATATTTGTGAAAAGAATATTGACTAGGGGCATTAAACTCCATTACTCCACTCCTTTCAACTCCATTTGAAAGCTTAGTCTATAAATTCTTTACTGAAAGTAGAGGTTATGGGTTTAATCAACAGCTGGCAGCTCCATTATTTAATTTCTTCATACATACCAAACATTCACATGTCTGACACTGAAATATCCAGTGTTCTCCGTTCTCCAGTAAGATGGGAACTTCCTGGTGTTGACACTGAGCTTTTTTGTCGCAGTGCGGACAACATTCATAGTCTACTTTCTCTGCATCACAATTACATTCTGTTTTATGGCAAGTTGTGATACCAGACTGTAAAAATCAAAAAAATAAATTAAGCTATTATCTAGCAATAAAAACCCCAAAAGAACAAACAACAACATCATGATCTCAAAATGAATCTACAAAATAATACCAGACTGTAAAAATATCAACAATTTTTTAGTTATTATCTAGCAAAAAAAAACATCATTAAAACATTATCTAAAAATAAAACTACAACATGTATTAAAATCCGTTTAATAAAGACCACCTAAGAGAACCAAGAAATTCTACTTGACAGGTGGTCTGAGGTAATGGTGTTTAATATCCCAGTCAAGATTCTTTCACTTATATTGAGGTGGTCAGTTCATAGATGGTGAAGTTCACAGAGAAAACCAATGGCCTTAGGCAAGCAAACTGACCAACATTCTCACACAGGATCTGTCCACAGTGAACTCTTTAAACAGAAGAATTAAAATTGATGCATAATAAAGATAACAAAAATTGTATAAATTATTTTAGTATATATAACTTTCATGATGTTTTAAAAGTGCATGCTCCATTCTATCCAATATGAATAAAGTTTAATGTTGTAAGGGAGAGAACTCTTTTAAAATATATAAATTTACCAAACATTTTTATTTCTGACCCAAAACATGAATGTTCTTTTATATTAAGTTTAATTACTTCATGATTTTCTTTGATATAAAATGATAGTCATTTCAATATTTGTTGAACAAGGTGACTGTCTTTCTTTCATCTTGGGCATCAAACCATCGCAAACAAACACATGAACAGGGTCCGGTTGTACAAAGCTCCATTAGCTTAACCAGTTGGTTAGCCAAAATTTGTATGTTGTGTATTAGGCAATGTTTCTTTAATATTTGTTTAAACTTTAATCCATGTAATTGTTATTGTCAAATAGAAGCAGTTAAAATCAAAATAGTATCTTTATTTAAAATACATTGTGTTTTTAATTTTTATAACATTTTGAATTTTCACTAACCATTTGGTTGAGCTAATGGATCTTTGAACAACCATGTGCACTAATCAACAAAAAAAAAAAAAAAAAAAAAATCATCAATATCCTACCTTACAAACACAACTCATACATCTGTCTTCCTCCCAGATCCAGCTTGTATCATCTTTATGTTCTTGTCCATCAACCACACAACCTATATCAAATAATACAATTAAAAAAAAAAAGTTAAAGTCTGTCCTGAGCCATTAGGCCCATCAGGCCGGAGCTTATCCCGGTTTCCGTGGCGTTAAGCGACTGAGAGTACAAGACTCTCCCCTGAATGGGACGCTGGTCCATCGCAGGGTTAACCCCCAGCATTTTGCTGGTACTCATTTATTTTTCAGCTGAGTGAACTGGAACAACGTGAAATTAAGTGTCTTGCTCAAGGACACAACACATCGCCCGGTCCAGGGATCGAACCCACTTCGATCCCACGACCTTCGAATCATGAGTCCAACGCCTTAACCACTAGGCCACGCGCTTCCACAAAAAATACAATAGTTTACATGTAATGTGAGAGTTTCAAGGCTTACAGAAATATATATCAAATAATACAATAGTTTACATGTAATGTGAGAGTTTCAAGGCTTATAGAAATGGACAATCATACAACCTATACATAATACATATGCAAAAATTTATATGTAATATAAATATATTTTAATATGTAAAATTATATGAGTTTTAAGGCTTTCACAAATGGGGAATATTTAGGGCACTACAAGACTGTTACATCTTGTCAGGTATTTTTTGGCAGGCATGATTGTGAAACTGGAGCCTGTTATTGCCTAAAAGTTTTCTCATGTGGAAACATTTTAACTCTGACATGACACTGAGACCAGGTCTTGGTTATATTTCTTGACAATTTGGCAAATAAAGTTTGACAATCTTGACAACTTAAATTTGGCAAATTTTGACCCTACAAGTACAATTTTTCAACTGAACTGGAATACAATTGTCATACCGGTAAGCTTTAAGTGTTTTTCAAAATTACACTTTAAAGGCCTGTACATCTTGAACACAAACAAAATTATATAGGTAAGGAAAATCTTAGTTAACAAAAGAAAGGTTGTGAATTGGGGACCAGGAACCTTGAACAATTGACTATCACAAGAATATGACATCTGCATTAGAAAACATGTTTTTGAATACAGTGTACAGAATGAGAAATAAAGGGTCCTAAAATGATTTTTCTTTACTCATTTAATAGATATGCAATCAAAACTCAAAATGATTTGTATTTATTTCAACAGTTAAACAATTCAGTAAAAACTGATATTGAGATGTCACCAGCTATAGGCAGAAATTTTAATCAGCACTCTCAAGGGAAGACAAATTCAGAATGATATAGTTTTGTTGCAAATGAATCTATGTACAGATGGTTTCTCTCTCTTTCTCTCTCTGGTGTGGTGATTGAGTGTATAGTGGAACTGGGGTTGGTTGGTGGTGGTCTGGGAAGATGGTAGCTAAAATGCTAACTTACTTTTGATACAAGGCATCCCAGGCTGACAGTCACATTTATAAGACCCCTCTGTATTAACACACTGTGTACTAGGGTGACAAGTGTGACCATTGCCCTCACCAACACATTCATTTAAATCTGTAAAAAAAATAAAAATGTAAAAAGTAGTTCTAGATTTCCAAATAGGGTTTGCCAGCACACCATGTAACAATACTCAATAACATTTGTGCAGAGGGATATTCAGTGTTCAATCTAGGGTTTTTTTCCAGAGGGTTCCATACTGTAAACGTATTAATTTTCGATTATTTTGCGGTCTTTTGTGTTGTGCGAAAATTAATACCAAGTGAAAAGTATTTTGTGCTTATCATGTTATAGTGCATATATCAAAAATGCGAAAATTTGCCTAAGTGGATGTGTCTAAATTTCCCATACCATGAAAATAAATACATTCAAAATTAAATATGTTTACATTATTCAAAACTTGTCTCTAAAACACCATTTCATTAACATGTTTTCATTTATGACATTTTCAATATGGCCCACTAAGGCCTTATTTGGGTAAGGGTATAAGGGTAATTTGGCAAAATAAAGGACCAATGACACAATGGCCCCTTCCAGAATGCACAATGGATATTTAAAGCATTTATGTCGCAAATTCCTGAAATAATGTCATTTTCACAAGAAAACATTAATTAAAGTATTCTTGATGGGATGAAAATAATGGTTCAGCAGAATCATTATGAGGAATGGTAAACCTTATTATTATCTCATATTGCTGTTTACAAATAAAAAAGTACAAAAGAGCTGTCAGAAAAACAGCTTAAAGTTCAAATAAGAAATCTGAAGCATAAGGGAAATAACTCTAACAGAGATAGAGGCAGTGTAAAATCAGCAAGCATAGAGCAATATGCACCTTTTCAATAAAATGCTAAATGTATGGAAAGGAGATGCGATGCATCAATATTCTGATTTTTAATTAAGTTGATAGGTTATTAGGAGTCCAATGCCCTAGTCAAGCATATCTCACTTGTATCTTAATGAAACAACATATGCTCAGGAGTTCGAGCCACATCACCATAGACAATGAAGTGGAGTAATACAGTTTTATGCCCCAGTCAAAATTCTTCAAATTGCAGTCAGTTCCTAAATAGTGGGAAAAAACTGGAGTGTCATAGGCCTTTTTCAAGTAAATTGACACTAGGTTCTGTCCAAATTTAAACCTAGGCAAAGTGAAACTCTGTAATCGGTAATACAGGAACTTTTCTAGGATGTCCTTCACCCTAGACAAGGGACTTCAGGTTTAATGGAAAATTCTTAATTTTCAAAAGAAAACTAGGACTGTCTCTTGAGGGCCAGTCTAGAGAGCCCCCAACATTTAAAGTTTTCATGCAACCTTGACATTCTGATATGACCATAAAGATTATTCATGTGAAGTTTTATGACAGTGCTCCACAGCATTAATGAGATATGGCCCGGACATGATTTTACACGGACAGACAGATGGACAGACAGACAGACAGACAGACATACTGACATGTTGATTCCTATATACCCACCTCAAACTAGTTCGTTGGGGATATAATTATATTTTATTTTAAACAAAAGAAAAACTAACCATACATTGAAAGATTTATCATATAATGGAGACAAATTAAATATTAAAAAAAATAATGGATGCAAAATTAACAAAGGTTGTCAAAGTATACCTGGGCTATAAGAAGAACATTGTAGCTCACCAGAACATACAGTCCCCCCACTCACCCAAAAAAGATAATGGCCAAAAATTTTAAATTGATTGCAGAAACTCAAACTATGACTACTGTACTCACTAAGGCTTGCTCATTATTTTAGAAAATAAGCAGGTAAGATGCTCTTTGGTGCTCGCAAACACTAGGTAACACAGTATTGCCTTGTAGTGTTTGAGTGCAACCAAAAGTATTTTACAGTGCAACCTGCCTGAAAGGCCACCTCTATATAAGGGTAACCTGCTTATAAAAGCCAGTAAAATTGTATCCCAATTGTTCTTTAATCATACTATTTGAACCTGTATATAAAGGTCACCTGTCTATAAAAGGCCACTTTTACTGATTCTCTTGGGTGGCCTTTATAGACAGGTTTGACTGTACTCACTAAGGCTTGCTTATTATTTTCGAAAATAAGGAGGTAAGATGCTCTTTGGTGCTCGCAAACACTAGGTAACACAGTATTTCCTGGTAGTGCTTAAGAGCAACCAAATGTATTTTACCTCCTTATTTCCTACTGTGGTGTACTTCATAC
This sequence comes from Anadara kagoshimensis, assembly GCA_021292105.1. Taxonomy (NCBI): domain Eukaryota; kingdom Metazoa; phylum Mollusca; class Bivalvia; order Arcoida; family Arcidae; genus Anadara; species Anadara kagoshimensis. Next base: position 45,188,553 of record CM037865.1, read on the forward strand.
TGGTAAGCTAAAAAGTAAAAAACCAAAGCCAGGGAGAATTGACAAGAGTTATTCCCCTTTAAACATAAGCAAAGCAAAGTAATTCATGGTGTTTTAGTGCAATCTCCTCCTGAGTGATGTATTGACAAAAGCCGCAGAGATGTCAAACTAGCAGACTAATTAGATTGAATGATAACCTAGATCACACAACAGGTAAACCTACACCTGAGGAAAATCTCGTTAAGCTTTCCTTTGATGTACAAATCATAAGCTCAATTAATGAAATCGAAATCTGATTACAGAGGTGTGTTGATAAAAATCTTGACAGTTTCAAACACTTGATACTAGGCTTGATTGTTTTACTCTGATTACAAGTGGTGGCGGGAATTTAGGGTGATCCTAGTTCAAAGAAAGTTTATATAACAAGAGGATGATCCCTTTTTAAGATGTCTGCCGTGAGTTATTTTAAGATTCTTATATCAATGCTTGTTCAGCGTAAAGACGTTGGATGAAATCTATGCAATATTATACATTTCTGTATTGGTAAAACAAATTGAACTCTATTTGCTTAATCATAATCATAATTTTTGGTATGTTTTTTTTTAAATACAGTAACACCTGTATATAAAGACCACCCATGGGACCTTAGAAATAAAGAGATTCTTTTTGGTTTTAATATGAAGTGACCTTACAACAATGGTCTTAATAGACAGCTGGTGTTAATATAGATGTTCTTTTTGTTTGAAATATGAAGCAAAGGTGCCTTAAACCAGTGATATAATGGACAGGTGGTCTTTATACTGAGGTGGTCACTATAGTAGGTTTTTTTGTCATGGCCACCACTCCCCTTCATCTATCAGTAAGGGTCAATTTATACGTTTGCAAATATCACATCAACTTGTGGAAGTATGTAGCTTGATAAAGGGTTGGGTTCTGGATCTATTCCTAAAGTCCGAATACCAACAGGGGCATGTTGTGACTTAAGCAAGTAACTGGTACTGTGCATTGTTGCTGACTTATCCTGTGTCAGGATAATTGACTGGTGGGGCAGACACCTCTACAACTGCTGTTTCAGTGAGATAGCACCTAAAAGTTTACTTCAGCGCATGCTACTACAAAGCAGACATCTGCATAATACACACTGCAAGTCTTGGTCACATCAGTGTAGCCTACTGGAAGTATGATCTGACTGACACAAGCACCACAATGCAAAATATTAAGATCGCCAATATAAACCTAAGACTTTCTAAAGGTGTCTAAATTGTGAGTAAATTGTAAGCTTTTGTTTCCTAACTGTCTGAGTTCTCATTATACATACCCATACATAGGCTTCCATAATCATTGTCTGGCCAAGTACTATGAAATCCCTCCAAACAATCACAGTGATACCATCCTGGAGTGTTGATACAGACGCTTGAACCCTGGCAGGAGGCAATACCAACAGCACACTCATCAATATCTGGAAATAAAAAGGTGAAAGTTTTAGTAAATCCATTAGTTGTATAGTCTCAACTCTTGGAGGAAATACAAACACCACGATCACCAATAAAAGTAATATAATAATTTGAATTACAAACTTTGAGTATCACAGGTCTAAAACAAAATGTTGAGTTTACTAAAATATATGTACATTGAACTACAGTGGAATCTGTAAAAACCAAACCAAATGTAAACCAGAAACCTGTCTAAACTGCACTATAGAGGGACCTGTGAAAACCAAACCCAATGTAAACCAGAAACCTGTCTAAACTAAAGTTAAATTCATTAGAATGTACCATTGATGTTATTTGGTAAATAAATTTGTGAGAGTAAATGCTTGTCTAAATGAAGTAAAATTTACAATCAAGAAGTTGTCCAGTTTATGTATGTTTCATTGTGTGTTAAGGAATTTAGTAGTTTCGAAAATTGTGAAAAAGTGGGAATTTTGCTAAATTTATAAAACTACAAAACCTTTATCCACATCCAACAATGCTGAGAATTTTATCTCATAAGATGAAATAATTGAGGATTAAGCATCTTACTGTGACATTCCTTTTCAAAATTCTTACAAATTAATGGGATATTTGGTTTCAGAAATGAAATGTGACAATTTTGTTGTCAACTTTCTAAAATGGTAAAAATATTGTTAGAGAACTATGAAAATTGACAACAGAAATCTGACAATGACAAAAACACTTCTTTTTCTAAAGAAATGAATTTTGACGGCTGATCTGATATTAGCAACTGGCCATTGTAAAAATGATTACAATGTGGTCAATATGACCAATCAATACAGCAGTGTTGTGGTCAGAGAAATCAAACAGCATCATTAAATGGATTTGGCTTAATTTAGGATGAAGAGTCGTGCTACAATTACTCCATCAAATGTTTAATCATGTGTAAAGTTTAATGGACCCTGTAGAGTTTGAATTAGCAGATTGAAACATTTGGTCATGCTGTAGGAATTCTATTTTGTTGATTTTGACCTCTTATTTTGGATTTATGTTGGTGTGAGTTATCAAAGATCAAGTATTTAAAACACAAAGGTTTTCTGCAATCCAGTCTTTGTTTGAATCCAGTCAACTGAATGTGAGTTAATTTCATCATATTTGAACTCATGAGTTTATGAGTCATGATGGCCAAGGTTTGAGTCTTAAAACACAGAGGTTCTCACTGCAATGGTTTTAATTCAGTAAACAGCATGGGATGTTCATTTATTTAACCTCTTATTTCAAATTCATTAAGAATACTAGCACTCTTAAAATTATGGATCATTATAAATATACAAGTGCTCTTATCATAACAGCATAGCTTGACTGTACATCTGTCCCCAAAAAATCTTTCATGTTTAAACTAGCAAAAAAAACATTAACTAATATTAACATACTCCATATTTATAATGTTTTAGCTATTATTGGTTGATTGGTCAATTTTAACACAATATAAAACATTACACAAAACAGCCTTCAAGAATATTATCTTTCCATTTGACTGTTAAAATAATGACAGTTGAGTTGAGTAATGGTGTTTAACGTTAACGTGTTAATGTCACAGTCAAGAAAATTTCACTTATATCAAGGCGTTACCAGCTATAAGCGAAGGGGCAAAAATTTAGCCTGTGCGTTGCACTGATAACATTATACAGCAGGGTTTTTTATTCATTTTATTGTGCCAAGCCTACCATGACACAGGACCTCATTTATCTTAAGTTCACATCCGAAAGAGCCGTGATTTTTTTGTAATGCTGAGTGCTTGGCGAAAGAACAGTCACTACCTGCTTTTAAGTCTTGGTTCAGACCTGGTTGGGGTTCAAACCCATGACCTCCCATGTAGTGCGCGAGCACTCTACCAACTAAACATAATGAGTGTCCTCATCCAAGGGCGCTATATGAGTATGTGTTATATTGGACTGCTCGAGTTTAACAATTTGGTTCTTTTATATGGAACACAAGCGATCTAATGCAGCATCTACAAAACTGCTGATGTCAACAATTTTTCATTACAGATTTAAAAGTCAATATAAAATTGTATCGATCAATCTTTCCTGCTGATGACTCATTTTAGAAATTGCATATTTAATTTGATGCAATGCATCAAACTCATAAAATTCTGTTTCGATTAAAATGCATCCCTGGTGATTTTTCGTAAATTATTTGGCAAATAAGTTGTCTGTGGTTTTCGAGGCAAGCAATAAAATCTGTCAAACTTTCTGTAAACAACTTTTTAAAGCCTGCGAGCATTGATACTAAAAGGGACAAAATATGTCCTCATTTACCCCTCACTGGCCATCACTCTTAATAAATAATTTATCAATAAATACAAACATGTGGTTTTGAGAATTACGTAATCATGAATATATAAAGTAAAAATCATCAATAAGATTTCCCTTCAGTGTCTTAAACACGTACAAATGTGTTTTCAGAGAATTTATTCTGTTCAGTAAAAAAGCTCAATCAATGAAAACGGCATAAAATTCTCTGATTGCCTTTCATAATATCTATCTTAGTGCTTGCATTTGGGCAGAAAATAAGAGTGGGGTACAGTGGAGTAATGGAGTTTTATGCCCCAGTAAAGATTTTGTCAAGGCAGTCAGTTGATGGATGATGGAGGAAAATGATGGAGAAAATCACCAACCTTCGGAAAGTGAATGACACTTTCTATAACCAGTAGGTTTGCCTTTAAAAAATGAAGAAGGAGGAATTGGTACCTGGTTTTTTTTTATACATAGTACTTTTGGCATGTTATGCTAGCGGTTTATCTGTTGAGCTAAAGGGCAACCACTCAGGGCACAATGTAAAGTAGCGCTAAAGGGAAACCTTTTCTGGCTTAAATGCAAAGATGCACCACATATCTAACAATATTACGAGGTCCACTATAGTGAGACAAAAATATTGCCTTTCACAGTAATGCTAGTGATATGAGCATGAAGTTCTGAAAACAATGCCATTCTTTCTACAAAGAGAATATCCAATTATTTACTGAGTGTAAATTACAGTCCAACCTGCCTTAAAGGCCACCTCTATATAAGGGCCACCTGCTTATCAAGGCCAGTAGAATTGTATCCCAATTGTTTTTTATTCATATTATTTGAACTTGTATACAAAGGCCACCTGCCTATAAAGGCCACTTTTACTGGTTCCCTTGGGTGGCCTTTATAGACAGGTTTGACTGTATTTGTCAGAAAAATTTCCTTTTTTTCTACTGAGATTGGAGCCTATTATCTCCAGTGCTTAATAAATAATTTATCAATAAATACAAACATGTGGTTTTGAGAATTATGTAATCATGAATATTTAAAGTAAAAATCATCAATAAGATTTCCCTTTAGTGTCTTAAACACGTACAAATGTATTTTCAGAGAATTTGTTCTGTTCAGTAAAAAAAGCTCAATCAATGAAAAGACAAATACATTCTCCTGATTGCCTGAAAGTGTAAATATATCTACTATGTACTTGCTATTGAGCAAGACATTTGGTTTGCCTTAAGAATGAGGTACAGTAAAGATGCTTTCACTTATATTAAGTTCAGAGATGATAAAGGGAACCTGAGTGCCCAGAGAAAACCACCCACCTTCAGCAAGTTAAATGACAAACCTTCTCACATTAGGACCTGGGATTCGCAACTGGGACAAGAAGCAATGTGATCTAGGACCTGGGATTCGCAACTGGGACAAGAAGCAATGTGATCTAGGACCTGGGATTCGCAACTGGGACAAGAAGCAATGCAATCTAGGACCTGGGATTCGCAACTGAGACAAGAAGCAATGTGATCTAGGACCTGGGATTCGCAACTGAGACAAGAAGCAATGTGATCTATAAGTGTTAAGTGTGCACTTTAGTCCACTCTGCCAGCACAGTCCCTGGTTTGCCTTAAATGATCTATAGAAGGGGATATGTGTTAGCTATTTCTGATGATTAATACTACTTTTGGCATGATATGTTCTCCAGTGTTTTATTTGTTGAGCTAACAGGCAACCCTCTAAGAGCTCAATTTGAAAAAGCACTGCATTGCATATCTAAGAGTATCATGATGTGTACTAAAGTGATGATAAAAATCCTGCCTGCCTCTCATAGTAATGCAAGTGACATGAGCATGTTGTTCTACCAGTGAAATTTTACAATAGATAGTTTGATTTACCAATGGAGGTAGAAAAAATTCCCTTGTGTCCCTGCCTGAAGAAGCATGATAAATTGGTTACACTATCAAACTACGGTGAAATAAGGCAATATTCAATCACAGAAATAAATTACAAATTAACTACAACATTATTGAGATAAATTGGAAATTGACAAATATGTTCTGGACATGATTGAAGTTATCTGCTGTGTGTGTATCAAGAAAACAAGCTGATTTTCCTTCATGGAAGGAGGTGCCTTTGAAAATGATGTTTTATGCCACAGTTAAGATTCTTTCACTTATACCGATCAGTCTAGAGATGGTGGAGGAAACCAGAGTGCCTGAAGAAAACCAACAACCTTTCACAAACAAACTTTCTCACACTAGGAACTTTGAGTGGGAATTGAACATTGGTGGTAAGATTAGTAAGCAAATGCTTTAATATAAAACTTGACTACCAAGGCATCCAATCTTTGAAGAAATTAAAAGCAAAATAAAGACTTGCATTTTTTAAGAAATTACTAGTATGGTGTAAGCAAAATACATAATAATAATGTTTATTATATAATCTACTCAATAATCCATGTAATACGGTCATACAATAAAAATCGTATTGAATGAGTGTGACGTCATAAAAGCATAAAAGTCATTCCAGAGTGACGTCACATAATTGACCTAGTTCACAATTGTTTGTTTCATTTCACACTGTTGATTCTAATTAAGCTGATACTTTTCTTCTAAAAAGAAGATACATTTTATTTAAATTGAAAATGTTTGTTTTGTTTTTGTATCTTGCGGACAGACTATTGTTTACTTTTAATATTTCAGCAGGATTACTTTTGGCGCATGTACACAGTTACGTGAACTTGTTGTGTTTCGGTCAATCAGCTGTTTTCTTATAATGAAAAGACAAGTTTTAAATCTACGAAAAACCTGTTTTTATGGGATTATATAATAAATAGAATCTTGCATTCGTGTTTATGCAATATTGAATTTATTAAACTCGTTGAATAATGTTTTATGCAACTCGCCAAGGCTCGTTGCATAAAAAGTTATTCAACTCGTTTAATAAATTCAATATTACATAAACACTCATGCAAAATCCTCTATTTAAGACATGGTCAAAAGGATCTACTTTTACAACTAAAAATTGTTTAATTTCCCCAATGGAAAGCAAATAAGAGACCTGCAACTTAAAAGAAAATTACTTGTACCATAATGCAGAAATTAGCGACAACAGCATTGATGTAAATTGGAAGTTGTCAGATAAAAATTTTTGCATGGAACATAATTAAAGTGATCTTTGGTGCAACTAGAAAAAAATTGTTGCTGATTTGTCCTTAATGGAGAGCAAAATAAAGATCTGCATCTATGAAGAAGTAAAGTGCAAATTAATGAGAGCAGCATTCAATGTAAATTGGAAGTTGCCAGATAAAAATGTTTGGGACATAATTAAAGTGACCTACAGTGTCACCAGAAAAAAATGCTGATTTGTCTTAATGGAGAGAAAAATAAAGATCTGCATCTTTTAAGAAATAAAGTGCAAATTAATGACAGCAGCATTGATATAAATTGTAAATTGACAGATAAAGATGTCTTAGACATGATTAAGGGATACAAGTGTCAAAATAATAAATGCAGTGGTTTGATCACAGATGATAATGGTCTGCTTTTAAAACTGCTTTTCTTAGTGGACAGTTATATTCTCCTGTCAATAAAACCAGGGCTCTGTAATTCTCTGAAAACATTCATTTCAATAACCTTGGGACAAAAACTCTAGAAAATCATGATTATAACATGGAAATTGACAAAAACTCCACAAAACCGCCATTATAAGATGGAATTGACAAAAAACTCCAGAAAACACTGTAAGATGGATTGATAAACCTGTATGATGAATCACACAACTACAGGCTTAAATTTGAAGTTAAATGAATCAGAAGACAATTTTTGCCAATCATATGCGCCATTAAAATCATGTGATTGATCAATCTAAGCAGACGATCAAATGTTCCATTAAATGGTGGGTGATTGATTAATCTGAGCAGACGTTAGATTTATCATATTATCTGTCTGATAGAGTACAGTTTTCTTATTATTATCTTACAAAAGAAAATTCCCGCTTCTCATTCTTATAGTCTGCTCATAAACAAGTTGTTGTTCCATCCCAATCTTCTAGATGTTTTGTTGTTCAATCAAAATCTTATAGATGTTTTATAGGATCAGCAATGTCCATAAACAAATCATTTTACAATTAAAAATTCTGTTGTAATTTGAATTTTATGATATAACAGATTATAAGTTAACCTTGACTACATCAATTAATTTAGACAAATCTGTAATAAGGAAAAAAGAAAATACATTTGCCAAAGAGGGGCTTGAACCCTGGGCCTTCTAAATACATGCACTGGCCAAATGCTGTACTGACTGACCTTATCCTGCCACCAATTTAGTCCAGCCAGCCAGCTGAATCTCCAACTTCCTCTTTTATTAAGTTACCTCCAAACAAAACCACTGGCTTCAAACTCTTAAAAAATCTTTTGGTTGGCTAAGATTTTAGTGATATGGGTTCAAACTCTTTTTGGTATGTACTTGAAGATACAGTCCAACTTGCCTTAAAGGTCACCTCTACATAAGGGTCACCTGCTTATAAAGGCCCGTAGAAATGTATCTGAATTGTTCTTTATTCATATTATAAAGGTTACCTGCCCATAAAGACCATACTCATTCCATTGGGTGGCCTTTATAGTCAGTTTTGACTGTATTTAATTTTACACTGATAGATCAATTGCACACAGCAGCTGATAATGAGTACCAGCAGGTATGCTGGGGACAAGCTGGTATACCATTTGAGTGGGAATGTTGTACGAGACTGAAACTGGGATAAAATGAGACTTAATAGACTCATGACAGATTGTGATGACTACCATGAAAATTGTATCATTACCTAGTTCACAATTAAGTCCAATGTAACCATGGCGACATTCACAAACATTTGGAGCTGTACACTTCCCTCCATTAAGACAGAAACCTGTACACTTTGCTGAAATTATAAAAAAACACAATATGGATTTTTACTTAAAAACTAAACTGATGTAAATATGAAGAGGTATTTATTGACAATGTTTGGGAAAAAATTCAATTGCAGCCATATTGACATTTTCAGTAGCCATACCATGCAGGTTTCCACAATTTATTAGTAGCCAAATTTTGAAATTTGGAAAAGTGTAGTTCTTTTTAAAGCATTTTTTTTTACAAATAGGCTAGAGTTGGTTACTTTTTGACAGCATTTCTCAGAAATTAGTAATCAATGGCAATTTTGGCTACCAGGACTGGAAACATAGCCATCATTACCATCTAATTTTGGGCACCATTTAAACAAATTTTCATGATCGTATCCAAATTTAAAAGGTTTTTCTACTTTAATCTGCACCTCTTTTGGTATAGAAATTAATATTTTTTTCGAAATTGGGAAGACTGGTCATTTATATTTTATGCCAGTTCAGGCTCATCAGTGATCTCAGTGTGTTTATCTTCTGGACAGCTCTATGTGGTCATGGCAACAGTTACTATAGACACAAATTTTAATTCAGCCATTGATTCTATGAAGTTAAGACTAATTTTTAGTGACAGAGAAGAGCGAACAAATTAAAATGAAAGAAAACAGTTATATTGTAGTAGAAAAAGAAGGGAAATCGGAAAACAGAGAGATTTCCAATTATTGTGGGGCATCTATGGGAGGAAGATTTAATTAAGAAAAAAAGAACGTACGTTCACAGCTGTATCCGTCCCCTTTAAATCCCTCTTTACAATAACACTTATAACTTCCTGCTGTGTTCTTACAGTCGGCATTTCTGTCACATCGATGACTTCCCTGAGCGCACTCGTCTAATTCTGAAATCACAGTAATAAATCCCATAATTCAATTATAACAGCAAAAACATCTCACGATTTAACCAATATAACCTCTCAGACATTCTTGTCACGATGGCGGGAAAGTCAACAAGCTGTTGAAGTCTCTTGAACATTATTTTATCCCTAGTTGACAGATTAGATTAATAATGTTCAAAATATCAAAATATGGTTTCTGAAAATTTTCCACCATCTAAATGGAATTGCAGGTTTTATTATTAAAGCCGAGACATAAATATATTATTGTAAAACTGTAAATGTTAGCGGTACTTTCATTTTAGCACTTTTGACAGTATGGGTTTTGGGCTAAAATATAATCAATTGTATATGCTTGATATGCCCATAAAAAGTTGGTCTTCCCAATATAAAGTGATTTACTGTATTATCTTCAGTCGGATAATTCTCAAGCTGAGTCTAGAGTGGATTGAGTGATGGAGTTTTACAATCTTTCACTTATATTGAGTTGGTCAGTTCTGGGATGGTGGAGGAAACCGGAGTACTTGGGTAAAAATATGACCTTTAGCATTGATGAGCTCTAGTTAGCTTCACCATCCAAAAACTGACCACCTCAATATAAGTGAAACAATCTTGACTTGGGCATAACAAACCATTTCTTCAATCCAATACCTGCATTATAGAAGCTTGATTATGATGCTTATGGTATAATTTCAAACCAACTAATTTTAGCTAGTGATGGAATTCCTAGGTGGTCCTTGTTTCCATGGTAGAAACCAAATGGAATGGTCATATTGTTTACAAAATATCTCTCAACACAATTTATGAATAAAATTAAAAATATCAAAACTGTTGGTGACAGAGAATTCAAATTATTTGGTTTTTAAAACAAATTAATATATACACTTTTTACTTGTTTTACACAGGTGATGACAGTTTTTGTGTTAACATTATGTAACCTACAAACACTGTGGGAGGTAAGATTTAAATTAAAAATTGTCAGCTGTTAAGGTCAAAATCATCAGAAGCTATAAATAGATATGTGCAGACATTTTGACATATTTATTTGAAATATTATTATGACAACAGGGCTCATAACAATCAGACAGAAATGTGTCATTAGCTACCACCACTAATTTAGCCTTGACATTGAATGGAGTTTTACATCCCAGTCAAGAATACCGGTATTTCACCTACCTTAAAGGCGAAATTTTTGCGTGGGTAAAATTTTTGCTTATTTCGGGTTAAAGAAATTACCAAGAAAATTTAAGCATGAAAAAATGTCTACCATACATGTTAATATATCATAATATATAGAATATACACCCACTTACATGGGTTACACGAAAATTACACCTATGCAACATGCCAGATTTCAGAAATTGCAAAATTTTTACCCTGTGAAAAATAATCCCCTTTACAGTATATTAAAACATCATCAGCTACAGGTGAAATGGCAGAAATTTTTGCCTTTGCAGTGAGCTCAGCGAGTGTGCAGGAAGGGTTTTTTAAGCATGCTATGCCTACCAATGACATGAGGCATCAGTTTTTTTAGGTCTTTTCCAAAGAACTGTGTGACTTTCATTTCTAAATGCCTAGTGCTTGGTGAAAGAAAGTCAATATCATTTTTCAAGTCGTGTCAGACCTGGATGGGATTTGAACCACCACCTACCAAAAAATGAATAGGTACTCTTCCAACTGAGCTACCACAGTGGTGTCTGGATACAAAAATGTTGGATTAAGAGTCTTTCAGGCAAGCCTAAGTTTCAAATCCCACTTCTGGGAAATTTTGCCAAAAGTTGGTGGTTTTTTCCAGGCATTCTACATGATCATGCAAATGTCATGTGTCATATTTTTCATGTCAAACAGAAACTCCAGACACAATTTGTGATATAAGTTAAACTGCATGGCCCATATAAAAATAACCCTCTTAAAAACCACCAAAACACAGCAATAGTCCCTCAAAGTTTTAGATAGGAGAGATTGTATACAAAATGTAGTACAGAAAAACCTTCCAGACAAAAGTTAGATAATTCATCTCTGACATAAGTTTTACTGGGTGGCTCCTGCAAAAAAAACCCCAAAAGTACTAAAAAATAGTCTTTAAAAAGTTAATAGAAACAAGATAAGGCATGAATTAATCTTAGAAAACAAGACACCATCTTGATTGTCTGCGAGTAACACAATGACACAGAAGAAGACGCTACTTCTGATAAAAAACCAATCTAATGGTTGGCCGTATCATCTACACAATTAGATTGCGTGATGCAGACGTGTTTTTGTCAAGAGATCAGAAGATCTTGTATAAGACAATATAGGTTTTTTTATAGATTACATAACTAACATTTATAAGTAACCCTTTGATGTTTGTACTAATTCTATCCCATCATGCATCATAGCATCATGTCAACATAGCTAAGTGACTGATACATGTTGAATCAACAGGTTATACATCATGTTATATTTATGTCTATCTGCCATTACAAATACCACCCTAGTAATTCATGTCATTACAAATATCACCTTTGTAATTCATTCATCTGCCATTACAAATACCACTGTATTAACAATTCACCTGCCATTACAAATGCATGTATTTCCCTTGTAATCATACCATCTGTTATTACAAATACATGTATTTCCCTTGTAATAATACCATCTGCCATTACAAATACATGTATTTCCCTTGTAATAATACCATCTGCCATTACAAATACATGTATTTCCCTTGTAATTCATGTGCCTGCCATTACAAATACTACCCTAATAAATTCATCTGCCATTACAAATATTACTCTTGCAATTCATCTGTCTGCCATTACAAATACCACCCTAATAATTTGTCTGCAACTACAAATACTGCCCAAGTAATTCATCTGTCAGTACAAATACCGCCCAAGTAATTCAACTGTCATTACAAATACCACCCTAGTAATTCACCTGTCGTTACAAAAACCACCCTAGTAATTCCGTCATTACAAAAACCACCCTAGTAATTCTGTCATTACAAAAACCACCCTAATAATTATCCATCTATCAATATAAAATACCATACTTGTAATGAATCTGTCTGCTATATTTTATCTGTCGCCTATTACAAATACATGTACTACCCAAATTTGGATGACTGCTATTACAAATACTACCTATGTAATTAGTGTCTGCCATTACAAATATCACCCCTGAAAATGCTCTGTCTGCCATCACACACTACATACAATAACTTGAATCTCTTAAAAGTTAAATTCCTTACAATCAATCTGTCAATACCATTTCATTTCATTGCAATTTATCTGTCACAAAACTGAAGACACTTTTGAAAATTATCTGACTTACAAATTTAGAAGACATATTAAATTTAGACACCTTTAGAAGCTCTTTAGTACAGTAGTGGAGTAAAGAAATGGAATTTTTTGCTCCAGTCAAGATTTTTTACATATAGTGAGGTGGTCTGTTCATGGATGGTGGAGAAAATTAGAGTGCCCAGAGAAAATATACACCTTTAGCCAGTGTCTGACAAAGCTTCTGACATTAGAGTCTGCCTAAGTGGGATTCTAACCTAGGCAATGAGACTTTGATCCTTGAGTGTCTATTTTAGACCATTTCAGGTACAGAGGCCCCACCTAAATACCAGAGTATGATAAGTCAATGATGATTGTGATTTATGTTCAGTAAGTTGAAGTCAACTCTGGAAGAAAAATAACATGTCAACTCCTTTCTAAAAATGAGACAGAAATGAGACAAAAGTAAGACAAAATTAAGAAAAATCAAGACCTTTCTATTTTCTGGAGACCCTGATTTATGTTCAGTAAAATGAAATCAACTCTGTAAGAAAGGTAACACAGTTTCTTTCTTAAGATGAGACAAAATCGAGACAAAAGTGAGACAAAATTAAGAAAAACAAGACCTTTCTTTTTCTGGACCCCCCCCCCCCCCCTGTCTCTGTCTTGGAAAGTTCAAGACATATTAACCATGAGTACAACCACTTTTATGTGTTAATTCTTATTAACATGGTGCTGTAAAAGGTTTTAGGTACCAGTATGTTTCATTTTCAGTAAAAGTTGAGTAATAAAGTTTTACATTCCAGTCAAGAACATTTCACTTACATTGAGATGTCACCAGCTGTATGCGAAGGTGCAGAAATTTTGCCCATGTGTTGTGCTGATGGCATTATACAGCAAGGTTCTTTATCGTACCACCTCTACCACGACATGGGACCTTGTTTATTTTAACTTCTCATCCAAAAGAGCTGTGACTTTTATTTTGTACTGCTGAGTGCTTGGCTAAAGAACGGTCACTTTCAAGTCTTGGGTCAGACTTGGTCGGGGTTCAAACTCTTACCAACTAAGCTACTGCAAATCTCTCGTTAAATTATTTGGAGTTCATATGTTCTTTTACACTCAAAATGTGCATTAAAATTTTGATAAAATAGTCTTATGTTGGCTTCACAACACTAGTTTAAATTTATAACTACAATATTTTCCTAAGTGGTCATCAATCATGTGGAAAAATCGATATTTCATAAATAAAATTTGTAAAAATTTCAAAAGTTGTAGTGCTTAAAAATTAACACACTGGCATAGTTGGCATCAATTGAACACACCAATGAGTTTATTGGCACCCACTCAAACTAACTTCAGTTATAGTGTTTTTTATTTTGTAAAATAATGAGAATTCACATGTGTTTTTAATTAAATTTGTATTTAGAATTGTGTAACAAATAAATAATTTTTCATGAAGTAATTTGATTCATAAACTTCAGGTGGTTGTACCTTCTTCCCCCTTCCATTATCAGAATTTTATTGAGGATGGTTGACTAACACCATTTGTAATTATGAGAAAAAATAAATAAATAAAGAACCTCAACCCCTCCCCGATAGGAATTGATATGACCCATTTTACTTAAAAAATAAAATAAATAAATAAATAAATAAATAAATAAATAAATAAATAAATAAAGAACCTCAATATCTCCCCTGATAGGAATTAATATGACCCATTTTTACTTGTCTGATATACATGAACAGTCAAACCTGTCTATAAAAGCCACCAATGGGAATTAAAAATGTGGCCTTAATGGGCAGATGGCCCATATACAGTATACAGGTCTAAATAGCACGAATGAAGAACAATAGGGATAGAATTTTACTAGCCTTTAGAATCAAGTTATACTTTTATAGAGATGGCCATTAAGGCAAGTTCAACTGTGTACCAGGGATTTTATTCTAGTGCATTGCTTCTAGCACTTATAAAAAATAAATTTATTTAATAATTGCAAAGTAATTGACTAAAAATTATACACATATTTTTCACTGTTATTGATGTAAGCATAAATGATTGAAAAACTGAATCAAATAAAAATTCCTTGAGCCCCACTTGAACAGATCTTAGTGTGAGAAAGTCAGTTTGTTTGTCGAAGGTTAGTGGGTTTCTACAGATTCTCTGGTTTGCTCCACCATCCCAGAACTGACTGCCTTGACAAAAGTGGAAAATATTTTACTGGGGCACAAAACAATACTTCTTCACTCTTGGATGAATAGATGAAAATGGATATCAAGCAACAGAAAAAAAAAATGCGCAAAGACAAACTTAGGTGCAATCACTAGCCTAAGAGCCTTAAGAACATAAAGGTCGCTTGAACTATTCAGCATGCATATCTAAATATTCCATAATAACCTGTAAAACAAAATTGCCCTCCCCTCATATATGTCTGATTATATCATCAATCAAGCTGTATTATTGTAACCATGGTAACACATATATAAGTTAAAATTTTTGGTAAAATTGGTTATGACATTTGAGTATATATTTTGGTTCTAATGATGATGGGGATATGATGTATCTCCTCAACAGAAGTTTCTATCTTGTCATAAACTCTGTCTTAATTTCCGTTACACATCAATCTGACTTGAAGGGTGGGAGGAAAAGTTGCTTGTTTTCATCCTCCTAAAAGTTCCACTTGACTTTTTTTTTAAAATACTAGTATATATATTGCTTTGAATTCTAAAAGACCAGGACCCAGTTTCACAATCAATTCTTAACAAATTTTGTCTTAATTTCTGTTACACATCAATCTGACTTGAAGGGTGGGAGGAAAAGTTGCTTGTTCTCATGTTCCAAAATGTTCCACTTGAGAATTTTTTTTTGCAAAATATATTGCTTTGAATACATCTTGTACATATTCTAAAATACCAGGTCTCAGTTTTACAATCATTTCTTAACTTAAAGTTTTCCTTTTCGCAAATGAACTGACAAGCTTTCTCACACTAGGATCTACGAGAATAGTATTTGAACCTAGACAGTGAGAGGAACTGTGATCCCTAAACCAGCAAAAAACAGCACTCAACCCTCAAAGCCACAGACTGGTAAAAAGGTGAAAAAGTACTGGTAGATAAGGTTTTAAACACATCTTATATTTAGTGATTTGTGATTTCTAGATGTAGAGTGATCCGGTGATGGTTCTGGGGAAAGATAGCAGATTCTTTACATCAGGACAAGTGATTTAAGCCCCATTTGCTTCCTAATGCTCCAAAATTCAACACCTTGGTCGATGGTTCTTGAAAAAAAAAAAAAACAGCTTTTGTCTGTGTATGAGGACTAGTGATTTTAGGCCTATTTGCATCCTATTTCTCCTAAATTTAATACCATTGCTGATGTTCTTCGGAAAAGATATTAGTAGTAGAATTTATCTATCTATAAGGATGCCTTTTGCTTCCCATTCTAACCAAATTCAACACTTTAGTTAAACTCACTTGCTTATTAAGACCATTTATTTTGGTCCCTTAAGAAGGTATTAATATAAAGGAATACCGGGGTATGCTATATCTAAAATCACCTGCTTATTAAGACCATTTATTTCTGCCCCTTAAGGAGGTATTAATATAAAGGAATATGCTTTATCTATAATCAACTGTTTATTAAGACCATTCATAGCTGTCCCTTTAGAAAGTATTAATATAAATGAATTTGCTATATCTAAAATCACCTGCTTATTAAGAACATTTATTTTGGTCCTTTAAGGTAGTAATATCAAGGAATATGCTATATCTAAAATCCCCTGCTTACTAAGTCCATTTATCTCTGTCCATTTAGGTGGTCTTGCTATAAAGGAATTTGCTATATCAAAATCACCTGCTTATGAAGACCATTTGTTTCTATCGCTTAGGGAGGCACATCGTATTGATAAAAAGGAATATGTTATATCTAAAATCACCTGCTTACAAAGACCATTTATCTCTGTCTATTTAGGTGGTCTTGCTATAAAGGAATTTGTTATATCTAAAATCACTTGCTTATTAAGACCATTTATTTCTGTACCTTCTGAAGGTTTCAATATAAATGAACATGCTATCACCTGGTTATTAAGACCATTTATTTCTGTCCCTTCTGAAGGTTTCAATATAAATGAACATGCTTATCACCTGCTTATTAAGACCATTTATTTCTGTACCTTCTGAAGGTTTCAATATAAATGAACATGCTATCACCTGCTTATTAAGACCATTTATTTCTGTCCCTTCTGAAGGTTTCAATATAAATGAACATGCTATCACCTGGTTATTAAGACCATTTATTTCTGTACCTTCTGAAGGTTTCAATATAAATGAACATGCTATCACCTGCTTATTAAGACCATTTATTTCTGTACCTTCTGAAGGTTTCAATATAAATGAACATGCTATCACCTGGTTATTAAGACCATTTATTTCTGCCTCTTTATGAGATATATGCTTTATCTAAAATCACCCGATAAGTAAAGGTAAAAGTTAAAATCGCAGCTAAATAATCTACCTCTGGTAATATTTTCTAGCATAAAAACACATATATAAACCACCTGTGTTGCAGAAAACGTAAAACCTTAATTATCCAATAAATTTTATAGTTGGGATCATAAGTTCACGCATAACATTACCAAATACACAGTAATGGCTGACTGAATGTACTGTCAAATCAGATATCTGTCTGCGAAGTGAAGCATCCTTACCCATGATGCACTGCAGTACATCAAACGTTTCTTCAACACCATAAAACAAGTTATTATAATTACCCTTTATTACCCACAGATGTTTGCGCAGTATTTACCCCAAGTCAAATAAATTTTTTATATACAGTTGTTTAATTTTTGGCAAAGCGTGGTTTTCGTGAAATTATATATTTCCCATGATACACCTTGTTCTGAAACGTCTTACCATTTCGTTGTTGTTATACATGTATAATACTTTATTCTGATAGGTATTTATGCTTACGATCAAGACATTAAAATAAGAGGGATTTGCCAAAAAAGAAATTTGCTCGCAAGAAAATTGATCTATTGTAGAAGCTTTAATGTGTCTTCGCTTGTGTTACGATGAATTTATAAAATTTGGTCATGTTCCAATTATTGTTGTTTTCATGAAAACTGATATATAGGAGTTGGACTGTCATCAAAAACTCTAAACAAAGTTTTTTCCTTTTTCTTTTCTTTTTTTCCCTTTTTCTTTGTAATAATAATGATAATAATTTTTAGAAACAGTAGAGTAGAGTAATGGCGTTTTTATGCCCAAGTCAAAATTCTTTCAATCATATTAAGGTGATCAGTTCTGGGATGTTGGAGGAAACCAGAGTGTCCCAAAAAAGGGATCTTTCAGCAAGCAAACTGACAAACTGTCTAACAGTAGGATCTGTTTAGAGTGGGATTCAAACCTCAAGCAGTGAGAGGTGCTGTAATATGTAAGTGCTTGCTTTAGACCACTCAGCCTCTGAAGCCCTTTTTTCAAAAGGCATTATATGTTGCAAAATTGTTAAAGGCAGTTCTTGAGCAATATTCTTCAAATGCAGACCACAATGGACAAATAAATGCACTTCGGTGTAGAAATAATACATAGCAATATGTACTGTAATCCTTCTCATATTAGGCTATTCATTCAGCAGTTGAAATTTGGAGTGGAGTGATGTAATGGTGTTTTTAAGTCCCAGTCAAGATTCTTATACTTAGATCGAGGCCGTGGCAGTTCTGGGGTGGTGGAGGAAACTGAAATGCCTATTGAAAACCACTGACCTTTGGTAAGTTAACGGACAAGTTATCTCATACTAGAATCTGCAGGAGTGGAATTTGAAGTGAGACAATGAGAGATAGACTGTGATCTGTAAACCACCCTTTCAATACCTTTTTGATCCCTCGTCCACCATGGTCTCTCAGTCAAACTGAAGTTAAGTCTCTTCAGAGTTGTACAATTTAATAGAAACTTTCAACAGAACTTTTGCTAGTATATAAAATAAATTATTGTGGTGTTCTCATAGACATAGTGGTTGCAAGTTAGGCTATATAAATGATACAGTTCAACCTGCCTTAAAGGCCACCTCTATATAAGTCACCTGCTTATAAAGGCCATTAGAATTGTATCCTAATTGTTCTTTATTCATATTATTTAAACCTGTATATAAAGGCCACCTGTCCATTAAGGCCACTTTTACTGGTTCCCTTTGGCAGCCTTTAAAGACTGGTTTGGCATATATTATTAACAATAGTGTATGGAATTTCACTGTATTATGTGAAGATGTGAAAAGAGAGAGAGAGAGAGAGAGAGAGAGAGAGAGAGAGAGAGAGAGAGGTAAAAAAGAGAGAAAGGAAATAAATATAGCAGATAGTATTTTATTTAGTGCATGGATTTAATATTTAATTTATTTAAGTTAATTAAGGTTTTTATATTTTAAGTTTAATGAAGTTATTAGTCAAGTTCTTTCTATTTAAGTACTAAGCAATTTGGAAAGGAGCCACCTGAGCCTCCTTACATTATTATTTAATAATTATGTCCCTTGTTTGACCATCACTCTAATTGGTCAGATTTTTAGGAGGGACATTCAGATTTTTACCTGGGCTTGAACACTTTCTCATATGGATTTATGATTTGGATAAAAGAATTCATTAAGCAGTTGGTAAGTCAAACAGTTTATATTTAAAAGGGTTTAATTATATTTTTAATATATTATACATCATCTTTTGGCCAATATTAAATTTATTATAATGGTACTCTCATTCTATTACTAACTGCACTGTATGAATGAAATGTGTGAAAGTGAATATATATATATACATCAATTCTAAATGTAAATCCTATTGTTATACATTCAAGGAATCATTTATTTTTTTAACTCTTTTGAGTGTAAATCTAAAGAATTATTAATTTTAATCCTGGGTTAGATCCCCAGTCGGACCCTGCATTTTTTTCCTTCCTGTTACAGTTTGGTGGCCAGTGTGGCCCTAATAAGTGATACAATGGCAATGTGTTAGCCATATAAAGTCCATCTAAGGGAATTTAGGTGATATATCCCACTTGGGACCATTGGAAACTAAAAAATAACAGGGGAGGAATGTACATAGCAGTCTAAGTAGCTCAGTAGTTGAGGACTTGCCTATAGTGCAGGAGGTCCCAGGTTCAATCCCCAGTCCGACCCTACATTCTTTCTCCTTCCTGTTACACATAATTTGGGATGTTACTTTTCATCTTATATCGGTACTAGAAATATATCTATATGTATATGTGTTTCATAATTTGCATCAACAACCCAATTAGCATTGCCCAAGTATGGTATTTTTATTATTTTGTCCATAGGTTGTAATAATATACAGTCCCACCTGTCTTAAAGGCCACCTCTATATAAGGGTCACCTGCTTATAAAGGCCAGTAGAATTGTATCCCAATTGGTCTTTATTTGAGCCTGTATATAAAGGACACCTATCCATAAAGGTCACTTTTATTGGTTCCCTTGGGCGGCCTTAATAGGCAGGTTTGACTGTACCAGGTTACATATACTAGTATATAAAATACTGTATTATAAGAAGTACACACCTGAGGCCACACTTTGGTATGTGAATAGTATTCATCAGTGTGTTTACCTGTGACTCAAGATTAAATATATATGTATTGTTTTAAAGAATGGTCGAATAAAATTTCAGTTATTGATTTCTTTTCATGGGAGAGAGAGAGGGAGAGAGAGAGAGGGAGAGCGAAAGGGTAAGTGGAAAGGGAGAGAGAGGGAGAGTAAAGTGGAGAGAGAAAGAGTAGTAGAGACAAAGTGGGCAAATGAAGAGAGAGCAAAAGGGTAAGTGGTGAGAGAGAAGTAAAGTGAAGAGAGAGATAGAGAGAGAGAGAGAAAAGTAGTAGACAGAGAGGACAAATGTTGAAAGAGTGAGAGAGCACAAAAAGGTACCTGGAATAGAGGGTAAGAAAAGAGTAAGAAGTTGAGAGAGAAGAGAGAGAGAGAGAGATAAGTAAAGTGGAGAGAGAAAGAGTGAGAGATATTCTATATCACATGTAATTATTTATGTAACACACTTGAGTTAGACTAATACTTTTGAAGATAACCATGCCTTGACTGATAGCGAGTTGTTTTTTATGATGCAAATTAAACTATAAATACATGAGACAATGAAATTTGCCAAAAAGATAAAAAAATTATTGCTAAATATGAAATATTACTCTGACACCTCGGAATTAATTCTGAACCAGACAATGAAAAAATAACTTCTATCAGACAGAAAATACATTATGTATATACAGACCTAATACACTTGCATGCAGGTTGTACTTTGGAACTAAACAGAATAAATGGGAAGAATATTTTTGTATATAAGCACTGGTATTTGTAGTCATACGGTGAAACCTGTATGAATTGAAGCATCAAAAAACTAAAGATATATCTAAATTAAATGCCGGGTGAACTGAAAATCTGTAAAAATTAACCATGAGTGACTAACAATCTGTCCAAGATGAACTCTGAGTGAATAAAAAACCTGTTTAACTAACTCTATACAAAATGAACCCTGAATGAACAGAAATGAAATGTGCATGAACTAAAATCTGTCTAAACTGAACCATGAGTGAATTGAAAATCTGTCAAAAATGGAGTCTGAGTGAATATGAAAATCTATCTAATTCCTACCATGAGTGAACAGTAAATTTGTCCAAAATGAACCTTGAGTACTCTGAAAACCTGTCTAAAATGATCCCAGAGTGACCTAAAATCTGAAGCCTAAAATGAATGCTGAGAGAACTGAAAATCTTAAATCTGAAATGAACCCTGAGTGACCTTGAAATCTGTCTAAACTGAACCCTGAGTAAATGTACACTTTGGACCACTCAGCTACCACGGTCCCTGCCACTGTGCTAAAAGGCCTACAGTCTAGGTTATTGTACAAATGTCAAATATCATTTTCAAATAATTGAGAGAACCCTATTACAATTTCCCTATTTGGGCCTCAAAAGATGAGGTTTGTGCATATTAGATATATAGGATACCATAGGATCTCCTCTGAGATAAAAATACCGCGTCATTTGGTGAAAATCCAAATATCATTAGTACATATATTGCCAATTGGCCACCATACCTACTGAAGTTATAATAGAGAAATAGGTCTGTAGTGTCAAGTACAGGGTGCCATACAAACTATTGTCTCACCTTAATTACAGAAGAAAGGATAGGAGAAATAGCTCTGTAGTGTCACTTATGGGGTGCCATAGAAACTATCATGAAATACCCGATTCAATTTTTGAAAATCAAACTATCAGTAACACTGCAGCTTGGCCACTACTTCACCTTATGTACAATATTCATGATTAGAAAAACAGTTCTGTTGGGTCAAATATTGGGTGCCATTAACATGTTCGTGAAATATTTCAGCTAATTTCTAAAAATGAAACCATCAGCAATACTACAACTTGGCCACTGCATATAGAGGAAAAGATCTGTAGTGTCACTTATGGGGTACCATAGAACTCTCTTGAAATATCTGAGCCAATTTCTGAAAATGAAACCATCAGCAATACTACAACTTGACCATTGTTGCCTCACCTTACATATAGAAGAAAAGATCTGTAGTGTCACTTATGGGGTACCATAGAACTCTCATGAAATACCTGAGCCAATTTCTGAAAATGAAACAATCAGTAATACTACAGTTTAGCCACTGTTGCCTCACCTTACATATAGAAGAAAAGCCCTGTAGTATCATTTATGGGATGCCATAGAAACTCTCATGAAATATCTGAGCCAATTTCTGAAAATGAAACCATCTGTAATACTACGTATACAGCTTGGCCAGTTTTGCCTCACCTTGTATTCAGAAGGAAAGTTCTGTCATGTTGCTTATGAGGTGCAGTATAAATTCTCGTGAAATACCTGAGCCAATTTCTGAAAATCAACTATCGGTAAAACTTGGGTGCTGCTTCACCTAATGTACAGTATTCATGATTACAGAAAAGGGTTTGTAGTGTCACTAATGGAGCGCCATAGAAACTCTCAAGAAATACCTGAGCCAATTTCTGAAAATGAAACCATTAGAAATACTCCAGCTTGGCCACTGTTGCCTCACCTTACATACAGGAGAAAAGCATTGCAGTATCATTTATGGGGTGCCGTATGTTATAAACTCTTGTGAAATACCTGAGCCAATTTCTGAAAATCAAAATATCAGTTACAACACTACCTACAGCTTAAATCAGTAGATAAATTTGATATAATTGTTTATTGAAACAGATATACTAGCTAATAGATTTGATAATAAATTTGATTATTGCCTCTTACTAAAGTTTTATCATAAAAAGGTCTGGTCATTGCAAAGATCAAAGGAACTCTTATTACTGAAGAAACATAAAAATTTGGCCATGTGGCTATCCCACTCTCGGGAGAAATATTATACGTAAAGGCTGAAGGTTACATACCTGTTAGTTTTAATGAAAAAAAAATTCAATTAAATCTGGTAAATTTAATTATGGTATAAAATATGTTAAATAAATGCATCTAAGACTTCTTATGATTGTACAATACCTGTAATGAATTATTGTAATGAACAAATCAGTTCAGAACATGGTTCACTTCTTTTAAGGAATGGTGATTTATGCCCCAGGGCAGGTATGATTTTAGGGATTAGATTCTGGTGTCAAGATTCAAGGCAGTGAGTTCTCAGATGGTAGAGGAAAAAGGAGTGTGTGGTGAAACTTTTTTTACACTAGGATCTGGCTGAGTGGAATCTGAACCTTGGCATTGAGAAGTGGAATAGAGTAATGGTGTTTTAAGCCCCAGTCAAGATTCTTTCATTTCTATCAGTTCTGGAATGGTGGAGGAAACTGAAGTACCTGGAGAGAAAACTACTGACCTTTAGCAAGTGAAGTGACAAATTTTCTAGGATCTGGTCGATTGGAATTTGAACTTAGGTGGTAAGAAGTGATGAGAACTCTTAAACAGGTGCTTTAGACAACTCCACTCACTTCTGTCAGTGGTTTTTTTTTACTAGAATAATTTGGGTTTTCAATGTGATAAACAGCATTTATCTTTCAAGTCATGGCCATTTAATCTAGAACAGGCTGCAAAACATACTTTTTTTGTTCAGACTGAATTTATATTTTAGCTAAGATTCCAAATTGACAACAAATCAAATATGGCTTTTATTACTTAACACAGGTTAGCTTAAGAAAGCCAATATTCTCCTATATCAATGCTTGCCAAAGGTCATTGTTTTTCATCAGATATTCAGGTTTCCTCCACTATCTCATACTAGTAAATTTACCTGACTGTCATTAAACACCACTTCTATATCAACCAAAAAATTCAAAAGCACCTATAACACAGTTAAAATAGAAATTAAGACTCTAATTAATCATAACTTCAGTAATCATACCAATAGGGCTTTCTGCCCAAGTGAACTACAAGTATAAAGCTACAAATTTTCTGTATTTTTTGTGAGGATTCCATATTGACAACTAATCACTGGGATAGATATTTCCAACTATTTGGTGTTATTTATATAATTGTTAAACAATTTTGGCACCCTATCTTTTCATAATGGTTAAAAATGACAGCAGGCCTTTTCTTTAGATCTCGCGAATCCCATTCATCAACAACAACACATTGCTGATGATGGCGAAGTATAAAAGGTTTCCATATTTAACAGGATTTGGGTACGGTAATCTAATTTTGTGTTAATTGTGTCGAGGAGAAATCGATGAATCAGCACATTGGTAAATATTGAGCGAGCATCAACCAATCTGTCCTCATTCTTGGTCTGAATTACTGGAACTGCCATTTGAGAGAACAGTAAAACCTTGATTAACTGCCACCAATGTTCAGTCTGATTTAGGCATTATAAAGATTTGTGTTAATTGCGTCAGGGAGAAATCTATGAATCAGCATATCGGTAAATTTTGAACAGTATCAAGCCTAATATGTCCTTATTTCAGGTCTGAATTACTGGAACTGCCATTTGAGAGAACAGTAAAACCTTGATTAACTGCCACCAATGTTCAGTCTGATTTTGGCATTATAAAGAATTTGTGTTAATTGCATCAGGGAGAAATCGATGAATCAGCACATCGGTAAATATTGAGCGAGCATCAACCAATCTGTCCTCATTGTAGGTCTGAATTACTGGGACTACCATTTGAGAGAACAGTAAAACCTTGATTCACTGCCACCAATGTTCGGTCTGATTTTGGCATTATAAAGGATTTATGTTAATTGCGCCGGGGAGAAATTGATGAATCAGCACATCGGAAAATATTGAACGGGCATCAACCAATCTGTCCTATTCTAGGTCTGAATTACTGGAACTGCCATTTGAGAAAACAGTAAAACCTTGATTCACTGCCATCAATGTTTAGTCTGATTTTGGCATTATTAAGGATTTGTATTAATTGCGTCGGGGAGAAATTGATGAATCAGCACATCGGAAAATATTGAATGAGCATCAACCAAACTGTCCTCATTCTAGGTCTGAATTACTGGGACTGCCATTTGAGAGAACAGTAAAACCTTGATTCACTGCCATCAATTTTATTCAGATTTTGGTGTTATAAATGCTTTGGCATTTAATTGAAGAAGACTTATAAAATAAAATTGGAAAGTTTTCAAAAATTTGGGGGTTCAAAAGGAACCAAGTCCTTCGAATAGAATCCCAACACCGAGTACCATGTGATAGCCCCCAACATTGGTGCGAAACTATTATTTCCTATGGATATTGAATCATATCAGTTCATTTTTTCCGGTAAAAACAATTTTATCCAGAAATTTGTGATGTTAATGTTTTCTAAAATGTCCTGCACAAATGTTAAGCGGTTTTGATTATGTGGTACAGGGACAAACAAAATTCAGCAAATTTAATTTCAGTCCCAGTTGTTTTTTAAATTAAAGCATTTAGGTGCTTCGTCGATAAAAAACCGATGACACTCCTCTAATTAAGGTTATTTTAAGCATGTTAAATACAATCTATTAAAATAAAAGAAGTCCAGTTTGTTATAAATCTCAAACAGTCAAGATTATACCACTTTTATCGTAATATCACCAGCTATATTTGAAATGGCAGAGGTCTATACATTTGCATTGCACAGATGGTCCTTTCTCTGTAACAGGGGGCATGAGTTTTAAAAATCCTGCCAGACATCATCAAGTTTTCACTCTTAACAACTCTAAAAATATTAAGTGTTATCATGCATTAATTTTGCAAAAAAGTATGCAAGTTAAAGGAAAAAAGGTACAATCACATATGGTTTAACTTTTTATGATATTTTGGGGAAACATTTAGTGTATGCTTGAGCATATACCCAAAAATAAATATGTATATTACTCTAATAATCAAATACTTCTCTGTTCATTAATAAATTCCTGATAACTTTTATTAACAGGTATGAAAAAATAATTAAAATCCAAAGCAATATGGGGCTGTATTTTGTTTAAATTGGGTGTGTGGTTCATTCTAAATTAAACATCAAAAGAACACCTATATCCTAAACTAAACACTAAACAAAAAACAAATCAAGTACTGCCTAATTGCATTAACAAATATGTCTCAACAATTTGGGTGATTTAAACAAACTTGAGTCTTAAATTTACTTTTCCTTCAACGTTTGAAGACTAAAGGTTAGCCAGTCAAGACAGCAGATGATGCTATACCTACCACATAACTCAGTTACAAAGCTTTCGCGGAAAAAAACGTTTTTTTACAAGCTTGTTTAGACTCTGTCTAATGTTGAGACTTACAAGAGTTGATGAGACCTGTTGAATATTTCTATTTTTGTCTGCAATCTTTTATAGTTCCGCCTTATAAAATAGTTGTATCATGATAAGTGCGGACGGATTTATTAAACAATTGCACTAAATGTTATAAGAAAAACCGAAGACTTATCAGTAACTAGTATAAAAATGAGACTCGTTTATTACAAAATTATATACTTCTGCCTAAAAAATGCCAAAGTTAATTGCTCTTATGCACCTGTTATTGAATAAATATTTCAATTAATGAAGGCCAATTTATTTTAATAAAATGATCCCCCCCCAATTTCAGAAGAGAGGGTAACCTTGTCTAAAAATTACTTATTTGACCTTGACCTGCAACCATATCATTCTCTGTATGTATCAAGTCAATTAAAAACAAAGCCATAAAATAAATCCAATGTTAAAGTTTTATAAATGGAAAAAACGACCTTGACATTTATAGGTTTTATGAATGAAGAAAATGACCTTGTCCTTTTAAGGTTTTATGTATGATAGAAAATGACCTTGACTTTTATCTAGCAGTCTCAGAAAAATCACTACTATTGTGCATGGTTAATTAAACACATATATAAATTTTGATGACAATCCATTTGAAAAACCCCAGATTTTGAAGTACTGTATGGATTCAAATGACCTTGACCTTTATTACCATAATTAGACCTTGGCAACATCACTCAAGTCCACTTATCATAGCTCTGCGAATTTAATGATGCATGATAACTTGTCTGTATAACTGAGGTTGACTGAACACTTTAAAAATAAGTTCTTGAAAATAAAATTGTCATCTGATTCATTAAAATCAGATTTAGAGTTTTCAAAACTTCTAATTTATTTATCAATCATCATTATGATCAACACAAACCTTTGACATTTTTATATGTATACACTTACTTTTTAATCATAACTGAAAACAGAACTTTGAAACTGATAAGTGGTGTGAGAGGTGACACAAGTGTTCCCCTCCAGCAAAGAACTCGCAGTGCAACTTGGACACATATTTAATACCATAGTATAAGAGACTTTAGAATGGGCGTAGTGGAATGAAGTTGAGTAATATGGAGTTTTACTCCCCAGTCAAGATTCTTTCACTTATATCAAGGTGATCAATTCATGTAGAGGAAACCGGAGTACCTGGAGAAAATAACAACCTTTGGCAACCAAACTGACAAACTTTCTTACACTAGGACCTGTTCCGTGTGGGATTTGAATCTAGCAGTGTTAGGCACTTTTCTGTTGGGCATGTTGGCCACTCAGCTACCAGGGTTACAAACAATAGAAACGCTTCCCAGTTTATCCACCTATAAACCTCTTTAGCATCGTACACAGATGCTCATCACCAAGGTATGATATAAGCTCTTCTGTGATTGTATTGCAAGCTGTAAACTACGACTAAGGTTTGGTTCAACTATTAAATGCCTCTTTACCAAAACTACTCTCAAGTTTCATAAACTGGTTTTACAGTTTTTTACAGGAAAATTCAATCAGTCCATTTTATACACTAAATGTATGTTCACCAGCAACAAGATATCAATGTCAATTGCATGTGCAATTATTTATTTATTTATTGCATAACTTTAGCTCAGGTGGAACAATTCTGATACTTGTTGACCTGACAATGACTTAAAATCCTGTTATGGTAGACTATGTCATGACAATAAAACAACTCTCGCCCTTGCTGTTAATTTTCATACATGCATAGAACTTCACCAATAGCTCATGACATCTTCATATAAGTGATTTAATCTTGACTAGGACTTCATCAGTCATCCACTGTCTAACAATGACAGCCAATAGCTGGTAACATCTAAATATAGATAGTCTCGCCTTAGACTTAATTAGCTAGTCACTCTCTAACAATGATAGTCAGTTTTATTCCAGATGTTGTGTGGTATTAGGTTAGTGGAGTGGAGTTTGACGTTTTGAGCCCCAGAAAATATTTTTTGTTTATATTGAGACAGTCAGTTCAGGAATAGTGGAGGAAACTGGAGTGCCTAGAGAAAACCATCGACTTTAAGCAAGCGAAATGACAAACTTTTTCATATTAGGATATGTCCATAGTAGCTTGGATTTGAGCTAAGGCAGCCAGAGGCAATGTGATCCATAAGTGTACGCTTTAAACCATCCACCCACCGAGCCCCCCTGGTGTGATCAGGATAGATTTATATGCTAGTTAGTAGCCATTAGTTGTTTCTCATCTTCAGTTTTTTGTTTTATGCAACCTTTCAAGTAGATTCATTAATCATAATCCACTTATTTCTATAGTGCCACTCAAAAACCTCAAGTGGAAAAATGAAAGTTTCAGGTTAAAAGGGGAGTTACTAGTTCAAATTAAGGCCAACTCTGACCAAAGATTTGACCCAACAGAGGGCTAACGTGAGAATATTTTGCATTTTGTTCAATTTTGAAATATATAACCTATAGAAGGTTATCAGAATTATTCACTAGTTTGAACCAATTACCTACTTATTGGCCTAGCTTATGCAAAGGAAGTAATTTTTGGCAAGTTTGATGAAGATTACCGATAGCCAATACATTTTGTCCTAGAGTGTTAACAAGGTGTTTGTATAATTTTGCACAGTTACTTTTTTTTTTCCAAACATGATCCATTTAAGAACATGACCTAGCTTCCCACAAGTCCATTGTTGAGAAATCAAGTTAAAGACCTGAAAACCAAGTAGGACTGTCTATCCATTTTGATACTGGGTTCAGGGTCCCAAGTCCTTGAAATTGGGAAAATTAGAATTGTTTATCTAATATGGGAAATTACGGCATAGTTGCTTTCATTCAATGGGAATTCAATTTTGCTATATTCGCGATTTGACTTCATATTGCGAAATCAAATACAAAGTGAATGTTTTTATGTAGCATTAATTAAATGTAGACTGAGATAATCCGTACTGAAAATTGTTAACACTGGCCACTGAACCACAAAATTTTACCGGTGAATAAGTTTCAGTGTCTGAACCATGAATTTTTTTCACGCAGAATTAAACAACTATACAGATGTTGAACCTTATTTTTGGCCACAAAAGCAAACCCAAGGTCCATACTTTTGAAGTAACATTCTTTTTCATTGTCATCATCATATGACAATATAAACATAATAATGAATGTAGCAGTCAGGGTAGCTAAATTGGTAATTTATAGTGCAGGGAAGTCTCTTATTCAAGATGAACTCTGACCCTGCATCGTTTCTCCCCTCAAGTTACATTTCTCGGTGACCTTTGAGAAATTGGCTGGGGATTCTCAGGTTAAACTCTGATGTTGGAGGGGAGTAATGATAATTTATAACATTTTTTTACTGATATCAAGGTGATCAGTTGTTGGATTTGGAGAAAACCAGAGTCCCTGAAGAAAACCACTTAATTCCAGCTAGGTGTGAAAGGTTCAAAACAGTTCCATTTTCACCATTAACTGTCATTTCAAAGCATAGGTAAAATTTTCTATGGATGAAAAATTTAACACATTTAACCAAACAAGCAATCAGTTTGCAAGTTACACATTTGCTTTGGTTTGAAGTTGGTACATGTCTTTTAAATATATGGAGACGCGGAGAATAAAGGTGTTTTACACCTCAGTCAAGATTCCGTCACTTTTATCTGGGTGATCAGTTCAGGGATGGTGGAGGAAACCAGAGTGCACATAGAAAACCACCAATCTTTGGTAAGCAAACTCAACCTCAGTCAAGATTCCGTCACTTTTATTGAGGTGATCAGTTCAGGGATGGTGGAGGAAACCAGAGTGCACATAGAAAACCACAAATCTTTGGTAAGCAAACTGACAAACTTCTCAAACTAGGATCTGTCTTAAGTGAGATTGAAAACTAGGCGGAGAAGGGCACTGTGATTGGTTAGTGTGTGCTTTAGACAACTTGTTCACTAAACCCCTTTAAAATAAATTTCCATTTCAAGATTGTACTGCCATGGAAACCTAGATTTTGTGACATCATAGGTCTTCATACGAGTACGGTAGTTTGTGACATCATGGATACCTGTAGTTTGATGAAAATGAAAAGCTGGTTGACATAAATTATGACACAAAAAGTGAGGGGACTTCAAACATGCGAGTTAAGGCCATACTGGTATTTAAATTTCCATAATGCCCCGTTAATTCCTAAACAAAATGGCTCTAATTATCTATTTATATCCACAAACATTTCTTTTTTTCCCCCGTAATTTCCAGGTAAGATATTCAAGTTGTTAAATTTGAACTGTGACTGCTAAAAACATGTAAAGGATGAAAGATAAACATGTAAAATATAAATGGAGAAAGAACATCTTGTATTCAAAAAACTTATTTTTTTATGAAAGTAACTCTGGAATTTCAACTGTGTTACAGAAATAAATTTTTCCTACAAATAAAAAAACTCAAAAGATAGTAGAATAGAATAAATGTTATTTCTCCATCAAAACATTGACATGCATGTTCGGTCTTCAACCTCTACAGTTTTATGTTGGTTAAAATACTCTAGGAATCGGGAGTTTTAAGTGTGTGTATAAGTACTTCTACATAGTCCCGTTAGTACCAGCTCGCTAAGTCCCAAACTTGGAGGTACTTGAGGACCATTACATGGGTATAATTGAAGATAATTATAAAACATTTTAGCAGAGCTAAAACAACACCTGTTGAAGACGATTTCTGACAAAAACACATTTCCGAGATTAGTGTGCAAGTTCTAGGTATAAAGAGTCTAATTATTGCCAAAGAATTAACATGGAAATGCACTTTTCCTGTTTTTTAACAAAAACTCATGTTTCTATTGGTAATAGAAAAGCTACAGATTTTTCAAACATTTTTCTTCATTTACCATCATAAATAAAAACATCAAACTGTTCATCAAAAGTGCAAAAATAAATTTAGTCGTACAGAAAAATAAGACAATATTTTTTTGTGGTGTTTTTTATTTAAATTTTTGTGATATTTTTTTTATATTTTTAACACACTTGTAAAATAAAAACGCTATTGTTTTAGCACTGATCGTAATTGATATTAAGTGTTATTTCTTAACTGAAAAAATATTTTAAAAACCCCTCTGATAAAGTAAAAAAAAAAATATCCAAAAGGACCTGGGTGCAATGGAATTAGGAAAAGTAAGAAGTTTGTAATGACTTCTCAAGTCATAACCAGTAGTTCATCACTTAACTACATGGGTAATAGTAAAATTCTTCATCAAACTATAGATGTCCATGAGACTTACTCGCCTAGCAAGGTTCTCCTAAACAAGGAGGAAGTTCTATGACAAGACAAGATGGTATACAAATTGTATGCAAGCAGGGACCATATATAAACATATTGGTATCTACCGATATGTTACATTCAATATTATACTGTGATTACATTAGTTTTCAAATGTATTAATTTTTTAAATATTCAGAAATTTTTGGGGATGAAAAAATTTTTTTTTTAAATTTTTTTTTTTTGTTTTTCCCCTGAGAAAGTTTAAATTTTAACTCCATAACTTTTTGCAACTAAAAATTGTAATGATGGATAGAATTCCCAAACATATCATTAATTGATGACACTGATGTCCATTTATTTTCAGGAATTCAATTTTTTTCCAAAGAGCATCAACTAAAACATGTAAAAAGACAGACAAACCTTCCCAGAATCATGATTCAAAAACCAAAAGCAGTTGAGAAAGAAATTAAAAAGGTGCTCCAAGAAAATTAGTACTTATGAAAAGTAATGGTATCACAGTGTATTCATGCAAAAATGCAAAACAGAATCAGTAAGTAAGTACAAAATGATAAGAAAGTCAGAAATTTTTTGTAGGAAATGGGATTTATTTCTGTAATAAAATGTCTACAGCTGAATTTCCAGAGGTAGATCACATTCAATTTCTTAATTAACTTTCATTCTTCGTTAATCACATTTTCTCATTTAAGACCAATTAATGTATATATACATCTATTAGCACAAATATACTCAAAACACATTAACAAATTAAAAAAAAAAACATCAATTATCGTCAATGAAAAATCACAACTTTGCTTGAAATTGAATTAAAAATAAGTTTTTCTCAATCACATTTAGTTCCGATTCGAGACTAACAGCCATGTTTTTATATATATATAAATTATACAATTTTCAATTAATTAAATGTCAATAATTTTATATTTCATAATCTATATTTACATCTTTCATCCTTTATGTTTCACAATATTTACACTGATGAACGTATTTACGTATACACATACTCCTGTGACTTAGCAAATATATACATATATATACATATATATAAGTACGATAAAACCTTTATATGGAAGAATGAATATGTACAGCTCATAATGAAAAATAGGTGATCATGTGACTTAATGTAAGGCACAAACACATGATCAAAATCACAGCTTCTGATTGGTGGAGATTAGATCTATTAGGAGTAGTGTCATCAGTACCTTCACATGAATAAGGATCTGACGGCGTATGTCCAGATGCACACCGACACGTGTATGATCCAATCGTATTGACACATTTTGTGTTCCCGTTACAATGGTGACCCACTTTGCCTCCTTCTGCCTGACATTCATCAATGTCTGAAAGTAAAAAGAATTGAACACATATTATGTTACTATTCTCAGTCAGTAGCTTTGCAGTACTATAGTTTCTGAAACATTACTTTTATATCCAGTCAAGATTCTTTCACTTTAATCATAGTGAACAGTTCTGGGATGATGGAGCAAACAGGAATTCTTGGACAAAACCACAAACCTTCAGGAAGAGGACTGAAATTTTTTCTCACATTATGGATCTTCAATGAGTGTGATTTAAATGTCGATAGTAAGAAGATTTGTCTTTGAGACAACACAACACAAAACTAAGGTCCCCAATAGTGGCATATCTCCTGCTGTTGTCATTTTTGACTTAGTGGCATCTTCGGTGGTGGCCTAATCTTTTAAGCTCTACTGGGGCATTTTTAATATTTACCGAGATGTATGACCTTGGTTTTAAGTCCCATCTGAAAGACATGTTCTGAACTCCTGACCTGGCTATGGGAACTGTGATTGAGTATTCTTCTCTAACCACCAGGTCACAGAAGCAGTTACGATGCATTACTGTTGAATACTAATACCATCACAATGCCAAGTCTTGATTATTTGAAACAAGTACTTAGTTTTTATTCTTTTGATATTTTTAATCTTTAGTCAAATTTCCAAATGTCTTTAAACATACAGGTCGCAACTCTAAATGTTGATCAGTTCACATTGGCAGTTCTGCTGAAATAGCATAAACCAATTAAGTATGAGACAGCCATTTTCATTTCCAGCCCTGGATGAAAAGCATTAAAGTTAAAGTCTGTCCCGAGCCATTAGGCCCATCAGGCCGGAGCTTATCCCGGTTTCTGTGGCGTTAAGCGACTGAGAGTACAAGACTCTCCCCTGAATGGGACGCCGGTCCATCGCAGGGTTAACCCCCAGCATTTTGCTGGTACTCATTTATTTTTCAGCTGAGTGAACTGGAACAACGTGAAATAAAGTGTCTTGCTCAAGGACACAACACATCGCCCGGTCCAGGGATCGAACCCACGACCTTCGAATCATGAGTCCAACGCCTTAACCACTAGGCCACGCGCTTCCACGGATGAAAAGCATACCAGATACAAATTTATTAATAACATCAAAACATACCCATGCAATGTACTCCATCTCCTTGGAAACCTTGCTTACACTGACAAGCATATTTAGTGGCACGGTTGATACAGGTGGCATTCTCGTGGCAATTATGTCCCTTTCCACAAAAATCAGTTCCTAAAGGGAAAATGGAAAGAATGACTAAACTAAAATTGTAACAAAATAAATACAACCTTTCCTAAATGAATACATCATAAATGACTCATCATAAAGGAGGGTCCAGCAATAGATGGAGTACATGTATATTAATCCTATACATGTATATAGTTTTAAAACTAGAAGTGTCTCTTGAGAGTCAAATATGCCCAGGCCCCAACATTTAACGTTTTTCCCACAACCATGACCTTTCCCATATGACCTTGGTTCAAGGTCATGACTGACCTTTGGACAATGAAGATTATTCATGTGAAGTTTTATGACAGTCGTCTAAAGCATCTTTGAGATATGGCCCAGACATGATTTTACATGGACAGACAGACAAACTCCCTCAAACTAGTTTGTGGGGGTATAATTACTAGATTGACAATGACTAGTTAGGGCCTTGGTTACAAAGTGGTCGAAAGTGTGCACATACAGATCACAGTGGAATCACACTCTGGCCATCCTAATGTGAGGAAGTTTGTCAGCCCAACCACTAAAGTCCCTTAATCAATTCAGGGGCAATAACTCAGTAAATACAAAGTTGTGGTCCCTGATTGTTTTATACTTCACATCACATCAGTATGATGTACATGTATCTTAATTTTTGTCAGATATATATATAAATACTGGAATGCTACAAATGTAGTACTAAAATACATGCTTTAACTATCAATATTGAAAAAGTATGAAAATATGTGTAAAAGAATATACAATAAAATCTGCTTTAATGACCACCTCTATATAAAGACCAGCTGCCATTAAGACCCATGTTTAAAGGTACATTGACTTCACATTACCCCTAAATAATGAGCATCTCTCTATAAGGTCCATATTTCTAAAGTCCCATGGGTAGTCTACATATACAGTTTTCTGAACATGTAGGAATATTTGTATATTTGATGTGCTATAATTAACCCTGATTACAGAAGTAAACAAACTCAAATTACTGATACGACATAAATCATCATTGGCTCCATCCATCAACACGACAGACAAATGCGAGAAGAACATCACATTCAACAACTCTGGTTATGATTGATTACAGAACAGAAGCACAATGTTATCTTTTAAACTTGGTCAGAATTTCATCAGAAACATTAAGCAATGACAAGATGAGACGTCCATCAAATATTTATGATTGTTTTGTCTACTTGTTTATTGTAAAGTCGATAGTATGATTCATATTTAGGCGGCAAAATGATATCCTGTTTATGTCAGATGAATCAAGTGTTTATAATAAAAACGGAAATATTTTACATTTCTTTTATAAATCAGAATTCCCACAGATGATTTAGGAAACAAAAATAAGCATAAAACTTAATATTTTACTTTTTTTACGAATTTGAATCCCCAAAGATTTAGCGCCGTCTCCTTCATCATTTTATGTAAATTGCGGTGGGATTATTTTGGTTCTTTAACCGATAGGAACATCAATAGATTGAACAGATATACAGACATAGATATTTATGACACACTTGATATCGGTAAATAAAAGGAAATATAATTCTATCCATGTCTTACTGTAGAATATAAAATAACACATAATTTGTCATTAATATTTTGATGGATGGCGATAAATATTAGTTTTTATTTTTACATCTGTTAATACTGGACATATCTATTGCAATCAGCATATTTTTGAGTATTTTATCTATTTATTAGGTGAAGGACCTTGGTCCAAAGCAAGGTTATTACTTTTCCTTTGAATGTAAAATAGGTCAAAGGTCAGGGTCAAAGTAAACAGCTATGTTAAGTAGGTCAAAAGGTCAAGGTTATCAGGTTTTTTAATTGGTTTGTACTGTCTACTATTTTGGAAAGATTACATCTACGCCACTTAACCAATGTGGCCTCTATTTTGCAACTTACAAAAGTATAAAATTTACGTATTATAAACTAGAAGAGTTTGTTGAGAGACAAATGCTCTGTCCTCAACATTGCAGAGATTTGCCCATGACTCCTTGACCTATCCACCAAAAGTTTTGTTGTGACATCGTCTCATATTGGTTTACATTTGTGACAAGTTTGTTCAAAATCCATCTATAGGCATGAAAGATATTGAGTGTACACAATATTGGAAAGGAACACCAAGACAGATGGGTTGATTCCTGTATACCCCCTTGACATAAATCAGACTTACCTTCACACACAGGGCAACATTCACCAGAGATATGTAATACTTTATCTTCTGAACAGTTTAAAGGGGGACAACTCTCTTCTGGGTCAATTCTAGAACATTTCATTCTTCCATCCTAAAATAGAAACAAGAATTATAAGTCTCGGTGTTTCAAATTTTGATGGTAAGTATATGCAAATCCTATTGACTGAAGAGCACTGCAAAAGTAAAAATTACTGCCACTTCACTAATAGCTGGTGACATCTCATAAGTAATGAAATATTCTTAACTGGGACATAATCAATAAAAACCCACCATTATTATTTGGAACCAATATTTTTTTTATTTAAAAAAAAATTTGAAAACATTCAGGGGTTAAAAATTGCCTCATAGGTCTGAGGTCTGGGACCTTGATATTTAAACTGTAGAAGCATATTATAGCATAATGGCACATGGACCTTTCAATAATCAACGATAATACAGGGCTTTCAAAAATTTTATGTGGGACCTGCTAAAAAGTACATTTTGAGTTATGGTTTAGTTTCACTGGGTTACTTAATCTTTTTATTTCATTCTAGCAAAAAATGGTTTACACATAAATAACATAGTCTAAAAGTACAGAAGAAACGAAAGTGATTTAGATGTTTTTTTGTCCATAAATATGTTTTGTTTTGTATGAAGATTGTCTGTAGTATACACCTTGCTGTAACACTGAGAATAATCTATGGGTGTTAGAAGATATAATACCTGCGTTCTCTCGCCACACAGTGTGATTATTGAATTATTATCCATTATTTTAAACAATTTTTGGGACGATGACAAACGAGGTCTGTTACAGTGATTAGTGAGGTCCTTTCTGAACAATAAGGTATGATTTGTGATCACCTGTTGCTATTTAGAAAACCCCATCAAATGTGAAATCTGACATCCAGTTGGCAAAGCTCAGCATTAAGTCAGACCTCAAAACCTGCATTTTCTGTTTCCATAGTATTTATGAACGCAAGTGTGTTAAAGCCGACATTTTTGTATATTTTAACGTTTTTGACTGGTTTCCAACCCTTGATGTAAGTTATTTAACGCCATTGTGGTTACCTGGGATAACCGTCAGATATACCCCCTTGATAAATCTGCGAGCTGATGCAAAATTAAACAACTTTTACATTATAAAGATAAATTTAATAATCATGTTATGACAAACGCTGTAAAATTAGCGGAAGCAGGGCTCGTTGCTAAGACCTATAAATTGACTAGAGTATCTAATCCTGACAAGACCCCGTAAACAAGTCTGTAAGTTAAGCTTGGAGTTAAAAAAACAATATTATACCTAACAACTTGATTAAAAATATCAAAACTAAGATTAATTCAGGACCACCCATTAAGACTGAAGTGGTGTTTCACTTTTACTGAGGCTGTCAGTTTTGGGATGGTGGAGAAAACTGGAGTGTCCATAGAAAACCGCCAACCAATAAAAGTTGAGTAGAGCTTTACATCCCAGGAGAGTCTCAATTAAATTGAGGCTGTCAGTTTTGGGATGGTGGAAAATATTGGAGTGTCTATAGAAAATCACCACCAAATAAAAGTAAGAGTACAGTACCCAGTAATGATGTTTTACACCCCAAGGTAACCCAGGTAAGAGTCTGACGAGACTGTCAATTTGGGATAAGTGGCATTTATATTGAGGTGGTTGTTATAGCAGGTTTTTACTGTTTTGAGCTATTGATTTTTTCAAAAAGTTTTATGGTAATTAATGATAAAATTTGAAAATTCTTTATGCCAATGAGAAAATACTGAAAATGTGTAAAATCACAGAAATTATAGTCATACAACAATGAAAAATTGGCAGTAAAAAGGTAATCTTAATCAAAGAACAGCAATTCTACTGACAATCTGACTATAGATGCATCATTTTATAGTTGTTGCTCCATAAACTTAACAATGGATGCTGGCATTGATGCAAATACCATGCATTTGAGCTAAAATTAATTTATTAAATTATTGCGAAATAAGTGCTCAATCAGCATAAAATGGGAATACAGTGACTAAGCAAATATTTTTTGTGTGTCATGTAAAAAAGAATAGTTCATTTGTATAGACATTGATAGTTCATTTATACTCTGACAAAAAAATATACATGAAGTCCATAAAAAATCTAACATTGCTAGGTTTCCAAAAAATTTAAAACAGTTAAAAGTCCAATTTTAAAATTTGTGAAAATATTGTCCTTTTTTCAAGTATTTCCCCAAATTTGCTAAAATAAGTCACTTTTTGAAAAAATATCTCAGAAATTAGTAGTCAATGTCAATTTTGGCTACCAGGAATGGCAACACAATATATTCTACACAGACTTTGATGCTATATATATCACATTATAAGCTGTACTGCAATATTGTGCATGCAATCAAAATTCTGGTATTAAGAAAATTACAGCTCTGTAATATATAGTCATTTAGTAAATTAAGGACTGTAGGCATCATAGTTGATATTTAATGATATAATGAGAGCATATGCACTGACACTAATAGTTAACAATGCGTCTCTTAAATAGTGACTTTGTGATAAACTGATGTAGTTTTATTAATTTTTATTTCTAGTTTTATCCTGTATTTGTTTTTATTGATAATGTTCTTAGCATGAAACACAAGTTTAAACTGAAATGAGGAGCCATTTCAAAAATGTCCCCAAAAAAGAACCCCCACTGGGAAATCCCCAACCTTGCGCATGATCAAAATATGAATACCCAATGGCACATCTACTGTTCATGTGAAGTTACATATACTGTTAAATAGTTTTCTAGAAAATAATGGCAGCAGAAATGCAGTAAAAACCAACCAGTCCACCCCATTAACATAATTATGATATTAGTGTTAAGGTCACTCAACAAGTATTTACAGTAAAACCTACTATAGGGACCACCTCTGTACAAAAGTACCCCCTTTAGTGTCCATTGCTATATAAAGACCACATGTCTATGAAGTGCATATTTTTTTGGTCGAATGGGTGGTCTTTATATACAGGTTTTGTTGCATTTTGTTACAAATGCTTTTGTTTATTATTTCAAAGCTTGAAATCCAGGATAACCCTAATTCAAAACTGAAGCCCCATGTTCTTCCATGGCCGTTCAAAATTATCTTTTGTAATGGAAGGTCTAGGACCATTTGCCTTTATTTTTGGCAGGTCCCATATAAAGTATTGAAAGTCCAATCCAATATCAACATTGAAAGATCCATTCATAATTATGCAATAATTATGTTATCATAAAGAAAGAGCAGTATTATCTCGGTAAAATAACTAATAAGGTCTATCAGACTTTTACAGTTCTAATATCAAAGGTTCAATTGTAAAATTAAAAGGTCCCAGAACTCAGATCTGGGAAATTTTGAGCCTCTGCTTCCAGTCTTTGAAGTTTCACTGTATATAAATGGATGCATCACTTTATAGATATTGTCCCATAAACTTAACAATGGATGCTGGCACTGATGCAAATACCATGCATATGAGCTGAAATTAATTTACTGAATAACTGCAAAATAAGTGTTCAATCAGCATAAAATGGGAATGTGGTGACTTAGCAAATATTTTTTTGTGTATCATGTAAAAAAGAAAAGAATAGTTCATCTGCATGTACTGGTAACCCATTAATAAGAAACCTGTGAGCTACTGCTCACTTAGTATATCCCGCTTTTAACTTTAACCACTGACCATAAATGTTGAAAAATAAACCAAGTTGATAAACAGGAAATAGATTTTTGGCAGACTTGAAATCGGTACTTGGGGCATGGGACCTCATATTGAACTCGCATACAAAATTTCAAGTGGTTGCGTTCAGTAGTTGCTGAAAAAACTGTTTCAAATTTTTTTTGAATTGCACAGATGGACTGACAGAAGGACAGAGGTAAACCAGTATACCCCCCTCTTGTTTGAAGCAGGGATATATAATCGTTTAAAAAAGCTAACATTTCATGTCTAAAGAGTAAAACCTGCCATAAGAACCATCTCTATATAAAGACCACTTGTTTATTGAGACCCCTTTTAAGATCCTAAAAAGAACATCTCTATAAAAACATTCATCTGCATATAGACAGTCTTTGCTAAGACTTTGCTGTCACAAATGCATTGGTTTTATTCCAAAACAACTCAAAGTCATGAATGAAGTCCCATCTTCTTTAACTCATCAAAATTTAACTGTATACATATTTATTTTAAAGACTCTTTTAGCTTCTGGTAATTATTGCTTTCCCATTACTGGAACTCATTGTACCAAGAGAAAATGCAATTAAAGGAGAAATCCAATATTTATTTTGTTTTCGAAAAGCTCTCACATCCCAACATAACAAGTTTATTTTAATTCAAATTTCAAATAAACTCCAAAATTAAACCTGAAATAACTGAAATACACAAGTGCTGGTTAAAATCAATAAAATTCATGTTGTGGAATTCATCCAAATTCCATCAGTTATTATGTAATTCAGATTTTTCTCTCTTGAAAACCAGAATATAAAGTGAGGTCTTTTTCTCTAAATTGACAATAAAATCAACATATAGTTTAATACTTTTGCGTTTTCCTGTCACAACAACTTTACATTAACTCTGGTGTGAAAATTCATTGCAATTCCCCTGTTTATTATGTAATCAGAATATTTTTAATTTTTTTAAAATTTTTTAATGAAAACAAAGAATATGGAATAGGGCTGCTTTCTTTAAATTAAACACAAAAATTATGCATCGCCTGCATTCCTGTCACACGATATTACATCACAGTAATATAGCAAGTTTATTGAATTCCAGCGAAGATATTACAAAATTTAAGTGCTCTCTGGAACTTTATTGATCTTCTGCGGTTATTGATTAAACAATCCGGCGACTTTCATCATTACGGCAACTTTACGCCTGGTTGCACTTACACGATATCAAGGAAAATCAACAGAAATGGGATTACATGTTGTGTCGCCATTTTACAAAATCTAAATTGTATTTCTTTCATGTATACTTGTAATCAATAAAAGCATCATGCACTTCGATAAAAACATCACAGGATTCATAATGTCATTGAAAAGACCTTTTTTGTGTCAAGTTTATATCACACTTTGAATATCTGTAAACTTCACAGCGAGTAATGATAGTAAATTGTAATTTCTGCCTGGCTGGTTTGCTAGTTTAATCAAATTGTGTCCCGAGACCAGACGAGACGATCTTAATGATTGTATTATAGCTTGCTAGTTTCAATCATTGCTTTGCAGATTGAATAACTAAGGTCATTTGAGAATATGTCTCGTAGCAAATTGAAAAGTCCCAAAGGAAATTGAAAAAATATATGTATAAATAAATGTACAATGCCATTGATGCCGCAGGGAAATATGGAGAGCAGAAATTCTATATAAACATTAAACACACTAAACTCATATAATCACAACACAAAATATTAGATAGTCGTTTAACTTAGCTTCCAGAATGTGTCAGACTTTAATTTTTTACTACATCGAGATGTTTCCAGCTTGCAAAAATCATATTGATAAATGTAAAGTGAGGGTTTTAATGATTACCAGGTAAATACTATGCAATGAAGCAATATTCTAAAACATATCTTGAGCATACCCCTTGTAGGATCAAGCCCATGACCTCCAACCTATGATGACTTGGAATGGAGTCAAGTATTGCTGTTTTATGCCTCAGTCAAGATTCGTTCACTAATTCAGTCAGTTTGGATAGTGGAGGAAGTTTGAGTGCCCTGTGAAAACCACCAACCTGCGACAAGTGAACCGACAAATTTTGCACGCTAGTATCTGTCCCAAATGGGATTCGAAAGTGCATGCTTTAGACCACTCAGCCACATGGGTCAACGTAAGAGTGCAAAGTAAGAAGTATCATACTTACAATACAAGTACAGGACACACATACTCTGGGACTATGCTCTTCTCCATGGTCAAAATATTTACCATTATAATAACAATTGGCTGCAAATAAAAAATAATAAATCAAATAAACAAAGTCTACAGATGGCAGGCATGTAAGCTAAAAGCTATAAATGAAGTTTTAAACATGTTGACAAATTCTATATAATTAATTACATTCAAGTAAGGTGTGTTTTCTGACAAATCTACCTACTGAGTTGCTAAGGTACTGTCATTTTACCTATAGCTTATGATGTCTCAATATAAGTGAAACATTCTTGACTGGGAGGTAATACCCCATTAAATCAATCAAGCTAAGGAAGAAAACCCCATACTTAAAGTAGGGGTCTCAGCGGCTAATCATCTAAGGCATTCACTTGCAAATCACAATCCCTATCACCACCTAGGTTCTGATCCCATTTCCGCAGATACAAGGGTTCATGAAATTTGTCAGTTTACTTGCCAATGGCCTGTGGTTTTCTCTTGGCACTCAAGTTTTTTTTTACCATCCCAGAACTAACTGCCTTAATATAAGTGAAAGAATCTTGGCTGGGATGTAAAACACCATTACTTTAATTTGCTCTAAACTTAAACCATTTTCACTGATTTAATGACAAAAGCATCAATGTAGAAAGTTAAGTTTTTAAGAAAAACTTAGGAAAACATTACTGTTTATAACAAGCTCTTAAATACAGCATCAGTTTTTACACAATGTACTTAAAACACCAAGCAGTAGATCTTATAACAAGTAGTTTTTGTATAATTAGCTAATTCTGCCAGGTAAAGTTAATAAAAGTTTGTTATAAACGTGTGCCTGTACCTAGCCTGTAATTTAATTTCTATATAAAAAATCCAAATCTTTAAAGCTAAGCTTAAAAAGAAGCCCGATTGATTTACGACTGGAAATCCTGTCGTCAAAGTAAGATGATTTTATATTCCATAAATTCATCAAAATATCATAAAATATATATTATCTGCCTCTGTTATATTATTCAGCTAATTGTTCAAGCTCATAAAAAACTGTGTAAAACGAAGA
Source organism: Anadara kagoshimensis (assembly GCA_021292105.1). Classification (NCBI taxonomy): domain Eukaryota; kingdom Metazoa; phylum Mollusca; class Bivalvia; order Arcoida; family Arcidae; genus Anadara; species Anadara kagoshimensis. The sequence goes on from CM037865.1 coordinate 45,231,825, forward strand.
TCATAAAAAACTGCATAAAAATGAGTGATTTCTTTTATAAGGATTTTGTTATAATTATGTCTGTAATCAGTCTGTTGTGTGTGGTCGTTACGCAGTTCCAGGTAGTTGTTTTACAGACAGTATGATGAGACTACTAAATACTAATTAGAGTGAAACAAAACATTAACTGCGTTTAAAATTTACAAAATTCTGATGTTATAATGGTTCAATTAATCTTTCAATTCTGTTTTAAATTAATTTCATATTATCCTTGTCTTCAGAGGTGTAATCACTCTTGTTTTTTGGCTTTTCTATGTTTTTGTTCTTTCTAGTGAAGATGAAAGAGAAAGAAAATATTTAAGAGCTTCTTATAAATAGCAATGATTTTTTAAGTTTTATTTCAAAAAGTAAACCATAAGCAGTGATGTTATTGCTATTACCGTAATCCTTCTATGTATTCGGACAAATTTTAATAATTTCATTTTCAAGTGTCCGGGAATTTAGAGGAAATATGAAAATTATACACTTGGAAAAATGGGGGTGTCCGAATATTTAGAGTTGTCCGATATTTAGGAGCCGATAATATGTCTCGCTGCCCTCCCGGTAATGCAAGACACTTATCAACGACGATACGCACATGGATATCATATATAGTATCAATTTTCAAATAAAGTTCATGTTGAAATTACCTTTTATGTTGTTTATTTCACAAAAAAAGTCGTTTTTTGAAGTGTTTGTTGACCAATAATCATGATCCAATGTGTAATACACATCGAAGGACGCCATTTTTTGTAAGCAAATTGCGTGATTTTTGTCAGTAGTTCCCACCGTTTGAGGTTCACCGTTACCCCACTTCGTCTTCTGTCACTGTCTACGGTCAAAATTTTTATAATTAATAATGGTCAAGAATATTTTTTAGTCAAGAAATTCCACATTTTGTACGATTAAGAACCAGGAAATGTATGAATGGGGTTTGCCGTGATCAATATAGCTTTTGTTTAAAAATCGATGTTATCACTCACAGAACACAATAGTTTACAAATACATTGTTTTAACTCACGTTTCAAACAATTTTAATCTTAGGAAAAACAATAAATACATCGTAATGTCCATCTTCCCGTTTTTAGACAAATGAAAGTATCAGAGGATCGGGAATTCCCATAGTTGACATGCACTGAATCAGAAGGGATTCCACAACTTTCTCATCCAATGAAATTCATTGATAACGTCACTTCCTGAAAAAATGTCTTTGATGTTGGATTTGTGTGCCGACAGAACTTCTGGTCTCGTACGATGTTTCTTACCCACGATATTTAATTTCAATCAACTTTCACTTTCAAAGAATATTAAAACACTTAATAAAGGTATGGCTAATTCAGCTTACATTAAAAACGTAAATACATCGTAAAATACTTGTCCTCAAAGTTACAATCATGACTCCATCACGCAAATACACAACGCAACAAACACATGAAAAATAACAAATTCTAATGTAAATTAACAACAAAACAACAACATTTCTTCTTGTTTTTATTCAATATTAATTATAAGCAATATGTATTGCTTGTTCCGGGTGAACTCCAGCAAAATCGCGTCCAGATTTAGAGGCAAAAAAATGCCGTCCGAAATTAGAGGAAATTTGAAAATTATTGAAATTTCAAAATTGGGGTGTCCGAAAACATAGAGGGTCCGAATACATAGAAGGATTACGGTAACACATTAGTTTAAATTAAAAGATGATTGAAATGAGTTGGATGGCATTTTAAGCTTCTGTCAAGATTTTATCATTAATTATAATTGAGATAATTAGTTCAGGGATGGTTGAGAAAATCAGAGTGTCCAGGTATAAACACTGAACTTTGATCAAAAATTACATTTTTGTTAAGATTAAAATACTATAAAATAAAACTATAAATACCTAGGGTTCAACACTGATAATACTAAGTCAGAGTTACCTCCCTTAGTTAATTAAGAAGAACTACTTACTATTACAGGTAGGACAACATTCTCTGTTTCTATATACAGGATGTTTACAGGTAAATATCTAGGTCAAGTTCAATAATTATTAGTTCAGAGTGACTTCCCTTAGTTAATGAAGAAGAAAGTTCTACTTACTATTACAGGTAGGACAACATTCTCCGTCTCTATATACAGGATGTTTACAGGTAACAGGTGGACAGTCTACTTTTATACACTCTACACTTCCATCCTAAAATATAACAAAAACAAATACATTCAATCTTGTTTGAAATGTCCACCCCTACATAAATATAGATGTCCAAAATCTCCACGCCTGCATTGTTTTTTTTTTATGAACTCTTGTTCATATTTCAAACAAAACAAGCCTGTATCATAGCAGTAAACTGTTGATAAGAGTTCAAATTTTTTACATACTATGGTTATAGGTCTTTATAAACACAATTTATGCAACAGTAACACATTTCTTATTGTTTCAATGAACAATTTTATATGTCCAATGAATACTACAATGCTGAGTATGCTCAGAGCATGTAGGCTAATCAGGCAGGTGCTTATACAAATTTCATTGATGCCATTATGTTGTAAAGCCCCCATCCCCACCCCTGTATTAGTATTCATCCATTCATCAGCTTGATCAGCAGGTGTCCCGTAATAACTGTAGCAATGCAAATCAAATAGCTTGCTCAAGTATATATGACACAGCCAAGATAGGGATCATACCCACAACCTTTAAATTATGAGTTATAACAACTTTGCCATATTTCCACATGTTTATATAAAAACAAATTATCCTCTTTTAATAGATTTTAATGTGTTACAAATGTACTTATACTATCCCAGTTTTCAATATAATATTTCACAAAACAGAGGGAGGAAAAGGCCGACTAATTAATAATAAAAGATCAAAGGTTACTGAGGTCTATTTCTGAATTTTTTTTCAAAGTGATCAATGCAATCAGTCATTGCGGTAAGGATTGATGGGAGGAAACAGCAAAGCTCGCTGGCCCGTTAAGAAATATGGTACTAATAAAAAACCTTATTTTTGATGTTGAAAAGATGATTCCTGGACTCTGGTAGAATTCTATTCAAGTTGAGAAGATATTGGCCTTAATAGCCAATAAACTTGACATATTTTGTAAACATAAAGTGGACATTCCCCTCTCTGCCGAAGGATATGAAACAAAACTCAAACAAACTCATATTACGGAGTTTGACCAACATACTGATGTGGAATTAAAACAACATGTACAAACTTGTAAACATAAGAATCACAAATGCCAGTTTAAAAAAATCTCATGTCTATAATACGGACATCTGTTATTTATCAAACAAAATAGAACTTAATGAAAGTGGTTTTTGATGGATGTAGAGCAAGTACTTGTCCATCTTTTTCTGAATACTTTTCAATTATATGTATATTACAGTTGAGTGAAGATATAGAGTTTTACGCCCCAGTCAAGACTAATTCACTTCAAGTAAGTTTGTGGATGGTGGGGCAGACTTCTATCAAGGCAGTAAGTTCATGGATGGTGGGGCAGACTTCTACCAAGGCAGTAAGTTCATGGATGGTGGGGGAGACTTCTACCAAGGCAGTAAGTTCATGGATGGTGGGGGAGACTTCTATCAAGGCAGTAAGTTCATGGATGGTGGGGGAGACTTCTACCAAGGCAGTAAGTTCATGGATGGTGGGGGAAGACTTCTACCAAGGCAGTAAGTTCATGGATGGTGGGGGAGACTTCTATCAAGGCAGTAAGTTCATGGATGGTGGGGGAGACTGTATTATTTTAGGGTTCGGTTTAGAAAAGGTTGTAATACACTTTTCCCCCTTTTTTCTTTCTAACAAATGAAACAAGGAATTTAAATTAAATTACAATAGAACATTTTTAATGCCCACCAATTGTTTACAGTTTGTCTTCAATATTTCTTTCAGTCTTACTCAGTTGATCTTACCCCGTTACACTGCCAAAATTTGGGCAGTAAACTGGGGCTATTCTGTGCATTGATAACATTATGCCTGCATACTTTTTAGCACTGACAGCAACAGGTGCCCTTTTCTTTTTAGGAAAAAATTATGCATATATAGTTTTCGTTTTGAATTTTGAAAAAAATATCAGTAGAAAAAATATCAACTTTTAATGAGTGTATTTACATAAACAGGATGTAAACAATTAATTTTGAAATAAAAATTAAAATGTTTTGAAATTAAAGTGCCAGTAACTTAATTGAAATTTATTAAAGTTACATAACAGCGAGATTAAAACTTAGAAAGAAAATGCACTATGATTTTCAAAACCGTCTCATCAGATGTTTTTATATGAATATGTTCTGCCAATATTATGGAATTATTCGCCGGGATAATCTCTGTGGCATCAAGTTAATTATACAAACATGTTAATTACGAATGTTGAACATTTCTTTTGAATCAACATTTATATCTAGTCAGCCAATATTTGCCTTTTTTTTGACCTCACCTGCACCGCAAAAACGGCGAAGCGCTGACGAGAACCTTGCAACAAATATTTCATATTATGTAAGCAATGTGCCATAAGAAATTTTACAAATAACTTAAAACAATTTTGGAAAGCCAAATGGTTTTCATCGTAAAGATATTTTGCTATCTTGTTTATTTACTAATTACAGGTTTTTCACCAGAATGAACTTTTTAAACCCAACAGGTTAACCAAAGTCTTATCTAGTATGTAAAAATTATAATACTTTAGCATTGTATACCAGTTTTAAGCGATGTATTGGCAAAATCCTTTGCATACTTGTTTTGTTTATTTTTAGAAGGTGCAATTTGCAGAAAGATTGAATTAACACATGTATTGATGAAAATGATTGATTGAATGAAGTTTCCATGTCCCTACCAAGATTATTTCACCTTTAAATTTTTGCAAAGAGCTTTAGTGGTCGTGTGGTCTAAATTGTGCACCTGTGCATCCACAGCGCCTTTTACAGCATAAGTTTCAATCCCGCTCAGGCACAACCTAGTGCTGAAGGTTAGTGGTTTTCTCCAGGTTGTACAATTTCCTAAACCATTTAAAACTATCTGCCTTAATATAAGTAAAAGAATCTTGACTGAGGTGTAAACTCCAATCTAAATGTTCCCAAATAAAGATGAAATAGCAGGATTTCAAACCTATGTTGAACTTTATTGATGCCACATCTCTTGACCCTGTAAATGTCAAATTTCACTCCTTTACATAAGAGAGTGAGGTAATTAAGAGACTAGCTTTATTTTTACTTGAGCTAGACTACCCTTATTTTTACTGTCAAACCTGTCACATAAGCCACATAAGGGAACCAGTAAAATGGCCTTTATGGGCAGGTGGCCCTTAAATAGAGGTCCAAATAACATGAATAAAGAGCAATTGGGATAAAATTTTACTGCCCTTAAAAGCAGGTTACCCTTATATAGAGGTGACCCTCTAAGACAGGTTCGACTGTAAAAGGTGATCTTTAAGACAGGTTCAACTGTAAGAGGTGACTGTTTCACCTCTTGAGACAGGTTCGACTGTAAGAGGTGACTATTAAGACAGGTTCAACTGTCAGAGGTGACCTTTAAGACAGGTTTGACTGTAAGAGGTGACCATTAAGACAGGTTCGACTGCAAGAGGTGACCTTTAAGACAGGTTCGACTGTACTTACCCTACATAAACACCTAGTACAGGGATCTAGTTGCCATTCTTCACCTTCCTTCCGCGTTGTACCATTCTGGTTACAACTTTTTAAACATTCACACTTCTCTAATTCTGTTATTTTTTCTTCTGCCTGCAGAAGCTGTAGAAAAGAGCAGAACAAATTGATGTTTATTATGTAATCATAAGGTAAAAACAAAAAGAACAAAATGAACTGAATCAAAAAATTGATTTCACAGACATTACTAGTAAGTGTTAAAAACTTTATGGTTTATGAATAGAACCAAACTCGCATTTGGTTATGCCGTCTGTAGCCTGCCTTACATAACAGACATAAGGAAGGTCACTCTGAGATTGCCTAAATGAAGTGGAATGTGTGATGCCTGTTCAAAGTAGGAAGTCCTATAATTAGTGGTCACCATATATATTCAATCTGTCTTCCTTATTGCTGAGTTTAATTTTGTGCTACATTTCACATTGCTCTGACTGATACAAAGTTCCCATTACTAACCTACAAATTTCTATATTTTCATAAAATTTAAAAATATATTATTTGAAATCCCTGAATACTTATGTTTTTTCCCCTAATTTATGTTTTTTTGTTTTTCTCAAAACAAATATATAAATATGTCAACTTACCTTTTTTGAAAGATTTTGGTAGAGGGAATACATAATTTTAACTTGTTGTTCTAAACTTTGATACTGAGCACAAGTTGGACAATCTGAAAAAAGAAATATAAACAGCAAGTCAATAGAGGTTACGTTTTACAGCACAGTCAAGAATGTTTCACTTACATTGAAACACGGTCAGTTTATTAATACCGATGCTTATAGCAATCAATGGGAAGAGTTCTTTTTTCTGATGCAAGTTTGTACAAGGGTTTCTGATATTCTCTGTATAAGTGTATGCTTATAGCGATTTTAAAGCACCAGTAAAGTGGACCTAACTTCCATTGTTTCTCCTTTTTATTCTTATTTTATGGTACATTTTAGCAAATTAAGCTATTGCTATGATGTAATAAAGTAAACACATCATTTACCGGTTACCTCATATTTAAAGAACTGCTAGCTTCTAAATTATGACCCTTTTTCTGCGAGGGTAATGCCAAGGCAGTAATAATAAAATTCAAGAAAATTTTAACAGTAAAACCTCGTTATAATGCCCCTCGATAACTTTGCCACCTCGCTTATCGCCACACTATTTTGAAGTCCCAAAATCCATTTTGTTTATGTATTTCTTTATGAGCCTCCCTCGATTTATTGCCAAACCCTTTTATAATGCCAAAATTTGACTGAACAAATGTTGGTGATGAATCAAAGTTTTACTGTACTTTAATTTTAAGAAATTTGCAATAGATAATTGTTAATATTTGGCTATTTAACTCATCAAAATAATTCATTTAAAATTGGTAAAAATTTTTATACTTTATTTCTAAGTAATTTTGTAGCAACAAATTGTCAGTGACGGATTTAGGGGGAGGGGAGGGGGGGTTGTGGGGGTTGCTCGCCCCTCGTCCTGGAAGCTCGCACCAGCATTGATAGAATTCTCACCCCATTTTAAAGAATCCTGGATAATTTTCAACCCCCCCCCCTTTCAAAAAATCCTGGATCCGCCCCTGATTGTTAATAATTTGCAATGAAAGAAATCGCATTAAATTTCAGTCCATGTATATAAAACTAAAAGACAAATAAAAGACATAATATAATTTCTTAAATTAATAAATGTGAATTTTGAACTTAACTACAAACCTGTATCATGTTCTGGACATTGTAATAAATAACCATGTGACTGTGTTACTATTTTTACATCTTGAAGAGCCCCCTAAAAATAAAAACAAAATACAAATATAAAATGATAATATTAAATTGCCTGACATTAAAAATTGTCCTATTACTTCAAAATACAGTACCCTACAACCTTTAGTGGCCTTAAGTTTCACATAAAGCAAAGACTGTCAGAAGCATAAATACCAATAGGCCATGACTTGATAGGGTGGGGGTAGGGTATGGCAGCCATGGCAAATGTTCTGTTGCACCCAGTGCTTGTAATACATTTGCACTAGAATTACCTATATAACAAGAATACCACCTTATAGAACATGATGATATGGTCCAGACAGACAGACAAATGCTTTAACAATCAGACAGACTGAAAAGCCATATCCTCTTATAACAATACATGTCAAGTGTACTAATTCATCTGGCATACTGTAAAATCTAGATTTAACATTGGCTTGGTCAGAAGATAACAATACAATTCATCTGGCATATTGTAAATAACGCTGGCTTGGTCACAATATAACAATACATGTCATGTGTACTAATTCATTTGGTATACTGTAAAATCTAGATTTAACATTGGCTTGGTCAGAATATAACAATACAATTCATCTGGCATACTGTAAAAATAAGGCTGGCTTGGTCACAATATAACAATACATGTCATGTGTACTAATTCAGTTGGTATACTGTAAATTGCGGAATCGGCTTGGTCTCAATAAAACAATAAATGTTAAGTGTTCTAATTCATCTGGCATATTATAAATTCTGGATTTTATGGATAACATTGGCTTAGTCAGAAAATAATCAGACTTTTCCTATAATATTAAACTTGGAGTAAGTTTTGGTAAATTTTTATAGAAGTTATACAAAATCAATAGTAAGGAATTAAATTTTGTTATCCATCCCATTGTTTCTCCATTACTTTTCCAGGGCCACTTTGTCACAGAGTCTTCAATTAGTGGAGTGATGTAGACCAGGTAAACAGTGGTTTAGAGGCTCCAGCAGACTATGATTGAAGCTGGCATTATGACTTAGGGTAGACTCAAGCTGATGGCAGGATTAGGACATAGGTCCACTCTTGCTGAAAGCAGGACTATGACATAGGCCCACTTAGCTGACAGCATGCCTATGAAAAACTTAGCTCCACTCAAGCTGACAAAAAAGCACTATGTCTCAATAAGATTCCAACCAAGGAGTGAGAGTGTTTGTGATCCATAACACCTGGCCCCGGTTTCACAATCATTCCTCAACTAAGATTTTCCTCAACTTAAATTTAGATAATTTTCACCATCATTTTGGAACTACAAATTAATGTTTTTGACAAAAACTGAAGACAAATGTTACAAGCTTGAAATGATCTTCATAATGACACCTTAAATAACCGAATATCTTAAAAATTAATAAAATTATTCAGATTTGATATGTGCGAAATTTAAGTTAAGGAAAATCTTAGTTAAGGAATGATTGTGAAAGCCAGCTTTAGACCACTGTGCCACTTAGTCTTCTACAAGGTTTTCAAGAGCATAATGCATAATTTTTATTATTAGGTACTAATTGGAAGATAGTGTGGGTGATTCAGAAAAGAACTTTAATCTATGCAACAATTTTTCAACATTGTGCAGTATAAATAGTTTGAGGTGGTCTTCATGCATCGGTTTGCCTCAATCATTAAATACACAGGAATGCATGCTTGTAACTTTAAACATATTATATACTGCACTTAACACCTATCACAACCAGACTGCACTAAGTAAATGGGGGGAGAGGGGGGTGGTATATTTAAAACGTTACCAGACATTAATCCCCCCAACTAAGACACAGAAAACAAATCTGAAGTAATGAAAAACAATAAATAAACAAACGGAGTCGGGTTTCGAGGGTTACTTTTGAAGTCGGAGAACTATCAATAACATTATGGACAGCTTGCTGATGACGAGTATCAGTTCTGCTCTATAATGGTATACCTGCCGAGATGTGTGTAGAAATTGCCACCGCGGAACGACTGCTAAAATCCTCAAATCTGATCTTAAACACACCAAACAAGGATCCCATGCCAAGAAAATCATCCTGGCTTTTCTTATCATTAATTGAAAAAATTTGATACAATTCAGATTTAATGGCAGACTTTCAACACCTTTTTTATGAATGAATCTCCCGAGAGTCTTGAGGCAAGCACACTTATATATATATGTGTACCATATAGTTCGTTACGGATAAAAAATATATTTTCTTCAGTTCAAGTTTAAGTTTTCATTGATAAAAACTATTTAAGTTTCAAATGTAGATTTTTTTTATATCAGTGAATGTACGGGGTGTTAAATTCTGGAATTTGTTAAAAGTATGTATGCCAGAAAAAATCTTTGTGAGTAATAAGTTGGAGAACAGTCAAAGTTTAATGAAGTTAATAGGTTACATCACTTGAAGAAGTCTGTTAAATCACTGCCGACAGTCTGAATTGATTGCAGTGTACGAGACTGATGATGGTGGCCTACTCTTTTACGAACTCAAATAAGGTATATACTTAGACATACAGACATGTTTTAAGCATACAATAGTGTATTTAGCACAGAGATGGGGGATTAATCCTACACAACATCGTCTCCAGCAACTTTTTCATGACTTTACGCTATGTAGACAAGGGAAAATCACTGTGGACAATTTCATAAAACACACTTGAAGTTAGAACCCACAACTAAGTTATAGCATAAATTTGAATATAATGTATATGTATGCTGTCAGTCTCAGTTTGGACTGACAATCTTGACTGCAAAGTCACAATTTACTTGGTACTATACTATGCTGTCTGTCTCAGTTTGGATGGACACTCTTACAGCAAAGTAACAATAAACTGGGTACTATGCTGTCAGTGTCAGTTTGGGCCAACGCTGACAGATAGTCACAATAAACTGGGTACTATGCTGTCAGTGTCAGTTTGGGCCAACACTGACAGCAGTCACAACATACTGGGTACTATGCTGTCAGTCTCAGTTTGGACAGAATCTGACAGCAAGGTAACAATATAGTGGGTATTAAGCTAACAGTCTAAGTTTGGATGGACACTGACAGCAAAGTAACAATAAACTGGGTACTATGCTGTCAGTGTCAGTTTGGGCCAACACTGACAGCAGAGTCACAATAAACTGGGTATTATGCTGTCAGTGTCAGTTTGGGCCAACACTGACAGCAGTCACAATAAACTGGGTACTATGCTGTCAGTCTCAGTTTGGGCCAATACTGACAGCAGAGTCACAATAAACTGGGTATTATGCTGTCAGTGTCAGTTTGGGCCAACACTGACAGCAGTCACAATAAACTGGGAACTATGCTGTCAGTCTCAGTTTGGACAGACTCTGACAGCAAAGTAACAATATAGTGGGTATTAAGCTATCAGTCTCAGTTTGGACAGACACTCTGACAGCAAGGTAACAATATAGTGGGTATTAAGCTATCAGTCTCAGTTTGGACAGACTCTGACAGCAAAGTAACAATATAGTGGGTATTAAGCTATCAGTCTCAGTTTGGACAGACACTCTGACAGCAAGGTAACAATATAGTGGGTATTAAGCTATCAGTCTCAGTTTGGACACACTCTGACAGCAAGGTAACAATATAGTGGGTATTAAGCTATCAGTCTCAGTTTGGACAGACACTCTGACAGCAAGGTAACAATATAGTGGGTATTAAGCTATCAGTCTCAGTTTGGACACACCCTGACAGCAAGTAACAATATAGTGGGTATTATGCTATCAGTCTCAGTTTGGACAGACACTCTGACAGCAAGGTAACAATATAGTGGGTATTAAGCTATCAGTCTCAGTTTGGACAGACACTCTGACAGCAAGGTAACAATATAGTGGGTATTAAGCTATCAGTCTCAGTTTGGACAGACACTCTGACAGCAAGGTAACAATATAGTGGGTATTAAGCTATCAGTCTCAGTTTGGACTGGCACTCTGACAGCAAAGTAACAATATAGTGGGTATTATGCTGTCAAAAGAACAAAATACTGCACATCTTAAATCTTTAACAAAAACCCTGATGTCAACACTTGTTCTGACATTCAAGCTTGTATAATGAGGTGTTAGCTGTTTTGTAGTTTGTAAACCTGAACTACCATACATATGTATTTCCACTATGAGTACTTACCCTAAAAAGTGCATGCTGACCATTTCTTTGGCCAACATAAAGTTTTAACTTCCCTGCCGTGAATGTCCTATCCACTGTTTTTATCACACGTTCATAAATTTTACTACAATCCACTAACAAACAAAGTCATGAGAACCAGATAACGTTATAGCGAGTCTATGCCACTCGTTATCCGCGAGTCTATATGGGAATGTTTCGATAAATGTTTGTTGGTCATGTGTATAATGGAAGCGAATTTCATCTCTTCTTCCACTGCTTTCTATTTCTAAAAACCTGGAAAAAAAATAAAAATAAACAAGAATTAATATTTTTCCTTTTCTTTGTCCCAATTTTGATGATAAAGTAAGAATCTGAAAAATTTATCATAATACAATAAAACATTGCTATAATGCCCTCAATAACTTTGCCACCTCACACATTGCCACATATACCTCATCCATTGTCACATGAAGTCCAAAAATCAATTTCTTTTATACTTTTTTATATAAGTCTCTGGATTTATTGCCAAACCTCTTTATAATGCAAACTTTTGACTGAACAAATGGTGACAATAAATTGCGGCTTTAATGTTTTAAACAGTGAGCTATTTTCAAAAGTCAAAAGTGTAAAAAAAAATTAAATTATTTTTATAGAATCAGGACAGTAAATGACCAACTCCTATTTAAAATTGTATGTGACCTTGACATATATTATGAAATTATGTAGGTGACCTTGAAATATATTTTATGTGACATCATAAAGGTTAACGTAAAAGTACCATCAATAAACTAGGGTTACGTAGAAAATTTACTAGGTGCTAAAACAGTCAGTTTATTTTCGTAACATTACGACAGGGATTTATATAAAGCAATCATTATTAAATAAAATCGGCAGGGTTTCTTCATCAACATTCAGAGACACTTAACAGTACATTGAACTGGAATATGAAAATATGTAACCCTTGATTGCAATAATTGTTTATAATATTTATGAATGGTTAGATTCCACGCTGTCTGCGGAGATCTAGTAACACATGTTTAAGGTATGGGAACAACTCCTATACAATAAACAGTAAACCAAACTGGTGGCTTTATTCACTAGATTTATTGTGACATTACCGACCAATGTATCACCCAGAAACAAAGGAAAGTTCAAACGTCAAGAATGCGTACCTGTGTGACCTAAATATCGATCAAAGGGGTTGTATCATGGCTCCTTTTAGAGTGGAGTAATAGAGTTTCATACCTGTCAAGATTCTTTCACATATATTGAGGCAGTCAGTTCCCAGAGTGGAGAGGGACATAGCGATTCTTAAGAGCACACTTTAGTCTACAGAGGTCCCAGTTGCTATCAGAGGATTTCAACAAACAGGACAATGTTTAATTCCAGTGATAATGGTTGCCTAAAATTACTTCCAAATACAGGTAGTTTCCTTTGGAGAAAAATTATCAAAATTTTGCAATTTGACCACAAAAATTCTCAAAATATTGTGATGCAATAGGGAATTAAATATAGTTGTCCTATAACCTACAAAATTTCGGATAATGCCAAATTGCAAGTATGGTATTATGCAGTTTGCTTTAATGGCAGGATGATGTAGTACTGGTAGTTAGGCAGCAAACTTCTACAAAAGCTGTCTGTGTGAGCTAGCACATAATGTGTGCAGTGGTACAGAGCACACAATGCATCACTCAAAATGGGGTAAACCTAGTGCATTGTGACTGGTAAAAGTACCAAAATAACACTTTTATAATACTCAAAAATTAAGTGCCGCATTCCATTAGGACAAAAGGCAGAAGAAAAGTAAATTAATTTTTGTTTGTTTGCTGTTTTTTAAGCCTTTTAGCATACAAAGTCTTGAAAACTGCTAAAAAAAACTGCCGGTTATACCTACATCAATTTATTCTAAATGTGACTACCAGTTAAAGTATTCATCATTCTTTTTAGAAACTAATTAATTCTGTAAGTCCCAAATTATGCAAGATATGAATATAGAAAATAAGAAAATATTTGAGGTTAGTGAAAAAAACAGCATTATTATTCGTTAAAGTAGAATCTACCGAGTGCCCATAAGATCTCTCTGCCTCTATGAATAGAAACTCCACTTTTACAAAAAACATTTACACATAATTTGTGCAACTGTCTTGCACAGTCATGAGGTATAAACTCATTAGTAATAATGTTATGTAATAATTATTATCCAACAACCCACTCCCTCCCCCCACTTTCTCCTCTTTCTTTCTTTACAGTCTCTAAGTCTCTTAATTGAATATTAACTATCAAATCTTTGTATATTAATTATTAAATCTTTGTTTATATCCTGCAACTGTTGCTTAAATTAAAAATTCATTCTTTACACATTCAGTTTTAAAATATCATAACCATAATTACAAACTCTCTCTCTCCCTCTCTCTCTCTGTATAATCAGCAAATTCATATTTAACCATTATCATATTCTGATTTCTCTGATGATGATTTCTATCTCTAATGTCTAAATTGCTGGCTTATAGATCACAGTGCCACTCACCACCTAAGTTGAAAATCAACCATATCACTGTTGATTAATTAGCCAAATCTATGCTTAAGTTCGAATCCCACCCTGGCAGATCCAAGCATGAGAAAGTTTTTATTAACATGCCAAAGATTATTGAATTTCTAAATGCATCCAAACTTCAACGTTGTATGTACATTTGGGATGGACCAATAAGATTGTACAGAAAGTCATGTCCAGTCATCTAAAAACTTGAAGTTAAAATCAAAGTGTAATGCTCAATCTAGGAGTTTTTGTACTTACTTTCCCCTAAAACACCACAACATCAATATTTTTGCATTCTGCGCCTCTGGGTGCCACTGAAAGGAAACCATGCACACTGGTTTAAAATTCAGTAGCTCCTACAGCTTCTACAATGTCCAGTCTAACAAGACCAAATACTACAACCAGGATAAACTGATAAGTGTGAAGCAAAACCTCTATTGATCAAAGTTGTAGGCTGCTTAATAATGGGTCATTTGGCAAAATAAGGGATCAGTGGTCCCTTCTAGAATGAACATTGCAGGTGCAATAAAATTCTACAGTTGTCTTAAAACTGTTGCATGTTATGTACACAAAACATTTTTATGGGAATACTGAACCCTATGTCTGTTCATTGACACATTTTACAAAAACTTGAAAACATTTGATTTAGAGACACTAGACTTGATTTAGAGACACAAGAAATTCCTGTTACATGTATGTTAATTACCAGCTGCTTCATAATTAATAATGTTACATGTTACATTACTGGTACCTTACTTTTCGTGTTCAATATTCAGATTTTAAAATCTAAAACATTATTACTCTTCTCCTCAAACTATAATGTGATGTTTGGCCATTATACTTTTAAACATCTTTTTGTCAAATTTTTTCCTTCAATAGACAAATTGCAAGTTTCGTGAAGAGTTGTGTACATATATGTTTTGTGTTTTATACTTGCAGCTTCATTTCCTGTGCAAAGACGAGTAATCAGTTATCCTGATGTGTTCGTCTTTTTATTTGTTTGGCCATTTCATTCATTAACTTGTATTGGTTTATTGTTTTTGGTTGTGTTGGCTGTTTTAAAGTATAAATTTTCAGAAAAAAATCCCTAACTTCTAATTTTTAAAACAAAAAGTATTAAAATCGGCTGTCACAAAATACATGTTTTTCAGTTACAAATCTCTTTCTTCTATTTTAAAACAAAAGATATCAAAATCGGAAAAGATTAAGCTGTTTATAGCAGTCTTTCACAAGGGGGTTACCCTTTCCATTTCTTCAGACAAGCTTGATCAATGTTTTTACATTCACAGTTATATCGTTTCAAACAATGACAGTTTAAGATAGACACTATGGAAATCAGAAACGCTTGACTTATTTCAACCAAAAAAATCCTTGTTCCTCCTATTTTTACGAATTAAAGATGCCATATGATAGACAGATATTCTGTCAGTTTTTATCTAGCTGAAAAACTGAACAAAGCCTTATCAAATAATCCCACACTTTCTACTGATAAAATAATTCTGCACAAATGAGCATGTGAACAGAAATACAAAAACCTAATGACACCTATCCTGTATAGAACATTCCATGCACAAATTCACACCCTACAGGAAATGGTTTCAGGTATTTAACCTCAGAGCGAAGTTTTTTCCGCCGACAATTTGGGTGTTCTTTTATGTGTTTGTTATTCGTAATTTTAAAAAAAAATTAAATCATCAATCCTTCGTCAGATCGTACATTGATCCAACGAAATTAATTACAATTCCGTAGATTATGGAGAGGTTTTGACTGTTCTAGCTCACTGCAAGGTTCAAGGTGTTTTTTTTTTTAAAACATTCAATCATTTGCCAGATCGAACATTGATCCAATAAAGTTGTCTAAAACTTCAGTTATGTAGAGTTTTTGATTGTTCTAGTTCATTGCAAGGTTCAAGACGTTTGGCAGAGTTTCTGAAGATGAGGACAACAGTTCAATAAGAAACTTATGACATGATAGAGTGGAATCTGTCTAAAAAAATAGAGTGGAGAATAAAGTAATATGATGTTTAACATTCCAGTCAAGAGACACGTGACCAATGGCGATCTGGTTGGACGTTAGATAGTGTGTGTATATAAATTTTTCTCAGTATATGGGTAATGTGTTAGTCAGAATCAGAACTCTTGTGTTACTCATCAGTTTAATACATCAAGAAACAAGCATGTCTGCTGTTTCACTTATATAAAGGTGGTCAGTTCATAGATGGTGGAGGACACCAGAGTACCTGGTGAAAACCAGAGTGGCAGGAGAAAAAAAAAACAGAGTGCCAGGAGAAAAAAAAACAGAGTGCCAGGAGAAAACCAGAGTGTCAGGAGAAAACCAGTGTCAGGAGAAAAAAAAAAGAGTGCCAGGAGAAAACCAGAGTGTCAGGAGAAAACCAGAGTGTCAGGAGAAAAAAAACAGAGTGCCAGGAGAAAACCAGAGTGTCAGGAGAAAAAAAACAGAGTGCCAGGAGAAAACCAGAGTGTCAGGAGAAAACCAGAGTGTCAGGAGAAAAAAAAACAGAGTGCCAGGAGAAAAAAAAACAGTGCCAGGAGAAAACCAGAGTGTCAGGAGAAAACCAGAGTGTCAGGAGAAAAAAAAACAGTGTCAGGAGAAAAAAAAACAGAGTGCCAGGAGAAAAAAAAACAGTGCCAGGAGAAAACCAGAGTGTCAGGAGAAAACCAGAGTGTCAGGAGAAAAAAAAACAGTGTCAGGAGAAAAAAAAACAGAGTGCCAGGAGAAAACCAGAGTGTCAGGAGAAAACCAGAGTGTCAGGAGAAAAAAATAAACAGAGTGTCAGGAGAAAACCAGAGTGTCAGGAGAAAAAAAAACAGAGTGCCAGGAGAAAACCAGAGTGTCAGGAGAAAACCAGAATGCCAGGACCTTTAGGAAACAAAATGACAAACTTTACTAGAATCTACCAGAGTTGTATTCAATCAAACAGAGGCAATGAGGGGAACTGTGAGCTGTTAGCACATACTTTAGACCATTTGGCCACCAAGGCCCCTCACAGCAGTGAGACATCTGTTCTTACTACAATGCAATAACCCCAGTGACCGCTTCTGTTCTTGGTATCTCAAGTTTTACTATATTCAACCAAGACTTATTTTATTGTTCATTTAATCATTTCCTAATGTCTCATACATGATAATCTAGATGATTTCCAATAACTTACAGAAATTTTCTATTACCAAAGTAGTCAGATCCTATCAGAAAAGTTACATTATATGTGACTATTTATGTCTATAGATTCTATAAATGATACAGACAAAATTACAGATAATTTGACCACGGGTCAGTATGTCCTTTATATGTAAAACAGTATGGGTTGTTGAGATTTTAGCCGACTGACTAGACAGGTCGGCAAGTCAGACGGTTTTTCATGTAAGACGGATTTAACAGATCAATGGATAAGTCTAGGATGATTTGCCAAATATAATTAACCTCTAATTACCTTCAATAATAAAACCGTTATAAGTATCGGTAGCCAGACAGAACTACGTACCTTACGTGTTAATAACTTACCAATAATCAATATCAGTATTGGTTTTTATTCTTGTGCAATTACTATTTCTTTCAATAGTACACGTATATGTGTACATTTATCGGAAGTATACAGGAAAACTTTTTTCAATATGTTATATCCTTAATCAATGGTCATATATATGTCAGTGAACTCTGTCTAAACCAAAAACCTTTTGGTCTGAATAGAATTTAATAATGGTGTTTTAACACCCCAGTTGATTCTTTTAATTCTTTCAGTTTTTAGATGGTGGGGAAAACTGCAGTACCTGGAGAAAATCACTGACATTTGGCAAGCAAACTTAAAAAACTTTCTGAAACTTAGCTATGCCGGTGATATTGTACCTAAGTAATGAGAAGCACATTGATTTGTCAGTGTGTGCTTTACACCATTCTGTCTCTGGAACCTTTCTAAACCAAAACCTTTGGGACTGAAAATTTTATTTACATTAGACAGGGCATGTTTCAGTTTGTACGACTCACTTTAGAGATTTAATTTACCATACAATGTCAACACCATCATAAGAAATGACTTATCTTATTTTTTCTTATTGAAAAATCTCCCAACTCTTTCAAAAGAAAATAAATTTCATTTTTATATTACTGGTAAAAAAAATATATCTTGGTCTATACAGTAAAGATTTGATATGCTTTATAAGAAATCTGGTTAATGTAAAATATTTGATTGATACCACTCTATGCTCCAACAGAAGCTTAGGTGTTACCGGTCACGTAATTCTGTGTCTATATAATGTGTAGACAGTTTGATTTACAGCGACATATCGGTGCAATTCTTAATTCAATATTCTGTAGTTTCTCAATATTGGCACTAACAAAACATTTACTTAGTATGCTATTATTAGGCATGACTGATCACAAAGGGTATAAACTTTTTAAAGTTTTCATACAGTCAAAGTGTTCAAGCCAGAAATGTATTTGGGTTAGAAATCATCCTGACAATGGCCTTAAAAAAAAGGAGCCCGAAAATTGGGCCAACATAGTATAAAACTTAAGATGTTTTGTTTGAAAAGAGCAGTATCAAATCACAGAAAATATATATAGTAAATGAAAAAGAAGCAAAATTTGAATAAATCAAAAACTAAAAAGATGGACCAGCGTTAGCCCACAGAGAGTTATATTTTTGGGACAATATATAAATTTTGGGGCTAATGGCGCAAATGCCTCTCTACATTTAACAATGCAGTCAAAGTTGTCTATAGGGTAAAACTGTTCCTGATATGCATTGGTGATGACAAAGTATACTAATATATAACAGTTTTGTACAGTCAAACCAGCTAATAAGACTCACCTTACTATATCAGAAGAGAATGCTAAAACGCTTCCTGAATCACCTAAATCCTGCTTTATATTAGCTAAGAATGTAATATCACTATTTTCCTGCAACATTTTTAATGCTTCTTGTAAAACAGTCTCAGGCAAACCTAAGTTCCGACTTGGATCTGAAAAACGAAAAAACAAAGAAACATTAATAATCAATTTGTTTTATGATTCCCATGCCAATTTCTGGCAGTAAGCTCATCTGTAGCAGTGGCCTTTTTTAACTCTATATATAGATTTGTCCTAAGGAAGTACTTAGCAACACACGACCTTGGGTTCTGGTCTCAACTGAATATCTTACACAGAAGAGAGGAGGGAAAATCATGTCAGAAAATTTAAAATCCTGATCTAAGTTTGTGCCCATAGCTCCAAAAACTGAAAGCCATGACATGCCACTAACCTAATTAGTCTGCTAGAAAACTCTTAACAAACTTAGTGTACATACCTCTATATGGCTAATGTAAATCTTTTCAGAGTATGTGTTGAATGTCTTGAGTTTGAATCACATTTGCATCAGACTTGTAACTTTGAATGAGTCTGGATTAGACTTTTACAAGAGCTGTTAGATAACAATGTAGCTCATCAGACTAACAATTTCACAATTATATATACAGGTAGGTGTTAGGGAAACCAGAAACCTCAACGATGTACATATAAGATGGCAGGATAGGGTACAGGTGACTGCAATGCAGGGATGGAGTATGGATGATCACAATGAAGGGACGAAGTTTGTATGGCGACAATAGCTTTGTTGACCAAAATTGGTAGTGAAAGTTCTCTCAGCAAAAACTAAAAAATTTAGAAATCTTTTAAAACAGCAAGGTCAATGGGCTATAGGGAATGTAAAGTTCCTTCCCATAAATGATTAAAGAGTTGGCGATGTCTCCATATAAAAAAAATTGACTGGAATCATGTACCAGTAAAACCCCTGACGCTTATTCAATCACCCAATGTGCCAATAATTTATTAATTTCATTTCAAACTTTTAAGAATTATCACAAAAAATGCACATAAGTTCTTTAAAAAATGATCACAAAAATGCATATCATATATTTCCTTGCAACTTGTTGATATTTAAAATAGCAGAAAAAACTGAAATGTAAAATTGTAAATTTATTATAAATTTTCAATCTTGTCGAGACACTTACAACTGCAGGGAAGATATAATAAAATATAACAATATTAACCATTTTTACGTCGATAGACCGAAAAAAATACCTCAAACGTATTTGTGATGGCGTCATAGAGAATGAACATGTTACGATTTTCCAGACATAAAAGAGACTCACTATCAAACCACATTATAGCAATCTTAAATTGTGGTGTGAAATAATCTATTCTTTGATATACACATTATTTGTTTTTATAAAACCATGGCGATACAATTTTGATGCAGTTTTTTCCTGTCTAATTTAGTCATTAAGACAATATTCTCATATCATAACACAATTTGGCTTTTTCTTACTAAAATTTTATAAATTTCATTTTTTCATATTTTACCACTGTTTCGTATGCTTTTAAAACTGTTAACACCTTACTTTTTATTTGTTTTGCAGTTTAACTTTTCTAACTAAAAGTCAATGATGAAGAAATTGAAGTGAGAAACTGATATAATAGTGATTATGATGACGGAATTTAACTGAAAAAACCCCCCTAAGAGTACAAGTACAAGTAACTTTAATTAAATAATGTATGTAAATGGAAGTCTAGACTGAAAAGTGCATTGTTTTAGGTATTATGAACGATAGGTCCAAAATCATGGGTCAAAAACTTGCTTTTGTGCAGGGAGTACATCTTAGAAGTACTCAAGTGCAAATGGAAGAATAGACAAAATTGAAACAGCCAGCCAGAGACTTCATGGAAACAGTTTGTAGATTATGTAGGTTTTAAGCAAGAATTAAGTGAATTTATTCCAATTAAAGTCATATATAGAAGAACCTGAGGGTTGGCAAAAATTTTGACAATTTGTTTTTTTACCATTTCTCCAAGATATAATATAGGTATCACTTTTTAAGACAAAACAATATGTCTATTAGTTATGTAATGTATTATTCAATTTACATAACACCAACCACATGCAGGTCTGTGGAAAATTCAAGAAAACAGGAGTAGTTAAGGAGTTAAGTTCAATAAGAACATTTGCATTTTTTCTTGATCTTGCTATACCAATGCAAGGAAAATATGCAACTTTTCAAATAAACCCACTATGGTAAGAATTCATTGATTTGAAAGGCAATGCTTTGACTACATGGCCTCCTCCTCCTCCCCCCCCCCCCACCCCCAACCAATAAAATTTACCTGTAATTACTGTCATTATCGGTACTAGATTATTTTATAAAACTGGTCATTTTTTTTAAATGTACATATTGGTAGGCGGTAGGTAGAAGTTATGATGAAATCAATTAAGACTGGCTGATTAAATTAGAACAACCTAGCTGCCAATAATACTTTGTATTAAACGGATACATCTGACCTAATACATAGAAATATATCCCATTCATAGTTGTGGTCAGTTGTCACATGTAACTGGTCATATCAAGCTATTTAACGTCACTGCTAATGAATTTCTTAATGATCATAACTAATTATTTGTGACTACTATGAACATATATATAACCAATATAAAACTGGGAGTGCTAAAAAGTCGAAGATTCAAGGATGATCCACCTAAATCACAGAATTATCATCAAGCTATTGAAGGAACAAGGTTTTTACAAACAGGAACAGTATGTACGGATAGCTGGGAGTGCTAAGAAGTAGAAAATTCAAGGATGACCCATCTAAAACACAGAATTATCAAACTATTGTAAAAACAAGCTTTTTACAAACAAGAGCAGTATGTAGGAATATAAAACTCGGAGTGCTAAGAAGTCGCAGATCAAGTATAATCCACCTACGGTAAACAAGAGTTCTTAAACCCATTGTGAGAACACAGGTTCTTACACACTGAGCAATATGTATGGACATGAGAATGGGAGTGCTGAGAAGTCGAAAATGCAAGGATGACCCACCTAAAACAGGAAATTATCTATTGTGAGAACACAGGTTTTTATAAACGAGAACAATATCAGTGAGTCGGCATGTTACTGACAGATAAAATCAGAGATAAGATTAACACATCGGAATTTCATTCATAAGTCTACCATGACCTTAAATGGTACAGCAACTTATCACACAGTAGCTAATGATGATAGTGTGTTATCTCAGAGGAATTAAGCTATTGGTTCTTTTTTAAGCTCCCTCTTGGTAAAATAAAAGATAAGATCTAATTTAAAGTGTTAGGTATGATATTGTACAGTATAACCTTGTTATAATGACCCTTGATAAAATTAGCCACTTCACTTATTGCCACAGTATGTTGACATCACATAAATTTTTTCACCACTGCGGTAGCTCAGTTGGTAGACTGCTCGCTCCGTAAGTGGAAGGTCGTGGGTTTGATCCCCGGCTGGGTCTGACCCAAGACTTGAAAGTGGGTAGTGACTGTTCTTTCGCCAAGCACTTGGCATTACGAAATGAAAGTCACGGTTCTTTCGGATGGGAACTTAAAATAAACGAGGTCCCGTGTCACGGTGGGATTGGCAGGCTAAAGAACTCTGCTGTATAATGCCACCAGCACAACGCACAGGCAAAATTTCTACACCTTTGCCTATAGCTGGCAATGTCTCGATATAAGTGAAATATTCTTGACTGGGACATTGAACACCATTACTCAACTCAACTCATATAACTTTTTCTTTTACGGTTTACTTAATTTATAAATCTGCATAAAATTTATCACCAAACCCCTTTATATTCAGAATCTGACTAAGCAATGGTGATATCACCGTGCAGTCATCAATCTATGATTTTTCAGAAGGGGCCATTTTCAAAAATTTTCTTCTAAAACACTGTAAAACATCAATATTTTTGCCTTCATGTAATGTTGCATATGGCCCACTAAGGCCTAACAATGGGGTCATTTGGCAAAATAAGGGATAAAAAATAAAGCCCGTTCTAGAATGAACTCTGAATGTGCAAAACAAAAAAATCTTGAACCTTGTACAAAAAACCAACTTATTATTTTTTATGATTAAGAAACACTAAAACTATCATATAGAGGGGAAAATAAAGTAGTATGTGTACTTTAAACCAGAAAGACAATACCTCTAACATGTAACCTTAATTGTTTCTCTAAAAGCTTTATTATTTTATCCATAAAAGCATAATTTTTGAGAATTAATAATTTATGGATTTTCTTCAGAAGTTACAATAACTTTGTTATGAAGTATAATAAATGCAGAAAATACAGGAAAATTTGATATAACTTCAATGTGTTTTGCACAAAGAACGTTCTAAATTAATAATTATGTAATGGACTTTCTTCTTATGCTATTGTTCGCATTTATTCTGTTTGTTGAGTTACTAAGCGTACACAGGGTACCTGCATAAATTCTGGGTCACAGAGTTCTGTTGAGACCACACCTATTCCAAAATCGCAAAATGTGTATTTATCATGTCTTGTCGTAAGGTAAAAAGCATTGCAACGGCTCAATTACAGATTTTTGGCAGAATCATGGAAATTACATAAATACATTTATATTAATATAATAAGAGATAATAAATAACCTCATAAATTGTGAATATTTTGTCGGATGAATAAAGTAAAACGAAACGGTACGCAATATCTCAAGTATCGCATTGACGTTTGTAGCAATCTTCAGCGATTGGCACAATAAAAACCATGTGACCTGATTAATTGCCAGTAAGATTTTAATCATTGCATTTCGAAATATTCTTAGATATCCGTTTCGTTTAAAATTTATCAAAATGCGAAGCTGTAAAATTCCTTATCAGTAGTATATAGTGTATCTAAATGCACTTTAAAACATTAAAACACTTGATGCATATCACTGTTGCATAATCTGTGCAAATAAACCTCTGTGAAAAAGTTAAATAAAACTTGATTTAATGGGAGCCATCATCGCATTCAAGAATATTTCATTCACTTTTATTGAGGTATCACCAGCCAAATATGATATTGCATAAATTGTAAAAGATATATCGCTAAATGCATGTACAGCCTTCAAACAGCGGCTTTTTTTCTCAATGATATAAGTGACTTTGATTTGTATCTAGGCATAATATACTGAATGAACAAGGTTGTAATTTTAAGCCAGTCAACAGTTTCAAGACCTACAACCTTGTGAAAAAGCCAAATAAAACTTGATTTAATGGGAGCCATCATCCCAATCAGGAATATTTCATTTTACTTTTATTGAGGTATCACCAGCCAAATATGATATTGTATAAATTGTAAAAGATATATCGCTAAATGCATGTACAGCCTCCAGACAGTGACTTTTTTCTCAATGATGTAAGTGACTTTGATTTGTATAGGCATAATAAACCGAATGAACAAGGTTGTAATTTTAAGCCAGTCAACAGTTTCAAGACCCTTGATTTAATGGGAGCCATCATCTCCAATCAAGAATATTTCATTCCCTTTCATTGAGGTATCACCAGCCAAATATGATATTGTATAAATTGTAATAGTTATATCGCTAAATGCACATACAGCCTTCAGACAGCGACTTTTTTCTCATTGATATAAGTGATTTTGATCTGCATAAGCATCAAAATGAACATTGTTCTAACTTTAGGTTAGTCCGCAGTTTTAAGACTGATAGCTTTTTGGTCCAACGATAGCAGTCACCTGTAATAATATGGATATTAACATTAAAAAAATAATAAGGTTGACTTTGTTTATTTCTTTTTGGACTTTTCAATAATTTTTAGAGGTGTCTTCTACAGTGGTCACTGACACAATTGGCCTAAACTTATGAAAACTCTACAGTCAGTTAAAAAAATTATACCTTCTCACCAAAAAGACCTCCACAACTTTTAATATTACCTTTGGCTATGTTCTATCAACAGGAGATAAAAAATCACACCCGAGACTCTCCAAGTCCGAAGTGAAGTTTCATGAGTTTGACCCCACAACCCTTTAAAAAGCCATTGATAATACCATTTGATCAAGTTAATCCATCAAGCCTAGAGTGGTTTACCATTCTACTGTTTAATATAGTTGGGGCTTAATTTCAGGGGTTGAAAATTCTTCAAGTCCGAAGCCCGGGACTAGAAATTTGGCAAGCAAGACTTTGCAAAAATTTTACTGAAAAGCCCCTCGGGCTTAAACACTCAGAAGACCAATGAATTTTATTATCGACTGTTGCCTGGTGTCTTGAAAAAATCTTGAAAAACCATCCGTAGTCACGTTGCCCTGTTGTTGTTTACATTCATTTTTGATCATTACAGCGCTTGTAAGAAATGCTAGTCATTAGGTAGACAACTGAAGCGTTCTGCTGATAAAGAAAAATCTAGATAGTTATTGCTTTGTGTTCAGTCTTGTCCGATGATGTAGCCGTTTAATTTAAATTTCACACCAACCAGCAGGCTACAGTGGCAAGGAAAGAAACTTGCATAGAAATAAAGACACCAAATGCGATCGGAGAAGTGTGTCCGATTGTTTCAACAGCCGTCACGTGGGTTGTAAATACTGCCAAAAATACCATTTAACTGCATGCAGATAGAAAAAATACATATTGATTTCTGGTTTTCTCCTTCGATTTTCTCGTTAACCAAACTCTGGACTTGATAAAAATTGCGGGCTTTTGATTTTCTCTATCAAAAAGTCCGCGGCTTTACCTCATCTGAAAAAATTTTCAACCCCTGAATTTATTTTCAATTATTTAACCGTTAAATATTCATTTCCAAAATGATCCATTTATTGAGTGTTAGGTAAAAAATATCATTTTTTAAGCTTGTTTAATGATAAGCCTGAAAGTTTTAAACCTCAAAACCGCAAATTTGAATGCTTCCATATTGAAAGTACAATGTGTCCCTTCCCCAATAATCCCCCTTTAAAGTCCTGATAACTAGACAAGAAATCATTACCACATACCAGATTTCATTGCGGTCAAATTAAAAAATTATGGCAAAGTAATAAAAATAAAATTGTCTGTAAGTGCTGAGGGAAAAACTTGCAACAACCACAGGAAGGCAATCATGTACAGCTATAAACATGTGTTTCAACTTGAAATAATGAAAGGAAATATGAAGTGCCTAAAACAGGCAGAGAGCTGGAATTCAGGAAGATGCATTCAAATACATGTACAACATATTTATAAACCATTTATTCTACCTTGTTAAGTCTAAGCTACCGTACTCAATGTAGGCCTGTTCCATATAAGGAACACATGCCCTTTAGACCACATCTCTAGGTCTCCACAGTTTCAAAATTATTTGTAGACAAAATTCCAAAATTTATAAAAATATAGCTATTTTTTAAGTATTTTTTCAAAATTTATTATAATAGGTTTTGTTTTTTAAAGAATTTCTTAAAAAGTAGTAGCCGATGGCTAATTTGGGTACCAGAACTGGAAATATAGCATCTATACAAAGGGCACCTGGTTTTCAACCTGCCATTACTATTTTGCAACAATTCCTATCCATAATGAGCAACATTCTTAAATAGTGTAGAGATACAGACCAACCACAAGCATCTATTGTGAAAAGATACAGTTCAAGTTGCCTTATTTAGTGTATGTCTCCAAAATAAGAGTTATCTCCCTTTAAAAGACAATATGGTCTTTACCTGTATCGTAATACTACTGACCCATTTGTTGTCTCAAATATTAAATTAATTTAAAAGATGAATTACAATTACAAAAACTCTTCAGTATAAAACAGTATCATATAAAATGTACCTAGAATCAATAAATTTCTTTGCAATGTGTTAAAATACCATTATATAAACCATTTTATGACAGTGTAACACAAGGTTATAGTTTGATCTTTGCTCATAAATTTTACACAAGGTTGATTTTTTACCACTGAGACCTGTTATTCCAATGCATACAGGTTCTGCTATTCAAAGCAAACTACACTTTCTAATGTATAGAAATATCAACCTCTCTCGACAAATTCTGAGGTGTAAAACAGAACCCATTTTCCTAGGTTCACTAACACACAATCCTTACAGTGTAAATGAGTTTCTGATCAGTCTCTGGTGATAGAAAAATGTAAACTGTACTACAAAATTTCATTACACATGTTTGTGAACATTTGATGGATGTATTTTGTGTTGGTATTTATTGAAAGCTGTCTAAATTATACCACAAGTTTAAGAAACAGTGAAGGCAAATTGAGATTCATCATAGAGTATTTCATTTAAAACAAACACAAGTATTGATTACAAAATTGACTTTAGTCCAACACAAATTTAGCTACACTTTCTGAAAATGATTTTAGGGTATACTTACATGATTTTAAGGCAAGTATCAGTGCAGTACACAGCTCCCCTATTTGAAAATGGGTTTGGGGTAAATTTACACAATTTTAAGACAAGTTGAGTTGAGAGTTGAGTAATAGTGTTTAACGTCCCAGTCAATATTATTTCACTAATACCGAGACATCCTTAGCTATAGTTTGAAGGTGCAGAAATTTTTTCGAGTGTGTTGCAATGATGGCTTTATACAGAGGGGTTCTTTATCTTGCCCCACCTATCATAATATGAGACCTTTTTTTTTTATTTTTAGTCAACCTTTATTTCGTAATTAAGAGTGCTTGGCAAAAGATCAGTGACTACCCACTTTCAAGTCTTGGGTCAGACCCAGTTGGGGTTTGAACCCACTACCTTCCACTTACGGAGCAAGCTCGACAGAGTTAATACGCCAACAAACATGATTTATAAGTCTTTATTTCTAATCAGATTTCCTAATATAAATATAAAAAATCTTTCAAATCATTTTATATTTTTATATTTTACTGTTGTTTATTGATAAGTGTTGTAATCACAAGCCATTTTGATGCCAAAATATTCAATAATCTTAATATAGCAGAGTTACTGAAATAACAAATAACTAGAAAAAATAGACATTAAGATGCATCAGTCATTGAAAAAACAAATAAATGTATAAAAATAAAGAATCTAGAATTCAAACAAAATTCCACTTTAAATTATCAAAAAAGTTTTAAAAAATTTAAAACAAATACTTTCAACAGTTATGTATATTGATATCTCCATCTGAATGTAAAAGTATTGTAAGAATTTGGGATCACACCAAGTAAAACTTAGTTTAAATAATAATTATGAATCTGTAAACTACAATAAACTCAGGGATAGGTCTGGCTTTCAACAAGTTGGAGCCTAAAATTGGCAAGTTTTGAAATTTAAGAGCCAATTTATAGGTGACAAGACAGAAAAACTAAGAAACTGAGTAACAAAAAATGTCTCAAATGTAGTTCTTCTACTCTGCTGTATAGATTGTTCTTGATTGGTGGTTTTCGTCGGTCTCATTGAAATTGAAATAAATTGGAGCAAAAATATTAGCCAAAAGGTATTTTTAGGCCAGAAATTATAAAAATAAGCAATTGACTAAATTAGCTAATAGCAGAGTTAACCCTGAAACTGCAATAAGCTCAAGTTTATATAAAATAAACTAAAATAAACTTATGAGGATTTCGACATTTTTGCATTTAAATCTAAGTCCTAGGATTTTTTTTACATAAATCAATAATTTTTCTTCCTTTTGAACTTAAAATAACACTTTGGTTTAAATACTGGTATTCTTATTGACCCACCTCAAAATCATTGAGTTCAAAATGGGTTAGGCTTTGACAAGCTCACTAACAAAAAACATTACCTTAAAATTTTGAGGAAGAGAAAAAACCCACAGACAAAAAGTTATTAAGAAGATGAACGTGAAGAACAGGCAGACATTTTTGTCAGCCGTGAATAACAACAAGTGTTTAACCACATGTCTGATATAGCTCCAGACGAATATGCAACATGCCTGTCGGGGATTATCTCCCAGATTAAAATGGATAACATAATCCCTGTCAGATGTGTGTTATTTGTATCAACAGATTAATGATAATCTGCAGATATATATATTATATATATATATGCGTTCAGTAAGTGTATTAAAGATTCATGCTTACCATCTACTCTCATTCATAAAAACACCGCTACTTCAGTGATGATATGGGGCATACTGGTGGCTAATGGATTTAATGAGTTTCTAATCGGAAGTTAATATCAAGATTTGATTTAACCGGGAAATATCTTTATGAGCAATGTGAAGCAAATAAACTTCATTTGGAAACCATCTTTTTTCATTTTTAGTTTTTTTTTGGAAAAATGTAGATACTGACAAATTTCTATATTAGCACTGACTGGCCTAAATCAGCCTTCAAGCAGAAAGCAGAGTTTTATCTTTTTTATGTTGCACAGATCATCATTGCTATAAGAGTCAGGAGTGGAGTAATGGAGATTTTTGCCACAGCCAACTGTGTTGAGGCAGTAGGTTAAGAAATGGAGTGAAGTAAAGGGGTTTATGACCTAGTCAAGACTTTCACTTACTAGTATATTGAGGCAGTGATCAGTTCAGCTGGGAGTGGAATAATGGGGTTTACGGCCTAGTGGAGTTTCTTTCACTTTCATCAGTTCAGTTTGAGATGTTAAAGGAAACCAGAGTGCCCAGAGAAAAATTGCTGACTCTCATCAAGCAAACTAATACACTTTCTCACACTATGATCTGCCACAAATGGGATTCAAACCTAAGCTGTGAGAGGCATTGTGATCTGGTCATTGTGTAAAAAGTTCAGCAGTCTGATTTTTAAAAATATTTTATGTATGCATAAGTAATTAGATTAAGTGTTCACTAGAACAGAATCACAGTTAATTATGTAAGAAAGCCCAGAAGCACCATATAATCATATGTTTCTTATTAATTTAATTTTCTAGATGACCAGGCACTGAACCACAAAAATCTAGGTAAAACAGGAAAAAAATAGGGGAATTAGGTGATTTCTGTCATAGCTGAAAAGTCTAGGTGTGGTGTAATAGTATTGTATACACCAGTCAAAATTCTTCTACTTATATCAGTTCTACTAGGATGATGGAGGAAATATGAAGAAAAAAAAACCATCAACCTTTGGCAACCAAACTGGTAATTTTTCTCACCCTAGGATCTTTCCAGAGTGGGTTTCAAAACCTAGGCAATGAGAGGGACTGTGTGTCCAACCTGTCTTAAAGGCCACCTCTATATAATAAGGGTCACCTGCTTATAAAGACCAGTAAAATTGTATCCCAATTGTTCTTTATTCATATCATTTCAACCTGAATATAAAGGCCGCCTGTCCATAAAGGCCACTATCACTGGTTCCCTTGGGTGGCCTTTATAGACAGGTTTGATTGTACTTTAGACCACTCTGCCATCAAGGCCACTAAAAGACTTGCAAGTGGTATAAAAAGTTCAGTTTAAAAGGTTTTCATCATTGATAGAAAATGATCGCTTTCTACCAAGAACTGCCATCCATGGATCTTTCTTGATATGCCAAATTAGGTGTCAATAGAAATCAAAGTTTGTGAAATACCCTGTTCCCATGCAGTATACCCTCATGAAAATCCAATGGTTTTTTTTAGCAATTCCATTATTATGAGCCAGTTTTTTCTTTGCAATAAATTTTATCCAAACAACTCAAAAACTTGTAGTTTAAATATTTCCAATAAAAAAAATAATGATTATAATTTTGTTCAGATTCAACTACTCCGATTTTCAATATTCCTACACACATATTAACTAAAACAATAATGTTTTTTTTTTTCAATTTTCCCTCAAATTGCCTCCTCCTCCTCAGAAGCACTATAGTACAGGCAGGGATAAAATCAGCTGTTTTTTAACCGTGAGTTATCAAGGGTATTTTTTCTTACCATTTCCTGATCAATTCAAGACACAAGGGAAGTATGCATGCTGAGTTAGAATACTTATATCAGCTACTAATAAAAGTACTAATTTCACCTTTCTTAACATTACAACTTAGCAATTTATCATGTTAATAATAGCCATAAAAATGCTGATTCAGCAAAATTTTTCAATGATCGAGTCATTATATATCTATGTTACAATTGTTGAATGAACCCCCAATCAAAAAGATAGTAAAAAGAAAATTGGTTGGTTGATTGAATAGTGTATTACCTTCCAGTCAAGAATATTTCACTTATACTGAGACATTACCAGTTATAGGTGGGGTGACAGAAATTTTGACCTTAGCAGTCCCCTCAGGACAGTGCGCAAGGAGGGTTCTTTGACGTTTCATGCCTACTAAGACACACATCATCAGGTTTTAAGATCTCTTTCCAAGGAACCCAATGACTTTCATTTCTAAATGCATAGTGCTTGGTTAAACAAGAGGCCCATGGGCCTTAACGCTCACCTGAGGAAGAGTACATATCTTATGCAGAGGTTCAATGGTCAATGACATTAATAAAAGAGAATATCAAAATTTCCAGCAGTAAAGGCCAATAATATGCAAGTATTTTTGCAAATTAATTATAATAATTATCATATAAGTATGCTATATATAACATATTTAAAGTCTAGCTACAATATATTATTTATAAACAGCTAAAACATCTGTATATTAAAATGTGCATTAGGCAAATACCTACAATATTCCAATATACATGCCTATACAAAAAGTTTATAGTTTTTGAGATAATTAACCATTTAAGTATTCGTTTGCATCTATGACCTTGACCTTTGAACCTATGACCTTCATTCATATATCAAAATGATCGTTAGGCCAATACGTACCTTATTCCAATATACATGCCTATACAAAAATTTTATTGTTTTTGAGATAATTAACCATTTAAGTATTCATTTGCATCAATGACCTTGACCTTTGAACCTATGACCTTCATTCATATATCAAAATGATCGATAGGCCAATACCTACAATATTCTAATATACATGCCTATACAAAAAGTTTATAGTTTCTGAGATAATTAACCATTTAAGTATTTGTTCAATTCTATGACCTTGACCTTTGAACCTGACCTTCATTCATATACCAAAATAACCGTTAAGCCAATACCTACAATATTCCAATATACATGCCTATATAAAAAGCTTATAGTTTTTGAAATAATTAACCATTTAAGTATTCGTTCGAGTCTATGACCTTGACCTTTTAACCTATGACCTTCATTCATATATCAAAATGATCGTTAAGCCAATACCTACAATATTCCAATATACATGCCTATACAAAAAGTTTATAGTTTTTGAGATAATTAACCATTTAAGTATTCGTTCGCGTCTATGACCTTGACCTTTGAACCTATGACCTTCATTCATATATCAAAATGATCGTTGTGCAAATGCCTACAATATTCTAATATACATGCCTATACAAAAAGTTTATAGTTTTTGAGATAATTAGCTATTTAAATATTCGTTTGCAGCTATGACCTTGACCTTTGCACCCATGACATTCATTCATATATCAAAATGATTATTAGGCCAATACCTACAATATTCCAATATACATGCCTATACAAAATGTTTATAGTTTTTGAAATAATTAACCATTTAAGTATTCGTTTGCATCTATGACCTTGACCTTTGAACCTATGACCTTCATTCATATTTCAAAATGATCGTTAGGCCAATACCTACAATATTACAATATACATGCCTATACAAAAAGTTTATAGTTTTTGAGATAATTAACCATTTCAATACTTGTTTACATCTGTGACCTTGACCTTTGAACCCATGACCTTTATTCATATATCAAAATGACCATTGTTCCATTACCTACAATATTCTGATATACATGCCTATACAAAAAATTCATAGTTTTGCAGATAATTAACTATTTTGGTATTCTTGGACATCTGTGACCTTGACCTTTGAACCCATGACCCTGATCTATGTATCAAAATGATCGTCATATCAATACCTACAAATAACTGAAAATCCTATGCCATTATCACAAGAAATGTTAAAAAAATAGCATTTTTTATCAAAGGTCAAAAACTGGGACATGACCTTGACCTTCGACCTTGACATCAATTGGAAGAAAATTGCAAGACAAGATCAACAGTGAAAACTCCATACAATTATCTTCAGCCGTTATGAAGTTATAACAATAAATGTCTCATTTTAAAAATTATGTAATTTTACGCAAAAAACGCGTAACCTATTTTTCGTCTAATTTTCATGAAAAACACAATTTTAATGTTCCCAGGTATGCTGAATCCAAATATCCAATCAAAATTTGCCTGCACCTTTTGGTTTCAGAGAAGAAGATTTTTTTGTCTTTTTGCTATTTTTAGTAACAGCGGCCATCTTGTTGGGCGTGGCCAAACCCCGAACACAATTTTGAAAGGCTGTTACCCAGGCATGATAATCACCAAGTTTCATCAAATATGGCCCAGTAGTTTTGGAGGAGAAGATTAAGATGTAAAGTTTACGCACGACGGACGATGAACGACGGACGACGGACGGTGATAGATTGCAATAGCTCATCTGAGCCTTTGGCTCAGGTGAGCTAAAAAGTCACTACCTATTTTCAAGTTTTAGTCAGACTAGGCCAGTAGTCCTACTGTGTCGTACAACATATGTAGAAAACATTCTACCAAATAAGTTACTGTAGTGGCACAGAGAAAAGAGGGAAATTACTGTTTATTATAATTGGCATAGAAAAAAACTGTTTCATTCTTAAAATCAAATACAATTTTCACGCCTTTGATTTTGAAAAGAAATTTTAGGTCATAATAAATATGATATATTTTATTATTACAATCCAACCTGCCTAAAATGCCACCTCTATATAAGGGCCACCTGCTTATAAAGGCCAGTAGAATTGTATCCCAATTGTTCTTTATTCATATTATTAGAACCTTATATAAAGGTCAACTGTTCATAAAGACCATTTTTACTGATTCCCTTGGGTGGCCTTTATAGACAGATTTGACTGTATAACATATCTTTATAATGTTTATCCATATAAACTTTTTTTTATCAAAAAGGTTAAAATTTAATCTACAAAAAACAAATTTTATTAAAACTGTTAATCTTTTTAATGGTTAAAATTAAATTCCAGGTCTCAGTAGAAGCTTCTAATCGTGGATTTCTGTAACATAATTCTTGTTGATTCATCCGCATTTTATCGAGGATCTAATCTTAAGTGCCTTTTCTTTTTAAAGCTAAGTCTGCCGAGCGGATTCTAAAAATAGTTACAAAGTTCATTCATACATTTTTTTATGTTATGCAACTTAGCATATTTCGCAATTTACAAAATTCTAGAGAATTCCTTACCCTATCAAGACTCGGTTTTTTCAAGTGAACGGCGAAATTAAAGGCACATTGTTCAATAGCGATACTTGAAGTATTTTAGTGTATCATAGTATCGCTTATACATGATACCATCTGTTATCCAAACACTGACAGATAGGCGTATGATTACTAAAATATCTTATCTAAATCGTTAAATGCTTCCTGAAGAAAACAGAAAACAAATCAGCCTGTCGAAAATCAAAATGTTATAGATCTTGTACTATTTAATAAATATTTATAATGTTCATATCTGTATATATATATATATATATATATATATATAGGAGATACTAAGAGGTTGTTTGAAATATGTAAAACATATACAATGTATCACCTCAATCATATTATACAATGTATCACTTTTATCTTATTCAACTATCATTTTTATCAAATTATACAATTTATCATCTTTATCATATTATACAATGTATCACTTTTATAATGTAATACAAAACATCAATTTCATAAAATAAAATAATAATTTTTATCAAATTTTACTATTATTTTTATCATATTATACAATGTATAACTTTTATCATATTACATAATGTATCACTTTATCATATCATAGAATATATCACTTTTATGGTATTATACAATGTTTCACTTTTATCATATTATACAATGTATAACTTTTATCATATTATACAATGTATCACCTTTATCATATTATACAATCATGAATGTATCACTTTTAATCAATTATACAATTTATCATTTTATTATATTATACAATGTTTCACTTTTATCATATTATACAATGTAAAACTTTTATCATATTATACAATGTATCACCTTTATCATATTATACAATGTATCACTTTCAATTAATTATACAATTTATCACTTTTATTATATTATGCAATGTTTCACTTTCATCATATTATACAATGTTTCACTTTTATCATATTATACAAAGTCAATGTATCATTTTTTCAGTTTTACAATTTATCACTTTTACCATTATACAATGTTTCATTTTTTCAATTATACAATTTATCACTTTTATCATTTTATAATGTATCATTTTTATCGTTTACAATATTTCAAATTATTTTATTATATAATTTTTTAATTTTATCACACTATACACACTATCCATTTTATCATTTTATATGAAGTAGTATCACTTTTATCATATTATACAATGTATTATTTCAATCATGCCTCATTTTTTTTTATCCCTTTAGTCATTCATTATACAATTTCATCAACAGGATTCTTGAACAAGCAAGCCTATAGCTGGCGATGTGTGTCGATATAAGTGAAATATTCTTGACCGGGATGTTAAACACCATTACTCAACTCAACTCTTGGAACAAAAGAAATATTTTAAAATTTACTGGTTGTTGGAAGAGAAGTAAAGCTATAGGCATCTAGTTGCTTGCTATAGAACACACTTATATATATTGAAGATTTCAGTGACCAACCAGATGAACATCTCCAATCAAACAAAAGATAGTAAATGATTTGCTTTAAACTATAAGCTATGCTTTTGGTCTATAAAGTTCTTAGATCATAAGAAATAAATGACTTGTTCATTAAAATCTGCCAATAGAATTTAATGATAATGCGATACATATCAATTCAACCAATCAAAAATCCCAAATCAGTCAAAATTCAATCTAATGTTTTACTATAAAAAAATATTCTGATCCTCGTTAAACATTTGTTTTAATTGAAGCTTCCTAATTTAATTTCTAGTTAGTAATAAATCAAATCAAAAACTGTTCACCTTTGCATTAAAATTCATTAATCTCAATTGTAAAGATTTAATAAAAGCGGTGTAGAACCGGCACTAGATAATTACATAACAGCTTCTCCATTAGAAATGATGGATACCATATGCCTCAAAATGTTAGACATAGTTCCTTGGCATAGCTTCAATAATTCCACCTATTTTCGAAAATTATTACACATTTTATCTTCAAAATGACACAAAATGCCCATTTAATTTTATTAAAGTTTAGACTACTCTCAGAGTGATCTTCTAAATATTTGGAGATACATGTGTACAAAAAAAATTGATCTGCCAAACTCCGAGCCTTTGAACATCGCTGGTGTTAAGATTTTGCCTTAATGGATTTCAACTTCTAGATTGATAATTATCTTCCATGATTGAGTTTGGGTTTCAAATATTTTTGTTTCGTACTTTTACAGCCCTCTGCTGGTTAGTAATGAGGAGCTGAGGTCAGCAATTCATTAAACATACCATCATGACCCAGTAAATGATAATAACTTAACACAAGTCTGATTCTACAAACTCATTTATAATCAGTGAAGGATGACTCAAGGATGTTTGAATTTTGGTTATAGAAATAATCAATCATGTACTAAAGTTGGACAACTCAGATTTCCTAAAGTAACGTTAAAAGTTGTACAACTTGGATCTTCTTTTAAATAACTTTTTTAAAGTTGTACAACTTGGATCTTCTTTTAAATAACTTTTTAAAGTTGAACAACTTGGCTCTTCTTTTAAATAACTTTTTAAAGTTGTACAACTTGGATCTTCTTTTAAATAACTTTTTAAAGTTGTACAACTTGGATCTTTTTTTAAATAACTTTTAAGGTTGGGCAACTGGGATTACTCAAAATTACTTTTAAAGTTGGGCAATTCAAATTTCTTGAAATTAATTTAAAAGTTGGACAACTGAAATTTCTTGAAATAACTTTTCAATCACTACAAACCTGTTTATATTGGTGCCAATTATTTTACCAATTTTACTTTACGAAAGGTTTATTTTAGCACACAAACTTTTTATATACAGAGTTGCTCATAAACAATATTATTGCAATTAAATTTTTGCATAAGGGTCAGACTGCAAAACACGCTAAAATAAAACTGCTGCTAAAAATTCTGTGTTTACAATAGATATATATTTATCAACTTTGGAGGTTTCAATTTTTCAAAAATTGCATCTGACAATGAATGGGTTTTGAAAGTGTCATTAATGTATAAAGATCCAGTCCAGTGAGTTCTAAATGTCAAAATTGGGAAAAGGATCAAGCAAAGTTTTTGAGTAGAGAACTACAAACTTTAACACATTTGATTGGTTAGTTTTGTGTAGGTTTACACATCAAGTACTTAAAAAGCTTAGGTATGAAGATGGCCATAAAAATTGGGCGTAAGAAGCGTGTAAGGTCAAGAAAAGGTCAAAATTAAATGACCTCTGATGACAGAATCTCAGCAGTCACATGACTTTTATTTCTGTTTAATTCCAAGATCGATCAGACGAACTGTCTTAGTACCAACAAACAATTTAAAAAATTGGTGTGATGTTAATAAGATACAGTATCCTTCACAGCGGGTCGTAAACATCGTGTTTTCTCTGGTTATTGAGTATTGTAACAACAACGCCAGTCTTATTACAGAGGGCTAAATGAAGCATGACCAAAAAAATATTGCCACGGAAACCACCCAAGATTGCTTTTATGATCAATGAATCCCATATTTCATTTTTGTGTTACTAATATCTTTACTAACTACAGGATGTTAAACAAATACGAATATAATCAAAAACAGATATAAACTTAATTATGAAATAAGTTAACAAAGTATCCAATACCGAGCGCTGGCTTCCCAACATACGTTCTTTATCAGGGGTGGTCAGTACAAGAGTTTATAAGACTATGATGAAGTATTGTCCGTCAAGACTAACGAAGTGGTAGATTATGCCTAAGAGGAATTTGAAGTCTCCCATTATCTGTACATCGGGAATTGTAATTATTTTTTACTTCAAAGACAATGTAATTAATATTCTGATGTTTTGAAATAATACAATCACATTCTGTTCATATTTTTAGGTTCGAGTCAATCTGAGGAAAAATGTGACTTATGTTGGTAAATGGCGGCTTTATGAAGTATAGAGTTCTATTTCATTGACTGACAGATAGATTTATTTATCAATCCGATATCCTCCCAGACTAGTGTATAATATGTTACTGGAAATCACATCACTGTCAAATCATGTTACATTTTTTTTAAAATTGAAGTTTTTAGAATTTTTAAATCATGTTATACTTTCTTTCGTTATTGGTTTATGCAAAATTGAAGTATTTGAAATTTTGAAATCCGGGTGTTTCATTTTTTAAGGTCAATTTTATGTAAATTTTAAGTATTTGGAATTTTGAAATTGTGTTACCTTTTTTCAAAATTGTGTATTTGGAATTTTGTATATATTTTTTTTAAATTTATGCAATAAAGTATTATTGTGTTACTACCGGTACTTTTTTTCATTATCTATTTATATAATTGAAATTTTTGGAATTTTGATTAGTTTTTGAAATTACCAATTTTCCAAAGCAAGTGTTTATGTTTCCATAGATTTGGAACTTTTACTTCTATTTTTTTCTTTTACTTTTTTTTTTGGATATAATATTGGAATTTTTCCTGGATTTTTGATAATGTATTATTTTTATTTTATACCATTTGTATGTAGGTGGGAGGATGAACCCATTGGTTTGAAATGTTCACTTTAAAGATTGTTAATGATATCATTCAAATTCAGAAAATAAATAAGTGCTAAAAAGATGTTTTTTTTAACAGTTGTGGTACATAGCATTACACAATCCCAGAGTTAAAATACCATTTAACCATAGAACTTATATTGTTTTTGTTGTAAGTCATAAGGTTACGATCTACTGGTATATGAGTATTTCATGTACATGGTGTTGTAAGACCTCCGGAAGTTCAAAGCTCGTGTAATGGGTTTACTATATATCAACATTTTCTATTACAAAACCATTACAAGGACCATGAACTTTGGGACTAAACCATACAGTCAATCAATTCATATACAAAAACCTCTCTTTTATCATTAAAATAGCAACCCTTGCAATACATATACAATAAAATCTCGATTCATTGCCACTATTTTGTTCATTTAAATTTTGGCATTACAAAGAGGTTTGGCAACAAAATGAGGGATGCATAGAAGTAATTGATTTTGGGAATTAAAAATAGTACAGTGATAAGCAAAGTGGCAAAGTTATCAAGGGCATCAGTGGCGGATCCAGGATTCTATGTTAGGGGGGGCACACTTATTAACCTTAAATTAACCTTACATTACCCATGATTCTATGTTAGGGGGGGACACACTGACAAATTTTTAAATTGTGTTTGGGGACAAAGGCTCTGTAAAGCAGTTCATATCCCGTGTTGTATACTAACTAGTGTGCTGAGGAAGGAGCAGGTGATGGTTGCGACATTGGCAAGTGGGATTTTTGGGGTCTTCAGATTTTAATTTTCAGATTCACTCAGAGGATTTAAGAAAATCATTTTTCTAGGGTGTTTTCTAGCATATGCATCCACGATTTCATCTAGGTTAAGAGGTATATCTTTGTGAACAAATAAGAGAACTAAGGCATTGAACCTGTCCTCTCCCATGGTACTCCTTTCAGCACTTTTTACATATTTCAAAGAAGAGTTTGATCTTTATACTCCGCTTGTTGTAACTGAGTGTAAAAGTAGCAGATGCAGAATAACATTGATATTTGGGAACATTTTTGGAGTAAACACACTGCTCTGTAGAGTATCGGTAATAGAACTTGGTTTCTTTTCTTCATTTCTCCATGTCTGATTCCAAAGTTTGATTTCTTTGGAAAAATTGTCAGGTGAAGGCATGTCAGACTGGAATAATTCTAAGATAGATTCAGTAGTTTGTTGATCTAGATTGACTAGATTGCTGGGAAGGAGATTTAAAGTTTTTACTGCTTTATGTGTGAGGTCA
Source organism: Anadara kagoshimensis (assembly GCA_021292105.1). Lineage (NCBI taxonomy): Eukaryota > Metazoa > Mollusca > Bivalvia > Arcoida > Arcidae > Anadara > Anadara kagoshimensis. The sequence goes on from CM037865.1 coordinate 45,271,625, forward strand.
TTAAACCTCAAGGATAGTTGCTGATTTAATGAATCTACAAAAGGAAGATATATATTTAGGCGATAATATTCAGATGGAGAGTTTGCAGAAATATTGGACCTTTGGGTTTGACGACCACATATTCTAGGAATTGAAATTGTTGTGTTTGCTTTGTTTGCCATTACGACACAGGTTTCAAAAAGGGACTCGAACTCCCTTGTATTATTTCTTGCCTCACTTATAACATTACGTACATGAGAAACCATTCCATATCCCTGAATGACATCAAGAGAGGTACCTTGAAGCTGAACACTTAAACCTCTGATATATCCAAAGAAGTGGATGACCGTGTTAAATGCCACTATGAAAACCGAGTCAGTAATTTTCTTCATAAGACCATACGCTTCACCAGATGTCTTCGTGTCCCAATCAGTCTCTCTCATGGATATATTATCCAAACACTCCAGAATGCACTCGTACAGTTCGTGAAATTCTATGAGTGTTGTATGTTTTTCAACCCAGCGTGTCTGACAGAACAACTTTATTTTCTTTTTCTTCTTCGCATTATCTTGATGCAACATATTCCACGAGTCAATTACGGCTTCTAGTCGTCTGCTCCGCTTTGGGGAGTATTTAAAGAATATGCCGATCTGTTTAATAGTGTCTAGCATAAGATGGACTTCTTTGACATTACAAGCTTTGCAAAGAGCCAAGTTAAGATCATGACTGCAACAGTAGAAGTAAGAAGCCTTGGGTGACAACTGAATAAATCTCGCAGCACAACCAGAATGCTTGCCTGCCATGTTACCAGCCCCATCCATTGTTTGTGATCGACAATTTTGTATGTCAAGGCCTAACTTGGTGAGACACTCAACAACATTATTGCAAATAGCTTCTCCAGTTATCTTCTCACAAGAGACAAATTCCAACAATCTCTCTATTGGTTTGTTGTTTTGAGTATAACGGACAACTAATCCGAGCTGTTCCCAATTACTGCTGTCCGTTACTTCATCACACTGATATCCATAAAATGGACCACATGGTTGAGACTTTATTTCGTCAACTATCAGAGACTGAATATATTCTTTTATACAAAGCAGTAGCTCATTCTGAGCAGTCTTAGAAGTATAGCGAGCATTCTTTGCGCATGTTTTTAGATGGTTTTCAATAGTTTTGTCACCAGCATTAACTCGCAAATCTAAAAGTGCTTTAAAATTGCCTTGATTAAAACTAGATGATGTTTCATCATCTCTATGCCCTCGTAATGCAATGCCTTGTCTACCACAAAATTCTAAACATTTAATTATTGATTTCAATATTTCCCTGTTTCTTGACACGGTGAAGGAATTTGAGTCAGATATTGAAACATCAATTCGTGCTGCTGGATTTTTGTTTGTAGTTTTAAAGGCAAGTAACTTTGCCATCGAACTTTTATGATAATCACAAGTAGAATGAGATGAAAGGTCGGCCTGTGCATCTTTCCAGTTTTGATATGATTCTGATATTAATTTTTTTGGACGACGATGTGAAGTATCAGGAAAGAAGACGCACGCCAAACAAAACAAGCCGTCACACTTTTTGGAATATGCAATGAAGTCAAACTTCAAGAACCATTCATGAAGACAAGATCTGTTTACAAACCCACACTTTCGCGATTTTAATTTGTACTGCTTTGGAGGAAATTTATAGACTTGACTTGGTTTTCTGTTTTCAATCACGTACTCAATATCTCCATCTGAAAATTTCGCATTTGGAGATGTGTAATCCGATATGTCCTTTTCACTTGTACATGGCCCTTCAGAGGGTAAATCATCAGGACCATAGGAAGATGTGCAGAGGTTTGAAAACTTTTTGGAATCATCCGAAGGTGATTCTGTAATGTGGCAAGTGTCAAATGGATTTGACTTTATACATGGGAACGTGATTGTGCTTGATGTGTCTTCACGTGATAAATCAGATAATTGATCATTTGGAGAATATTCATTGCAAATTTTGCTTTTTGTCAAATTTAAGCATGGTACAAAATGATTTGGCTCCCAGTTTTCAAAATCGTTATTTGTTATGTGAGTCCACATGATGTGAAGAATAGTATCAGGATCTTTGTTTTCAGAGAGAGGTTTAATTATCCCGTTATTAATATTTCTGTTGATAGCAGGATTATTCACTCTTGGATAAATGCTTTGCACAGGTATTTTACATGCATTTGCAAGTGCAAAAAGATGAACAACAGAACAATATGTTCCACTTTTGATGGTTTTGAGAATTTCCCTTTCAAGAATTTTATGAACATTGCCAAAAACAACATTTTCATCACTGGCGGATGACATAATAATATAATCAATGCAAGGTTCACTTGTGCCAAGCATTTTTTTATAAGTATTTTCATCGCAATATAGATGAAAATTTGATGTTAATTCAACTATAGTTCGAACACGGCATTCGATGTGATGCGATTCAGACCATATAAGGCTAATGAAATGGACCTGAAAAGGCAATTACCGTCACCATATACTTTAACTGGAGTTAAATCGCTAGGTGCGTCAGGTGGATAAAGACTCCTTGCGACAACATCTTCTTCTATGGATGGAATTTTGACATTTTGCAATGGAGATGGCAGGGGTGTTCTTTTAATGAATTGCGTTTGAAAATTAACTGCAAATTTAAATGTTTGCCAGCCTTTTGAACTTGCTGATAAAAGCTGATTGTATATTTTGGTAAAATGATCAAAATGGAATGAAGTCATCTTTAATATTATACTTTATTTGATTTTAGTATTTTGTTAAATACAAGACTTGAAGTAATATACGTGGGATAACTATGGCAATAATGCAACAATATCTCGTCACTCAGTAATGTTTTCAAATTAAATGATGCGTAACTCAGTTTAAAAATTAATCTCAGAAAACTCTGAATAATAATAAGTGACAAGAACTATGCGACTAACACGAAGTGCATCCAGATCAGACTTTCGGAGTCACAAAGTCATTCGCCGGCGTTCTTTTACCACTTCAGCGTTCTTTCACTTCAGTGAAGTCAAACGCTGACCGCCAGAGGGTGTATTCAATACCCCCTCTGGCGGTCAGCGTTCTTTTATAGCTTCATACATATTCTCACATTTATGTGAGATTCAATGGGTGTACCACTTCAGTGAAGTCGAACGCTGACCGCCAGAGGGGGTATTTTCGCCCTCTGGCGGTCAGCGTTCTTGTATCGCTTCAGACATATTCTCAAGTTTATGTGAGAATGGCGTTTCTTTACCACTTCCATAGCCGTGTGCTAATTCATATTTATATTTTACACAATGCAATTTTATTTTATGGATTTTACGAATTCTTATTAAGAATAACAAGATTTAGTTCTATAATTTTAGGGGGGGCACAGGCCGGGTGTGCCCCCGTCTGGATCCGCGCCTGGGCATAATAAAAAGGTATTCCTGTATACTGCAAACATGACTATGTTTTTCCATTATAAACTGCACAATAAATCATTCCATGATACTAAATCTGATTGATTTCTTCCCCAATTTTGTTTATATTTTTGTACCTGTATGTGAAAAATACTCCATGTGTTTTGACATTGGAGTACAAAAGTGTCTTTTGCCATAAATCACTTTATTCTTGACATTACTCGATATAAACCTTAACAGTAATTATTCTGATTGCTCCAACTGCATGCAATAAGAAAATCTCAAAATTTAATCTGGTCAGATGAGGAAAATACAGAGCCTTATTATGGATTTAAATCTAGAACTCTTTCTTAAGAGACAAATACCCCTGTCCCAACTAATATTTTACCTTGTGGCCAAGTAAACCTACACATCTAAATGTGGTACACAATATATCATCTCGTAATGGTATACATTTATTCCAAATTTGATTAAAATCCATCCATAGATGTGAAAGTTATGGAGCACGGTTATGGACACAATTTTACATGGACAAGATGATCGCTTTATACCCACTAAAATTAAGTTTGTGGGGGTTGGTGGTGAATATAATGACTTAAAAAAAGATTAGGTACTTACCTTCCAGTAGAATAGCTGGAGTGTCGTTACTTGGTCCTGAGATATATGTGAACCCATCGCTTTGTTGTGAAGATGTGTTAAAATATGGTATGAGATCCAACACATGTCTTGACTGAATATCTATACTGAAACCTGAAATAATTAACATTAAACAATTAAAATTCAAAATCTTGGATAACAGAGCAATTCGCAAACTCTCACATTAGAATGGGGTTCGCCACTGTGCCATGTGATCAATACCTCTTTAAAGTTTGTGTGGATTGTTTTGGGAAATGTTAACATCAGAAATTCTCAGAAAAACATTGTTTTTTTATGGGAAAACATCATCTTATTCAATTCCATATCCATTGGAAATACCGGTACGCAGAAACGTTAGGGTGTATCACATGGTACAAGGCGGACCCCATTTGCCCAAGTGGGATTCAAACCTAGGCAGTGAGAGGTGCTGTACATGATCCACTTGTCCATCAAGATCCCAGCCAATCTGTAGACAAAATGAACAAACAATACTTTTTTGTAAGCTGTCATCAAAGACCAATATCACAATGCACACAAATATATTTCATAATGATGTTTTTTCTTTTAATATTCTGTAACTCTGTGAACTTTCAAATTGGAAAGATTTTACTTTGTTGTTCAACACTTAATTGCAAACTGACAGATTTCAGATTAAACCAAATAAAGGTGAACAATTCCAATAAAACTCGAGATTAAACCTTAACATTTTCCCTTGCTATAAATCTCTAAACTAAAAATTCCTCTATCAATAAGCCCATTTTTCTTTACAAAACTTCTTTACTGGATCTATTGCAGTGCTTTATATTTTTTGCTGTGTAACTTTCAATTGTATTTTCATTCAGAAATCAATTTCTTTTTCTTCTCTGAAGCATGATTCCCTACTTTCCATTTTAATATAACAAACAAATAAATACAAAATAAAAAAACAAAAATAATCTTACAAACAGACATTGTGATTCTAACCAGTAACCATTTGAATATATAAGACAATACTTAATGAAATGATAGAGATGATGTTGCGATTCTAGTCATCTCTCCATTTTCATTGAGTATAAAAAAGCTTTAACCAAATGTAGAGATTCTAGTCACAGAAGTTCTAGTACATAAAACTTAATGAAAATGAATGACTGGATTAATTCTGATAAGTACAAAACAACTTATGAAATAATAAAGACATTGCGATTCTGGTCGCCTTCCATTTCATTAAGGACAAAAAAGGCTTAAAACAATAGAAATATAAGGATTCTGGTCCAGGTATAAAAAATTAGTAAAATTAAAAGGAAAACAGGATTGATCCTAAGTACAAGAAAACCTCATAAAATAATAGAAATATTGGGATTCTGGTCATAGTAGGGTATGAAAAAATTAGTAAAATCAAAATTAAAAGTTTGAATGGGATTCAATCCTTTCACTAAGATAAGTACAAAAAACCCTATAAAATAATAGAAATATTAGATTCTGGTCACCCTATCATTTCATTAAGTATAAAAAACATCTTAAAACGATAGAAATATAGAGATTCAAGTCACAGTTGTAAAAACTTAATCTTTTCATTAAGACAAATACAAAAAAACCTTATAAAATAATAGAAATATTAGGATTCTAGTCCCTGTTTATATGCTATAAATAGCCCATCAATCATGCTTTAGTTGTTTAACAGGAAGACATGTTGAAATCATTATTGGGAAATTAAAGAGACAAAGAACTCCATAAAACACACTAATAGCATGTTTCCTTCCAACCCCCTTCCATATTTCAAGTACCTTGTGAGATTTCTATCAACAATAACTGACATCTACTAAGAGGATCTGAAAAAAAATCTTGACCACAGCTTTTGAAGTCCAGATTAAGTATTATAAGAGCGGTCACTTAACACCATCTTTCAAATAGATTGTAAATAAATTCTGAAATATGACTTCAGTCCGGCCAAATTGACCATGATGGAATAACCAGGTGTTAAAAAGCGAATCTCATACTGGCTGTATCTTTGAGATGAACAATATTGAAAAATTTAACACTAGAGATATGTACTGGTACTAGCTAAGTGGTCAAAGAAATTATTATATACTGCCAAGCCCATTCATAAATAACTACCGGTATATAAATTAACATTTGCCCTAGAATTAAATATTATGATTTGAAATATTGGAGTTTCTGCAGTATTTAAAAGTGACATCTTAACATACTGATCTAAATGTTTGCAACTTAATAGCTTTTCTTGAAAATAACATTTTTTTTAGAATTTTTTTGAAATGGGAAGAATATAAAAATAAGTGAAAAGTATTTTAAACAATTAAATTTTTGAGAAGGTAAAATCTGCAATATTTTCAATTCCTAAATTGTTAGTTGAGAATTCCATGAAAAGTAAAATTTGTCAATTATGGATAATGCCATAGACAAGATTTACACTGTGGCTATGTGAAATACTGGATGAAGTCTGATTAACAATCTGTGGCTATGTGAAATAGTGGAAGGAGTAGGGTTGTTAATTCAGTATTGCCTGTTTAACACTGTTTTATAAAGGGTAAAGAAAACACAATTTTTTGCCAACACCACACGCTAATGGCTGACACTAGTAGACTATTTTACAGCCTTGATGAAAATGTAACAAATATATACTGGCATCACAAAGTACCACCCAGTACAGATCTAACAGTACAAAACGATTAATACTTCATCACATCTACTATACCAAAATAGTACTGAAACAAATCATTAAGACTTTTTTTGAGAAAAACCAAAATTTACTTCTTTTAAAAGAAAATGTTATCATCTACATATCATAAAAAAATTCAAAACTTTTTGCATTTGAAAAATTATCACAAGTACTGAGCACAAAAGGCACTATTCTCATAACGATACCTGATCGAGTTATAACTGTTGCATTATGGGTCTTAATACTGAAATAGATTTTGCTGCAAACATAATTATTCTTTTCTTAACCAGTCAGTCAATGCCAGTTATAACTTCAAAGGATAAACGTTTAACAGACAAGAAATTGCTTTTGTCTTTAAAACCAATTTTCCTAAATGCTGATGCTGACAAAAATACACTCCTAACCCAAAACATTAGTTTATATATATATATATATATATATATAGTACAGACCTGTCAAAAGTTTAACACATTTTCAGTGTTCAATCTAGAAGGGGCCCTCGCATCATTGGCTCCAAAATAATAATTTTGTCCCATAATAATACTGTCTGTGGGCCAACCCTGGCCCATCTTTTTCAACAGTCCTAGTTAAGTTTCAAATAAACCTATTTCAACATCTTTTCATTTTTTATTACACACTAATATTGATCAATTCAAATAAAATGTCTCAGAAATATTATAAAATGGACCCAATTTATGAAAATCTGTCTGGTTTAACTAACAAACTAACTTACAAAAAAGTCAAAGCTTGGCTGTTGAGTGGCCTAGATTTAATTAGCTATAGTGACTTTAAAGATAGGTAATAGCTGCTGAAAACTTTTCGAGATTAAGCTAACGGGGGACGGAGATAAGCTGCAGAATCAGCACCAATTTGTTACCTTAGTGTTAAACTTTCAACAGGCCTGTACTATAAAGTGCAAGAAATGTGACCTTAATCATGTCTGTAGATGTCGGTAATGAGGCTTCTCTTGTACATATAATATGTATGAATATATATCGCATCTAAAAGCGTCTTTGGTTTATTAATGTTCATATTTAACCGAACAAGTGATTGATTTTTGTCTATTAAGAGTTTTAAGAGCAGCGAGTGTACTGGATCACCCAGTCTGATACGAATGTCAAGTTATAAATATAAAGTGTCAATATAATCCAGTCCTACATGTATTTTGGTTGGTATGTGTTAATTGCATTTTTAAAAGACATTTTTTGTAACATTTCTGAAATGCTGCATGTTAAAAAACACCATATATAATGTTAGCTTTTATTTGCTTTTAGTAGCCTTAGCTATTTAACTTTGAGTTTTTAGGATCCTTGATTCACATCAGTGTTCAATCCAGAAATGTAGTTTGAAGGGTCATCCTGGTCAAGGTGTTAAAATACAGGGACCTTTGTTTTTACAAATTGAGTTGAAATTATAAAATAATTATTAGTAGATGCGTGTTATTTGAAAAGATCAGTATGGAGTCAAAGAAAACAATGTAAAAAAGATGAGGAATGGTTCTGAATTCAAATTTATCCAGGGGTTTCAGTTTTCAGATTTGAAACAGCAATAAACGGAACAGTTGAGACAAAATAATGACCGAGTTACCCATGGTATTTGAGAAAACAATAAATGTCTAAATTGATAACTTCCACAAGGAACTTTGATTTTGACTTCCCATTTATGCAAGGGTTTGATTTTTGGACTTGAAACAAATAGAATAGTTGAGACAAAATTAGGACTTCAAGTTCCCAACGGTATTCCATAAAATGGTGTTTGTATGATTGAAAGTTATAACCTAACTAGAAATGTGAAGTTTATAACATAAACCATCTTATGTAGAGACTGGAATGTGTGTTGATGTGTATTAGGGGAACAGAGTGACAGTGCTACCTACCACATAACACATGTTATGCTCTATGTGCATATTCAACATAATATATAATATTTCCAAAAATATTCACAGCAACAGGTATGCATTCTGTCTGCGATATTTTTCACCTATTACGCATTCCCAGACATAAAAGCATGTGAAGTAAAAAAACGATAATTCATAAATTTATACAAAAATGATATGCTTGATGATTCAAGATTTCCTAAAAATCTGTGGTATCATCATTGGTGATCTTGATCTTGAATATAGGGTGATATATCTTGCTAACAACACCTGACATTACAACATTAAAATGACTGGCAAAGTTCTGGATGGTGTGCAGCATTATAAATGCCACCAGGGTTATAATTTGTATAGTAGATTACTCTTTTTCAGAAGGAGAACATTTATGTAATAACAATCAAGGTTCAATATGTGAATACTTGGATTTGAGAATGTAAATGTTTTGGCAAAATCATATGAAAATGTGATCTACATGCAGTGTCTTTATTGTAGGTCAAGGTAATTGGGGCAAAGTTTTAGGTAAAAATTACTAGGTTTTGCGGATAACCTTGCATTTGTATCCTCGACCAAAATATTAGTTTTGACTGAAAAAGAACCATACAAATGTTGGAATTAAGACAAGATGAACATTTATGTGAAAAACATTTTTTTTAAACATTTATATAGATCTTTTTTGGGGTGGGGGGGGGGGGGGGAGGAGGAGGAGGGGATTGTCATAGCTACTGGTTTTGCGACAAAAAAAAAAAAAAAAAAAAAAAAATTAACAGTAAAAACAAAAAATTCTCAACACTGATATTCCCTCTGGATTGGAGGCTTTAGTGGGCAAGTCATCTAAAGCATACATTCACAAATCACACTGTCTCTCATGCTTAGGCTTTTAATCCCACTCTGCAAAATCCTTGTGTGAAAAAGTTTGTCGGATTTCTTTGCCTGAGGTGGTTTTCTTTTGTTACTCTAGTTTCCTCCACAATTCTAGAACTAACTGCCTCGAAGTAAGTGACATTCCCATTACTTTTACTCCATTCCCTTTCATGGGACATAAACATCATGTGAATTATTGAAAAGGTATTCAAAAACAATTCCGATCCCAAATAAAAATTCTCCAATTTGATTTATTACGTTCTAAAACTGACCATTCTAGCTAGCTTTGTTTAAAGTTTGTTAGATAGAGATATCACTTAGTCAGATGAAGGGAAGATTTGGGATGGGAGTGGATGGGGGATTCTTCTTACTGCAGTAGTGTAAATAAATACATATTTATCATTTTTAACAGAAGGGATACTGACAGGCATACCTGGTGATCCTATCAAAACTATCCAAAATTTGTAACATCCAATCAAGAAAGGATCGTCAATGAACAAAAACAACAAAAGTTTTAAAAGCATGACCACACCGTGGGGAGGTTTATTAAGTGTAGAATATGATTAATGACCAACCTCTCTACCCAAGTACATTCTATCAAAACAATCCAAAATTTGAAATACCCAATCAAGTGGGTATTGTCAATAAACAAAAAAAAAAAAAGAAAAAAAATTTTTTAAATCATGGCCACACTGTTGGGGAGGCTTATTGATTGTACAATATGATTAATGACCAACCTCTATACCTCAGTACATTCTATCAAAACTATCTAAAATTTGAAATACTTAATCAAGTGGGGATTGTCAATGAACAAAAACAATAAAAAAGTTTTTAAAAGAATGGCCACACTGTGGGAGGCTTATTAAGTATAGAATAAGATTAATGGCCAACCTCTATACCTCAGTACATATAGGTATGGCTTACACCTACACCTAAAATACCAGTACTCATATTTTTTCCCTATTGTTAGTTTTTAATGGTTTTTACAAATCACTCCTTATTCCTACAGTTTCCTCAACAAATGCTGAAAGAACGGCATTGTTCATCTGCCCATCTAGTCCAGCAAACTTTGGTACTGGATTTGAGATTACTTGTACGGTCATAGGGGCCATGATTACAGAGTGGTATTAAGTACTAACATACAGATTATAGTACCGGTTTGAATCTAATTAAAGATTTTACAGGTCACATGCCAAGGCACTCTGGTTTCTTTACCATCCCAGAACTGACTGCGGTGATAAAATTGAAAAAATCTTGACTAAGGTATTAAGCACAATTAGTCTCCTCAACTCACACTCTTATGATCATACTTGTGCCTGTATTTCCTGCAGCCAAGGTAAATTAGTTTTCAAGATTTTGCTGAACTGAAAATGTTAGGATCTCCAGAACCACTTGACCAAAAACATTCAAATTCAAACTTGACTGACTGAAGTACTAACAGACATAATGGCAGAAATAAATGAGGGAGTCATGAAAATTACACAATATCCCTGTCCTATATAGACGGAGTAAAAAAATCATCACATCTAATATTACTTTTTATCTTAACTGAATTTATTATATTATTGAATACATTTTATTTAATAAAGAAAAAAAAAATTTTAAAGAATAACTTATACACGAAACTGAAGAGAAAAAAAAATTATAATACATATATACATGTATTTAAATATATCTACTGTACACTGGTATATGAAAATTTTTTGTTACGTTTACCACCTTGTAGAAAATCATTATACAGTAATACAGGTGGTTGTGTCTAGAAATGATGCAAGAAGACATGAAAGACTTAACCAGTCTACCAGAAAACAAACATAGTTGTATTAAATCCGTCAGCATTTACATTGTGTGGCGCAACGGCATGATGCCAGATCTCTAGCAGAATGCCGACAATATATACAGTGGAATTCCTTAGCTAAGGTATGTTAAACCTATATCAGGATTATCTAACATATAAAGGTGTTTTTCACACTTAGAATCATCTGTATAACAGCTGATTCTAAAGTCGGCCTTACTTCACATAGACAGACACTGCAGATCAGGATATAAACCTCGCAAACACTTTAATGAAACTTTTTTTTAAAATTAATAATGAATTGATGAATAAATAAGTTTTTACATCTCAAGTCAAGATTATCTCAATTGAGGGCTGAACAGTTAAACTTGTAAGATAAAGAAAACCTGTAAATTGATCTTCATTAACTATTTTAATTTAATAATACAGGTTCAAATAGCATACACATAGGGACAGGGGTAGAAGGATTTAAACAAGGGATATTCAAATGTTTGAATGATGCTAGGTTACAATGCTTAATTGAGAATTGAAAAGCAACATAATGATTCAAAGGAAATAAATGCTACATCTATTTTCCAAGAGAAGCATATTATCCCCTTTGAGATTTAATGTTGACATGGTCAAATGCTTCCAAAAAGGATCTCATGCATTTCCTTAATTGTTACCAAATCTCAGTCCTTAAAAATTTGACATACAAGTATTAAATCCATCACATCATGAAATAAGATTCAACTTTGGGCAACAAAGAACCTGCCATCTCTTACTTTAATCTACATCTTAAACGGGGCCAATGAATTTAGTAACTTTTTTTGGCTCAAATCTTGAAACTTGGCCCATCTATTGCAGTAAGCTCTTACTTTTGCTCACATCTTCAAACTTGGCCAATCATATTCAAGTAAGCTCGAACTTTGGCCAATATCTTCAAACTTGCCCCATCATACTGCTATAAGCTCTTAATTTAGCTCACATCTTAAAAAGGGCCAATAGTTTAACAAATGAAGGATTAAATATGCCCGTTCATCAAGTTTGTTGAAATAATCCAATTTTACACCTGCATAATTTCTGATAATGTATGTATCATGTAGCGTAATTATAGTATGCACCGATTTACATAAAAGGAAGCCAAAAATCTTCAACAGATTAACTTAATTAAGAGTGATTATTTTACGATACACTGGATAAAATTTATCTCTCTGCAGTGATGACATAATCGTTAAATATCTGAATAAAACTCGTAATGAAATCAAACTCATGACAACTTCCTGTGCGGAGCAAGTGTAAATCTCGACTGATACGAAACAATTGTACAAATTAAAGAGATTTATTATAGAGTTTTAATAAGCAGAGATAGTTTCCAGCTCTTCTTCGAAATCTCCATCGTAAATAAATCGAGACAGTAAAAAACCCCCACCCACAATAACTATTAAAAATGTCTGGGTCCCTTGCATGTATCTAGTCGCACAAATTATATATTAGGAAACAACCACCTGTTAGCAAAAAGCAAAAGAATCCAGATTGCCTGTCTACTTCTAACTGTGTAGCATCAGCGGCAAGCCAGGGCAAAGTTGAAGCAAAAACCATTTCTGTACCCTATAACATTGCATGATCCCAAATTATATTTAACCATTATATTTCGCTTATCACTGCTGACTCAACAAGATGAGATGAACCAAACATCAAAAGACTTTAAATGATAAATACTCTATGTATAAAAAACAAACATTGTATTGATCCAGAAAAATGCTTTATAACATCGTAAACAATGTTCTTTTTTCGAGACAAGCGATACTGTTAATTCTCCGCAATTATTTCCTGATACTGTAGTTCAGTTGGTAAGAGAATTTAAGTTTCTGGGACGAGAGATAAAAAACAAAACGGAAATGAAAAGTCACCTATGATTCACATACAAAGTTGGCATAGGTATAAAGTGTCAAATTCTTGAGTCCAATTACTCGTTCATTACAAATTTCGGCACCTGAAATTGTCAATCACTCGTGTTAGATCACAATAAAAAGCCGACATAATTGAAAAGGTAACACATAGATTTACAGCTGATGGTGAAAGTAACAGATTTAGTAATCCCTCTACTTAGATATAAAACCTTTAATTTTCACACAATTAATGACATTTCTGACTTCTAATTTGGTAAAAGGCTTGCATAATTCAGCAGCAATTTTAAATGTTTGGAATATTTTATGCCCTTGTTTTTTTTAAAATTGATTTTTGGTTTTTTGCAAAGACTGACAAATAAGCCATATTAATTAAATCATGAAATTCGATCCTTAATATTTGTGAGATATGGAATTGCACAAGTTGGGTGGTTTTCCATGAAATTAATAGTATTCCTGAAATTTGTAACATAAACGTTTCCAAAAAATTCCATTCAAATGTTGGTCAGATCATCAACATTTTAACTCGACCCACAGGACAGGTCACCAACATTTCACATGACCCATTGGCCAAATCACCAAACATTTCACATGAGCCTTGGCCAGATCACCAACTTTTCACTTTACCAAGTGACCAGATCATCAACACATTTGCACTTGCCTTATTGGTCTGGGTTGGGTTGCACAAAGCTTAATTAAACCATAAATCATGTCGTGTTGTGCTAATCATGGTTTAATTAATGATTAACTCTTAATTAAGCTTTGTGCAACCATGCTCTAATCACTAAAATGTTTGGCCAGATCACCAACATTTAACTGGACATTGATGCTAGATAGATCACCAAAATTACACTTGACCTGTTGGTCAGATGATCAACATTTTCAATTGCACAACAGTCACTTTAACTTGTCTAGGGCAGTGCGACTACTTGTCAGATTAGTGTACGGAATAACTTAATATGTAAAAATTATATATATACACTGTGTGATTCATAGCACACACAGACAGTGTACTTGCACAATGAACTATTGATAATATCTTGTATAAATATATGTAACATTTTTTATCTATCTAGACATATATATAAAAAAAAACATAAACCAATGCTTTTTTCATTTTTTTTTCTTTTTTATGAATGCAGTGTACAGAAAGCTGATGAAAACACTATGAAAGGTATATATTTAATGACTGATTAAAATAAACATTTTTTGATAAAATATTTCTAAATATATATATCATTAGGTACTCTTAGACATATTTATCAGAACAAATCATTAACCAGATTTCGTGGGATGTATGTGCTTTTGAAACTTGCACATGCCGTAATAGTGAGAACGAGGAAAAGATCGTGGGTGTCTGCCTATCAGGTAAAAAACCATATCAATTGGTATTATTATATTTCAAAGCATGCAAAACAAAAAGATAAATGTCGAAAGTTAACTGAAATAATTAATTGCTAATTAGGAGTATATAAAAATATACAGGTGTAATCAAAATGTAATCTGAGGGAATAGGAATGTGTGCATTTACCTACCAGAATATATACATTTTATGCAATAACAGACAATGGAAATGTGAGACAACAGTGCTAAATTGTTGTAGGACTTATTCATTATTGGCCTGAAGCAGTTACAAGCTTTAATCTAAAAAGAAGGTTAGCTTTATGCAAGAATGGCAAATGTCTTTGGTTATGGGTCTTGATACTGGTCGTCTTGGTGAACGTTTATAAACTTACTGGTTATAAATCGTTTACAAAATGTACAATACATTATAATCACTCATTGATAGTGACCATTGGTTCAACTGACGTATCGCTGGTCACGCCCACAATGTTTTGTCGAATAGCCGGATGTTTGATTTATATACAAAAAAGAATGAATACTCAGCCTGAATAGCGTCATTTAATGACGTCACTGACACTAGTACGTCATTAGTTGTTGTGACGCTGCTTTGGTACTGTGATGGCTGCCAGCGTCGGAACATTGCGGGTGTGGTCGGCGATACGTCAATTGGTACAGTACAGACCTGTTTCAGTCAAGCTCAACTCCACTCCTCATAAGCTATATATCGTCTTTTTCAGCAGCTGCTATCTTTCTCTTTGCAGCTTTTCGGCCAATTTAACTTTTCATATGTTGGCCACTTGGCAGTCAAGCTTCGACTTTTTGTTAGATCAGTGTTTAACTTCCGACAGGCCTGTACTTTATACCAATGAAAGCAATTAAACAAGCATTACTCCTAATAATATATATATATTTGCAGCGATTTCCCTAAATTTTGTTGCAAAGGGTTTATTGACTAATCCAACAGTCCAGGGGTCAAGGGGGTACACCTAGTCTGAAAACGATTTTCAGGTCTTCTGAAGGCAATTTATGGATTCTAACTGGCCAATTTGGACTTTTAGGTGGTCAAATTAGCATGTTGTCGGCTCTTAAAGAAAACACTGTATATGTTGCACATAAAGTGCTGATCCTACTTGTTTAAGTCCCCTATGTTTTTACTCAGTCTGGGCAAAACAAAAATGAATATATTTAAGGTGCGTGGGTGGTGGAAATAATGTTTTACACCCCAGTCAAGGTTAATTCACTACTGAGACAATCAAACCTGAAATGGTGGAGGAAACCGGAGGATTTTAGAGAACATAACATTCTGTAAACAAACTAAAGTACATGGAGTATAATTATTTAGACTTCTGCCAGCAAAATGACACACTTGATTTCTGTCACTAGGATATGTCCCATTGGGAATCAAACTATGACCCAAAGAAACACTGCTATCGGTCAAGGCCCAGGACCTTCTGAAGCATTTATGAAATATGTCTAAATTGCTTCAACATAAAATTAATGAAACACATCTTCTGATATGAGCTGGAGCCTCCTTACATTACAACAAACCTTTTCAAATCTCTTACTATCCCTACAAATCCCACAGGGAAGGTAAGAATCATTAATTGTGACCTAGATTACTTGCTATGGACATCTTGGCTTCTCTGATTTTTTGGAGACTTGGACTACATTTCATTGAAACAATTTACATGATTCATATAAATATGATGACTTACCAGGTAATTGTCAATAGAATCTTGCATCACTCGATCAGAATTCATTATGCTTAATAACATCATCATTAACAAATATATATTCTTACTAACTAACTGAACCTCTCTGACAAGATAAACAGAACCAGAAGATACCAATTATTAAACAAAAAACCCAAACATTGCTGGATTATAGTTCTTTTTCTTCCTTTTCTTATCTGCCGTTGACGCAAAGTGCATATGAACAGCAACTATTGCATGTTAAAAGATGCATTTGGTATTTCATATATGTAACCGATGATGCATATTTTCGCAGTGTTGCATCACAGTATAGTGCACCGAGGTTATTCATAATAAATGCACATTACTGCATTGTTAGTTACATCATTTATTGTTGCTGAATGTTGGGGTGAAGGAGAGAGAGAAAAAAAGAAAAAAACCATAAATATAACTGCACATAACTGCATTGTTACATGAGTGAATGATGAATGTAGAGTTGAGGTGAAGGAGAGAAAAGAAACGGAAAGAAAAAGAAAACACATATGATGAGTGATGGAAATGAAAATTGGCCACACATACATTATGAAAACCAAAAAGAATGCATTACACATCTAGCATTATTTTGAAAACTGACAAGAGTAACTGAATGGAGGAGATATGTGAAGAAGGATTGTGAATAGGAGCGGAATTGAGTGGTTTACATCCCAGTCAAGATTCTTCTACTTGTACCAAGATGATCAGTTCTGGGATGGTAGAAAGGAGTAAAGTAATGGTGTTTTATAAATTACATTCCAATCAAGATTCTTTCACTTATATTGTGGTTATCAGTTCTGTGATGGGGAGTGGAGTAATGGTGTTTTTCACCCCAGTCAAGATTCTTTCTTTTATATTGAGTCAGTCATTTCTGAAATGATAGAGGAAACTGGAGTACCTTGGAAAAACCACAATCTTTGACATGCTAAATGTCAAACTTCTTTCTCACACTTGGATCTTCCTGAGTGGGATTAGAACTAGTTGCTGGGAGGTGCTGTTATCCACATGTGCATACTTTGGACCTCTCAGCCATATTCTTGAGATAGAAAAGGATTAGGATACAGATAATAACTGCATTGAGAATAAGGCACAAATGAACAATTTAGCATTACAATCTATAATGCACTCACGAGCTATGAAATTGAATATTTTTTTCATTTTCATGAATGTCAGATATTAACAGATTGGTCAAGGAACTTTGTCTGCTGTGCATGTACTTGCCAATACATCACAAAAATTTGAAAAAAAATTCTCATCAAAGACTGGCAAGAGTTATAAAAATGGCTATAAAATTAAGAAAATATAAAAATTCTTAATAAACTGGCCATAAATTTAGGAAAAATATAAAAATTCTTAATAAATTGGCTATAAAATTAGGAATAACTTGAATATAAAAAATCTAGGGTTCTGAACACGGACAAATCTGATGAATTTTGAAGTTTACAATCTCCCTGATGTACTGACCACCAGGTAGTATCTTATACTGATGTACTTTTTAATGTCTAAGTGATAACTTTATCCATTTACACTGCACTGAAAACTTATCTCAGTAAAGACTATTTTACAGGAAGTAGAAAGGTATTCTGGGAATATTCATTGATAAACAAGCTATCAATGCCCTGGGTTTTATATCCCTATAATTGTTTCTGTAGATATTGAAGTATTAAAATTTTATCTCTAAATATAGAAAAATTGTACTTAGTTTAAAAGATAGCGAATACACATCAGATAACAAAACTGAAACTTTGAATATATGTGGAGAACTTTGGCTGTCCAATATTGAATATCATAGGGTAGCAAAATCATATTGATAGGTCATGCATTTAAGCCCAAAATGTGCTGCATTTCAAAGCCTTAGACAAAACAATTAATTTCAATGTTCCAGTCCAATCAGCTTATGAAAAATATATATTAACGGAATTACAGGGGTTGGGTATTCCATCTTGTATTCTTGTGTAGCTTAATGCCACAGTTGCTGAGTGTTCTAAAGTGCTGACTTACAGATCACACAGAAGACTTCTTATTGTCCAAGATCTCACAGATCCATTTGCTTAACACTTGGTCAATTTGCTTGCAGCAGGTCAGCATTTCTCTCCAGGTACTCTGGTTTCTTCCGCTATTCCTCAACTGACTACCTCAAAATATGATAGAATCTTGACTTGGGTTTAAAACACCATTATATGCAATCCAACCAATCATGATGTCAACCAATTTTTTTAAAATATGCCAGACCTTGGGCAGGATGACCACAGCAACTACAGTTCTAAATTGAACACAGATAGTGTATGTAAAACAGAATGTAACATAGACATAATATTCTGTCAATGCTATTGGTACAAATGTATCTCAAGTTCATTAAAATTTGCTTATAGATATTTTAATTAAAACCTCCTCCTCCTCAACATTTAATTGCAGTCATTCATTAATATAGCCTTCACTTTCAATTAATGCAATTTCAATACTAATCAACCAAATGAGGATAATAATGGTATAATTTTGTATACCACCCACACCGGATATCTATTGACATGGCAAATAAACAAATAAACAAATGTAAACAAAACAACAATAATAAAGCTCTTTAAATTTCTCTTTTGAAATATTAATATAGACCATATTGATAACCACACACAGATTGATCCTGTCCCATTTGTAACTGAAACCTATTATCAAGATCACCGGGTATAGATTTCCCTTATCTAATTAAGCCAAAAAATATCTATTGTAGCAAAAATACCTCCCCTAATAACTCTTAATATGACTCCCCCACTTATGAATATCGAATAGATAATTAGCCTTATCAGACCTTGTCAAATTGTCACCTTTTTATACCTATTTGACAACATTCAATATCTCCCCCACTCCCCATCAAAAATAACTTTTAAACGATCTGACAGCTGCCATTTTAGTTTTACCATCGTTTCATTTACTAAAAATAAAAGCCAAATTAAAATAAAGTGATGAATATTTCATTGAAATATTTGAATTTTTTAAACGTCTGGTTTGTTTTTCCTCCGTTTCATTTATAGAATATAAAAGCGAAATTATAATCTAAAAGATGAGCTTTTTAAAATGAAATATTTGAATTATATTCAAAAGGTCTGGTTTTGTTTATTATAAATGTATATAAAAAGTTTGTAGCATGTCAGTTATTGAGTTTAGTTTAGTAGATAAGAGAATGACTCTATTCATCAAAATCCGTATCTAGGGATGATTTATGGTTGATCAGATATAACAACAAATAACCCATTAGAACCACCAAAAATCTATTTCTATAATTCATACACACACACATACTTAATATTCTGTAAACTTTGGCTTCCTTTTAATCAAAAGTTTCAGATTTCTCAAACTTGACATTTTTCCATTTTCGTAAGATATACACTATTTTTTCAATTTTTCTTTCAATTGATGCAATAATCTACTTAAGAAGAAAATTTACAGTACAGGCCTATCAAAATTTAAAATTGTGTCAAATTGGCAGCTCATCTCGGTCCCTTGCTAGCTGACGTATCTCAACAGCTTTTCAGCAGCTGCTATCTACCTCTCGGCAGCTTTTAAGCCATTAAGCTATCCATGTCTCTGCCACTCTGTAGTTTAGCTTCCACCTCCCTGTCGTTAGCTCAGTGTTAAAATTCTGACAGGTCAATACTTTACCAAGTACTTCTATTACACAACACAAATTTAAGATTTCTGTATAGATCAAAATTTTAGTTTTTTTCTTCAAATTTTGACAGTTTTCCATTTTCACAAGAAACACTTCAGATATATTTATCAATTTTCCTTCAATGAAATCAACAACTAATCTTTTAGAAAGAAAAATCCATGTCTTCATTCAAATTATGTTTATAGCACTACACAAATTCAACATTTTGTATGAGATCAAAATTTTAGATTTCTCAAATTTTAGATTTCCATTTTCACAAAAACTCATGATGAAAAGTAATTTAGTCTTTTTTCAATTGAAACAACATATTTCATAATCTATTGGGAAAACTTAATCTTTAAGGCATTACACAAATTCAATAGTTTGTCGAGATAAAAAATTCAGAGCCGCTTGCAGTCATGTCAGTAATTCACTTATATCAAGACAGTCAGTTAATAAAAAGTGGAAGAAACGAGAATCCCCCCAAAAAATCAACTTTTTTTGCAAGTTGGATTACAAGCTAGGCAATAATAGGGATTGTGATACTTAAGTTCATTTAAAAGGAAGGGTAAATATGTACATTTAAACTAGCTATAAACAGTACTGAAAATACATGCAAGTCAACAATCTCTATCCAGGTCCAATATTTTCAACATTTTGTTGGAGAGAGTAAGTCCTGAAAAAGTAACCTTGCTGCTATACATACACATAAAGCATCTCATATATAAATTGTGTTCTCTGTATAGTCTTCAATCGGACAAGATACAATTTATGTTGGGAATAAAACACGGTAATTTGTACAAAATGCTGGTGTAAAACAAATGTATTGTGCGGTCTGTTTGGAGTTAAATCACTCATACAAGTAAAATGATCCTTGTTTTTTATGTTGTTTTATCTCATGTTTCTGATTATTCTCTATCTGAATTTGCCATAGCAAGTTTTATTGCTGATACCAGTCCGTGATTTATAAAATTTAATCTTCCACCCCTTAATTCATAATGGAATAAGCTTTTTCTATTCATTTTTGTTTTTTTTTCTTTCTTTTGATTTTAATAAATCTTTTGATTTTAATATAAATTCACATTAATTTGATATTATACCAGGGATGAAAAGCAGTATAAACAGAATGGGATTTCAAACATGTATCCAGTGATGCCCACTAAAACAGGCATGGCCATCATTGCCATTGGTTATAGAAATGTATAATTCTACACCTTCCCATAAAATGGTGTTATACAGGATATAAAATGGTTCATTTTGGTAAATATTAGAAGAAAACAATTGGGCAGAAATGTTTTAAATCTAAACAGTGGCCATTTTTCTTGAAAACTTCTGAAATTAATCTACAGGTACATTGAGCACCTTGACAATATGGCAGACTGAACTTGAAATGTGGCCAGTAGCTCATTCAGTAGAGCATCCTGCTACAGTTCACTGGTTAAAATTTTATTGGTTTTTCACTATAGCTAAACTTAACAGTACATGAGTATTGCACTTCACTCAGCTGACAATGTGTTAAATTACCCATGTTAGTCACATTCAACTTCACACTGAAGCTCCAAGCTGAAACTTTTAATTATTCATAAAAATCTACATGCAAACACTTCACCATGGCAATATTTCAATGTCATGCAGCTGTAATTTCCAATGACAGAAGTGTTGCTGAGTCTATGTATGTTCAATAAGTATAATCTAGATTTTATGTTTCTGTGCTGGAATGTTACGTAACAATCATCAATAATAATGATATATCGTCAAGTTTTCTGTGAATTTCTGTCCCAGGAGACAAGTTTTAATCCAGGGCAGACAACAAATTAATCACTCATACGAGCTTATAAATTGCTTAAGGATAGACAAAAGTTCTCGTAAAAAGGTTACAAAGCACATTTCTGTCATCCATCAATGGTCGATTCCCGTGCACCAATTGTGGTTTTTTGTATCGATCGTTATACACAACTGACTGCATGCGACTTTACAATCAAGTTCAGAGATGTGGATTTCGAATTACTGCTTATATAATATTAATGAAAGATTAAAACAAATATTCTTCAGAAGAAAGATCTCCGACTTAATGACTATTTCTGCAAACATCAGATTTATTGATTTATAAAGACAATTTAAATTCCTGTTTTGTAATACGGCTGAATGATGTGTTTCATCACATAAATAATTGAGAAGTAAAATTTATCAAAGATACTGGTTAGTGAGCTAGCTGTTTTAGAAATTTCTCCTGTTATAAACCGAAAGTTTTGGGATATGTTAAAGTGGAATTCTGAAATGAAAGTTTTACTGTTCAGTCAAGATTATTTTATATTGAGGTGGTCATGATCTCGGGGATAGTGGAGGAAACCCAAGTTTGTGGAGTAGGAGACTCAGTCAGACCAAGTAGTCCAAAGTGTTAACTTATGGATCATAGCGCCTCAAATCCCAACTAAGAGAGACCTTAGTGTGAGAAAGTTCAGCGGTTTAGTTTTCCCCACAATCAATGAAATAACTGCCTCGATGTAAGTGAATGAATCTTGACTGGGAGTAAAACTGGATACCTTTGCATTGAAACCTTTGCAAATTTGACAATTATTGGTCTTGGGAAATAATGTGCCAAAATTTCAACACTACATGTACAGAAAAAGAAAACTCAATGGTCAAAACTTTTAAAACTGACATTTTTTCCTGCTTTACACAATTTTTTTGTTGATCTTTTGAAATGGTGCAGTAAAACCAGTCTATTTCTTCAAAAAGTTGCTAACATATAGTACAACAATAAACAATATTTGATATGTATATGAAAATGACCATGACCCTTCAGAAGTACAACAGACCATGCATTCAGTGAGTATACTACTGGAAAACCGATTTGTACAAGGTCGGGGTACAAACTAATTTTTACAGATTTTAAAACTATCATCAGCTGTCTGACATATTGTTATAGTAGATCTCTATCCATTACTATACGCTTGTCAATCATTACCTGTTAATAATACAGGTGCTAACGATCACTTCATGTATATGTATCAGTGCACTATCCTCATGTACAGAGTATGTTTTACACCTATAATATTACAAAACAACTTCCATCAGGTCAAAATAGCCAATAGGTACTTTATATATTTATTATTATTACAATTTACAGAATTGATTTTGAAAAGTTGAACATTTCCAATAAAACCGAAAAATGGTAATTAAGCTTTTTGTATTCATCAAATTTTTGAACATCCATTATACATTTTTCAAAACCTTTTTGTTTAACTATATGTGATATAATTATTTTAAAACAATGAAATGGAGGGGAGTAATGGTATTTTTCACCCCAGTCAAGCTTCTTTAAAATATATCCAAGTAGTGAAGTTCAGTTCATTGATAGTGGAGAAAACCAGAGTGTCCAGAAAAAAACCTGCCAAGCTTCATCAATTGAACCAACTTATAATCAATCAACAACATGAAAAGGTGTATACATGTATATTGTAGCTACAGTAAAACCTCATGATAAAGCCACTTAATAGCTTTGTCCCCTTAATTATCACTGAATTTGAAGTCCCAATATGAATTTATTCTGTTTTCCTTATATGTCTCCCTAAATTTATTTTAAAACCCCTTTATAATGCTAAAATCTAGACTAAAAAATGGTTGCAACAAATGAAGGTTTTACTGTGATTAGGAACATTAAAAGTAATATGTTGAACACTATCCTTTTTATCACTTAACCAATGTGTCTAAAACACAGAAATTCCAATATTTTAACATCAGGTTAAATAACCACTGAGGAAATACACAGCTTAAATTGATTAGTAAGTTTGGCATCATGAATTACTTAGAGACAAATGGTGTCTGCTAAAAGCTCAGTAACATGCTAACATCTAAAACACATACATCCCTATCATCAACAAATTGCATCAGGCCCAAAATAGCCACTAGGGAATAATTAAGTCAAAATAGAAAAAGTGAAATTGATTTGTAACAGTGGTTTTTTTCTGAGTTTGCGAGTTATTAGATACAACAGGTTATATGCTGCTGACAGCTTTCCTGTTTACAACAAGTCCATTTATAAACAAAAGTTCCATCGTGTAAACTAAATTGATTTGTAACAGTTGTATTGTAGGTTACTGAAAATAAGAGTTTACTAGTAGAGTAATGGTGTTTACAGGCTGCAGGCAATAACAATGATAAAGTTTGAGTGTCAAAGGTCAATATTTTTTCTTGGCACTCTGGCTTCCTCCATCATCTCTGAACTAAAGGCCTCATTATAAGTAAAAGAATTTGGACTGGGCATACATCACCATTACTTTACTCCAAACAGTATACGGTCAAACCTGTCTATAATGGCCACCCAAGGGAACCAGAAAACGTGGCCTTTATAAACAGGTTCAAATAATATGAATAAAGAACAATTGGGATACAATTTTTCTTGCCTTTATAAGCAGGTGACCGTTACATAGAGGTGGCCTTTAAGGCAGGTTGGACTGTATGCTAAATGCTTTACATACATGCTTTTTGGACAAAAACATATTAATTGGTAAGGATGGAATTTTAGGAGTGCATTTTATGACCTAAATAAAAGACACTGCATCTCTTCATAAGTTATGAATATAAAACATAAACCAGATACAATGATATTCCTGTACAATAGAAAATAGAAATCCTACTAATAATTCTCTGTGAGCAGATTATATACAGCAGGTTTTTTGATCTACGTGAGACTTGGGATCAATATACACTATGTATGTGAAGATGGAACACATATATCTGTCGGGGATTCCTTACAACATGATGTAAAACTGATAAAATATTGTCTACTTAAAAACTATAATTCTTTATGTAATTGCATTATACTCTGGTCTATAGATTTACTGCAAGCATAAAACATCCCACAATTCAACTTCCTGCTGTTAGTTCCTGCAATCTTCCGACTCGATGTGCCGTACAGGTAATCCATCACCTATAATTTTAACTCTTTAACTCCCCAATCTGGACAGGTTGGTTAAATTACAACTCTAACCTTGTACATGTGTGAGCTAATTTAGCATAACATTCATTTTCCAACCCCCTAATTTATGATCTATTACGAGCAATGAATGAGGTTGGTCTCAGAATCTGGGCCAATTTAAAGCATTCTATTCATTTCCCAAACCCCAATTTACCACATACTAGGATGCCCTAAATTCAGAAAAATCTGTGTAAACCAATTCATCATCATAACATTCACCCCCACCCAAAATTAGAATATGTTACACAAATTCAACAATTCTGTCTTATATTGTCTTATACTGAGGAATCAACAGCTATAGGTGAAATTTTTATGAAATTCTTACCCTTGCAGTATGCTCTGGGCATTAAATACAGGGAGGGTTCTTGAGCATGCCATGCCTACAGTGACATATTGTGTAAGAACAGCTACTACCTATTTTGAAATCTTGTTCAGACCTGGCCAAAGTTCAAACCCTCTGACCTAGTAGTATTGTAACGTAAATTCTAGTTACAATAAAAAAATTTCCCAATGCCGGGAATCAAACCAGAGTCACCCGTTTTTAAAGCGAGCGTGCTACCGTTTTCCCTAAAAGGTACCACATAGGTGAGACATTAGTAACGTCTCTTAACCTGTACATAGTATATACCATACCATGTAGCTATATGTAGTATTTGTATTAAATAAAGCAAGCTTAAGTAACAATTACTTTCTACCACAAAGCATGCAATGCATCAGCTAGAGTATGCGAGTGCCTAAATGGACCAATTCGGCCTACAAATCATTTTCTTAGCTCGTATTACAATGTATTATAATATCAAATGTACAAAAATATCTCAAATATTTGAGATAACATTAATTTAGATATTTGAGATTTTTTAGAAAAAAAAAATTTTCCTAGCTAAAATTACTAAATAATACATCTACATCAAATCAATACTATGACATCTTGAATTCAGAAAAAAATCTTTGTGACATTAATTGTATGCATGTGTAAATGTATCCATGCTGGCTAAGAGCTTCTTGGAGTTTTTAACATAAAAATATGATATATTGTATGACTATATCATAAAACATGGAATTCTATAACTGAAGGCTTAGGTACAGAAAATCTAGTCACACAATGGGACTAAATATATGAGAATAAAGGTGTCATGTACAGCCTGCATGTGCAGTACTCTCTGTTAAATGCTTCCAAGTTTCTTTAATTGTTCACAAATATTTTTGTGTTCAATCTTCAAGGGACCCAGTTTGTATACCATTGGTCTCATAAAAATTTTGTCAAACAAAAATACTGTCTCTGGAACAACCCAGGACCATCCTCTGAGTGCTAGTTGAGTTTTGAATAAATCCAGTTCATACTCGTATGTTATCTTGTTAACCCAATTTTTGAAAACTCAAACTAACAGTTCTAAAATCATGGGCCAGGTAGACCCCACCAACTACATTTAATTGCAGTATTTTGTGACATAATTGAGGGTCATAATTTATAACTGTTTGTACATCCTAGTTAGGAGACACCTGCACTATATTTTCCGATACATTCAATTCATAAATTATAATATATAGTAAACAAGTAAAATAAATTAAACATTAAAAAGTTTCTATATTTAGCTAGCAAACATTGCCATGCTTTGACAGATGATTGTCAAAACATGTTAAAATCAGGTGAGATGGGCGTTTTACACACATGTGTCTGTCTATATATTTGTGCTGACTGTACATTTTTTACCTTTTAAAACCTTTACAAATTGATGACTGGTTTATTACATTTAGAACTGTAAGGATTGGTCTCAATGTCAAAGTTGGCCAAGTGATCTAAGGAGAACATTTACTGATCAAGAAACCTTTAACTACCTTAAGGTTTAAATCATACTTGGGATATTGAATTGAATGATCCCAGTCAAAAATATTTCACTTATATTGAGAGAAAGTTTTATTTTTGCAGTAGGCTAAGGACAATGTGCAGGAAGACTTTTAACATGCCAAGCCTTCTGTGCAAGAACATGCCCTCCCTGTACTACTTGGGACAGATCCTATTTTCAGAAAGTTCAATTGCCGAAGGTTGGTGGCAATTTTGTTTCCGCCACCATCCATAAACTCAGATCACCTCAATATAAGTGAAAGAATCTCAACTGGGCATAAAAAATCTTCATTAAAACTTTCAAACAACATAACATTATCATGATTATGTGGCCTCAATATGTATGTAATTTCTTTTCTCACCAAGTACTTATTCCCTTTTGGTACATTCTTGCTTGCAAATCAGCTATAATGACCAATTACATGTTTTTCAGCTACATGCAGTAATTCCTACATTCTTTTTTAAAAAAAATAATATACATAATGCAAAATGGAGTGCTTTTGGATGGGTATAAAAAGTGATGCAGCAATTAACATGACCTTGATGTGAAGGTCTAGCCATGCTGATGGTGGTATATCTTTTCTGCTTGTTTTATTAGCAGCATATCAAAGAAGATGTCATCACAAATGAGCCCCGAATACACATTCCATGTTGAACACCTGTCCTCATAACCCATACAAGTAATAATTATTTCAGATATAATCTGGCATGTCAGCAAACCTGGAATTATATCAGAACACTATACATACCCTAATTATAAGACATAACTTACTTTTGTCTGGCGTGTAAGAAAAAATGGAATTACGTCACAGCAAAGGCAGTGACAATACAGGTACTAATTCTTTTGTCTGGTGTATTACAAAAATCGGAGTTATATCAGCGACATAAATATACTTCTAACGTGTAGCATGTCAGACATCAGTCACTTCTAATCTGTGCGGCAGTAAAAGTGTAAACGCGGGGACATGCATTTACTATTTGTATATTGGAATGTCAGACAAAATGTTATTAAATATGGGACATGTATCTGGCACATACAGAGCAAAAAAAAAAGCTCCGAGTTTCATTTACCAAATTACAGATAATCTCATAATCTCACTGTGTTACATTTTTGCTCTTGGTTTTATCCATGCATAACAAGAATGTATTCTTATATTGTTGCATAAAAGTCCAATATAAGTGCACAACAGTACATATATATAAAAAGACCATCCATGGGACCAAAGTGATATGGACTTTATAAACAGGTGTCCTTTATACAGATCAAGATTCTTGATAAAGCAAAGTTACCTTATAAATAGTGGCCTTACTGTACAGGTGGTCTTAATATAGAGGTTGTCACTACAATAGTTTATACTGTACATATAACAAGAGGACCATGAAGGCCCTGGGCACTAACCTGAAAATAATTTGCATTTAGCTTGATTTTAGAATAATGTTAATCAGGACATTTCCATGCCTTAAGTTAATTTTTAGAGAAACCTCATTTCAAGATATCTGCACACTTTTATGTTTCACATGGTCTAATAATGGTCAGTGCAAATGCACATGGATTATATAAACATAAAATATTCATGTAAGCTTTATTTACCTTATACAGTTGGAAATTTAGTTTGAAATTTTACCTACTTTTTTTCAACCATCATGACACTTAGCAAAGCTTATGTTATTAAGAGATGATTTTTAAGTTTGATGAAGATTAGGCCAAAATGCCGTCAGTGTTAAATAAAATTGTCTCTTTGAGAGTCAAATACCAAATATCCCAACATTTAAGGTTTCCTATGACCTTTGACCTTTTCGATATGCCCTTGGTTCGTCATGACACCCCTTTGGACAATGAATATTATTCATGTGAAGTTTTATGACAGTTGTCCAAAACATTGATGAGATATGGCCTGGACACAATTTTACATGACAGGCATTGTGATTCCCATATACTACCCATCAAACTACCGGTAGTTTGCGAGAGGTATAACAAGGTGTTGCTTTCTTTGGCCAAGTGACCTACTTTCTTCCCAACATGAACAATATCTGTGTCGTATCTTTTGTGAAGAAGATAATTCTGAGCAATTCCTTTTGAAGATTGGCAAAAAACTAATAGAAAGTGCACCTTTTACACCAAAACTTTCACCATAGAAAACATGTGTCCAATTCCATTACAATCCATATACTGGTAAGTTGATAAAATTTGTGTTAAATTTACTTGGAATTTCCTGCAATACAGGTAGCCCCTCCCTCCCCTTGCATCCTCATAAGCTATAGTATTATGTGAATGTGATAACATGCACAAATTTATAAATTAAAATTGTTATTTTTTTGGTCCCCTCCCATTTCTTCCCCCTTGCAGCCTCATAAGTATTAGTATTTTGTGAATCTGTCACATCATACCTACAGGCATTCATATTAATTTCAATTGAATTTGGGTTTTCATACCCCCCTTCCCCTAGCAGCCTCAAAAGCAAAATTATTTTATAAATGTGGTAACATCCTATCACCAAATCACAACTGCTTACAACAAGTATGCCCAGTTACATCTACACAATCATTCAAATTAACATCAATTAAAATTTGGAATTTTGGTACCCCATCCCGGCCCCTTGCAGCCTCTTTAGCAATAGTATTTTGTGAATGTGGTAACATCATACCTCCCACACAATTATACAGCATTTACCAGATGACCATGACATAGTATATATTAACCAACTATTTTCATTTTTTACCGAGAAGCTGATAAGAAGAACATGTGTGTGGTTTTCCTTCTTTCTCTGCTCTAAGTTTGTCCATAAGTACTGAGACTATATCGTATACCTAAAGGTACTGAGAATTTCATTCATGACCAACTTCCAAGTTTTTTATCATTACACACCACTAATGCAGTGAGATACTGCATTTTTAGACAATCTTAGTATCTGGCATGCCTCACAGTTAGGTATACATTAATATCTGAGCATTAAAAATTTGGTTAGCTTCAATAAAGTTTAATGGTATTTTGAATATTAATGAAAATTGATAAAATAAAGGTCAAGTTGGAATTTGTGTTTTTTTGTTTTTGGGTTATTGCCAGTTAGATAAAATCCAGGTAGGGTTTTCTACTTTGTTAAACAAGAATGAAGAGACCCAAGGGCTTTATCCCCTCAAGGACATGTCCAATAATCTTTTGTCATTTTTGAAAGATAGATTTCACAAATTAAAAGATATAACTTTTGAAGATTTCCCCTTTATGAAGCACAAATGGGACAATATTTCTGCATTTATGCAATTCTGATTCAAAAACCCGTTCATCAAATTTCATTAAATTTTTGCCTGTAGTTTAG
The DNA here is from genome assembly GCA_021292105.1 of Anadara kagoshimensis. Classification (NCBI taxonomy): domain Eukaryota; kingdom Metazoa; phylum Mollusca; class Bivalvia; order Arcoida; family Arcidae; genus Anadara; species Anadara kagoshimensis. The sequence continues at coordinate 45,301,575 of CM037865.1, forward strand.
AGAGGAAAACACTAAAATGTAAAAAGGTCTAAGTGCAGGATGCACAAACACACAAAAGTCCATACAGCATCAAGATAACACATCTAGGGCTTTGGTTCAGGTGAGCTAAAAATACATACTGATATCTACATACCTTATACACATTATTAGAGCATCAAGATTATCATCATTTGAAGGTTACAGGTGTAGTAAGGTACTTATAACACTGTTAAGTAATCACTGAGTACCTTTGACAATTACTGCAATATCACTACAATGTACATGGTACATTCTGCTGACATTACCAGACCACCATAGATAACTTTTATGTACAGTAGTTGCTCCTCTTAGCAGGGCTCCAAGTAGGATTTGGTTTTCACTAGCCTTCTGGTTACCATGTTTTATTTTTACTAGCCAAGGCCAAAATTTACTAGCCAGGGTTAAATATTTTGGTCGCCAAAACAAAAGTTCCCCGTGATCATGCAATGATACAAAAAAGCTGAATTTGTAAAACTTTTAATTCAAATTGAAAGCATAATGAAATTTGACAAATAACTGTGTGCCAGCGGAAGTCGCATATCATCACTGTCATCAAGATCCAGATCATAACAAAGTCTTCTGGCCATTCTTTGTAGGCCACCTTCATTTTTGTTGACAACAATTGCGCATTCTATACATACAACCGAGAAAATTCATTACACCATTTTGCTAAAAACTTTGGCTCGCTTGATGCGGCAGTGGGCATTTGTTGTTCATTATCGGCAACGCATTTTGATTTCGGAATGGATGGTGTGCCGAAACCGAATGAGGACAATTTCCCTTATGTCCTGCTGGCTCGTTTGGCCATGTTGTTTTCTATAGCAATGTGCAATCCGTTGTACGTTTGTATATTAGCAAGGATTATCATAAGTTACAAGCGTTTGTGTGACCTGCATAACACAGACGGGGTTCCTGTGTATATGAGCAGGGGCTATAAACAAACTGTATACAACACTAGCAGCCGAGGTGTACCAAATTACATTGTTTACATGATCATCTTGTGGCTAAAAACGATGTTTACATGATCATCTCCTGGTTATAAAACAATCTTTTCAGTACAAAAAATAAATTTTCGGTCGCAGCCTCTGTATTTATTGATCGCCGTTTGGCGAGTGCATCAGAAATTTACTAGCCATATCTGATTTTTAGTCGCATATGCGAGTAATTTACTCGCTACTTGGAGCCCTGCTTAAACTGATATTATAGAAGTAAATCCTATGTTTGATATGAACTAGGTCACCATTGTGTGTCCATTCCTGATAGCCAAAATCACAACTGACTACTATTTTGAGAAATTATGTCAAAAAGTAACCATTTGCGCAAATTGTAAAAAAATACTATTTTTTTCAAAATTTGGCAACTAATAAATTGCCATTCCCTTATACATCCCCATCCAAAATCTGTTACTTTTATGCTTTTCTTTATTAGCCCTCATTTTATCACCAAACCCTTTATAATGTGAAAATTTGACCGAACAAATCGTGATGATAAAATTGAGGTTTTATTGTAGTGCAGCAGTGTTTAATCTGGAATTTTTTAAAAAAGAGGTAATTTTCAAAATTTCTAAATCACAGTAACATTCACCTAATATTAAATGTGGTCCAATAAGGCCTATAAACAATGGTGTTATTTGGTAAAGTGAAGTATAAATGGCCCTATGGTCCCTTTAAGAATGAGCACAGTGGAACAATGCAAGTAAACAATATAACCAGAGGCAAACTAGACAAGAAAACTGTACTGAGACCACTCATTAAAAATTTTTTACTTTGGAGGACACATTTCCAGTGGTGTGGTTAAATATGGTATTATTGGAGCCCCCAACCAACACACACCATGCACACACAAATCATTTAATGTGTATTCAAACAATATATCCACATGTACTTAACTTGTACCATCAATAACTGACTTCTAGTACCTCTAGTATGTCTGAGGTAGATTTATATTTAAATAATCCTTTGATTAGAGATTGATTAATGGGAGCAAGAGTTAAATCTGGCTTTAATACCCCACATCCGTCTGTGCCTATAAATACAAACAGATGGGCAGATTAGCAGGGAGAATCCGAGAGATAGATTCAAATGTTCAGTTTTTGATTGGGTCAAGCCTGTTCCCAATTAAATACCTGCATGTAACTTCAATTACATTCCAATGTTTCCAGTATTTGTTGAGATTTATGTTCGAATCATCAAATAAACATTTTGGTTTTGACCTTAAGAACATCAGCCCGAAAATGTCAAGATTAGATAGAAAAAACTGTAACAAGTGAATCTTGGCTTTATCATATATAAATATACAGTTCATTCTAAATAAATCATCACATCTCACTATAAACAAATGTATGAAATAGTAGACAGGGCCCTATCTACTGGTGCAGAAAGCTGTAGACAGTTAGTATACACAAAATTTGGAATTAACATCTTAAGACATTTTTCCTAAGGTATTGTCTTCAGAAGTTTAGACAAAATTTGGAATAAACTCAGTAGACATTTTTCCTAAGGTATTGTTTTCAGAAGTATGGTGCTTGAACCATAAGAGGAGTACTGCAGTTTTATGCTTGAATCAAGATTCTTTCACTTATATTTTGGTAGTCAGTTCTGGGATAGTGGGAGAAACCAGAGTGCTTGGAGACCACCAAACATCAGCAAGCCAACTGACAAACTTTCACACAGGGAAGTTTAGATGCCGAGAGGTTGTAAGTGTACCACTCAGCTACAAAGGGCAGGGCCCCTTAGGCCATTATGCATAGAGTAGTTCAGTCCTATTAAACTGCAAAATGTTATTGGAAATAGTCACTAGAATGAAATGAAAAATGAATTAAAAAAAGGAAAAAATCTTTTTGTCAATTCAAATCAAAAGTTCTAGCTCATAGTGACCTAGCAGCTATTAATATCACTGTATTTTCAAAATATTGAACTTTCACAGTCTTTTCTTTTAAAATATATTTCCACCATTTTTAATTTCACAGTTTCATTTAATAAGTATTATTTTTCAAATGACATGAAAATTTATCTCCCTCTAAAAGAGAATCAAATCAAATTTTATCAATATGAATCATATCACCTTAAGTAATAGAACTTGTAGCTATATTAATTACTGGCAACAGAAATAGTGGTTTACTATCTACCATTTTTGGCATACAAGTTATAAACATCAAACAATTTAATCAAATTCCGGAAATTACAGCACACCGCAGAATTATTGATAGATCAAAATAATCAAATCACTTGAAGAAAAGTAAACACTCCAATATGACAAATCAACACCCAACTTGACTGATCAACAACGCAACCCGCCTATCTTGACTTATCAGCACAGCTACATAACAAGCCTAAAATGACCAACTGACCTAACAGTTGCAAGATAATTCATCATGTAATGACCTTATCTTAATAACTAAATGGTCAGTCCTGTTTTATTGGACATAAAATTAGCATGACTAATAAGGCGGTCATGAGTCAAGAGTCCTTAATCTAAAGACAATTCTGGAGTGGGTTGATAATTTCAACATGGTCAAAATGACTTCATTATTGACATAATATTGAGTTTATCAGTACTTTAGGGGTGTTTAGTTAATTAAACTAAGAGATTTTCAATGTTTATGAGACGATAATACACCCACCTTTTTCTGATAAGACACTGCTATATTGTAATAATATTTATAATAAAATTCATATCTTAATTCATACACATTCTAAATATTTTGAAACAGCAAAAGGAAAAATACAGGGTTAGACTAGACATCTAACCTGACACCTCCCACACTATAGGCAAGTGAGCTACACAGACCACTGCATTCCTCCCTTCCAAATTTTTGATTCCATCACTAAATCAAACAATGCTATGTTCAACCTCTTGAAAGTCAGCCACTTATGAGGGTTGGGTTAGCAATTTCAAGATTAAAATTTAACAGGAAAAGGTGAAAATGCAAGGCCAGAGTGTGAATCGAGCACGAAACCTCCTGTACTGTAGACGTATGTTCCACCAAAGTATGCTAAAATATTGTCAATTTTACTCAAATTTAAAATTTATGTTAAATATAATGAGACCAATCAAATTTCAGTTTAGAGAACGTCTGCTGAGAAATTGAAAACAATGCAGGAGAAAAAAATTCAACAATGCTTCAGTTAAGGATCCATTTACCTCTGTCATATTGAAATACCGAGTCCCATGTATGCATTGGTTTTGTAGTGGTGCATAGATGATCGCTCGACTTCTCCCCAACCCCAGGCTCACGAAACAAGAAAAGCATCCATGCGGCCTACCCGCCATCAAGCTGCATCCAACCTTTTACGTAACTTCCGGTTTTGAAAGTGAAAGTAGATTAGCAATTTCACGACAGAAAACGCGTCTTGTGATGAATAGCATATTTAAAAAATTACAGCTTTAATGACTGATTAAATGAAGGATGGGAAATATATGCCAATATTATAAGTAACGAGGTTGAAGATTTTAAAATTGGTCAGATTTTTTGGACAAGAGGTTAATAACCGTAATAATACTGTAATAGCCAGTTTTTAGAAGATAATTAAGAAATCCATTAAAAAGTTAATCTTATTGTAATTTTTGAAAGGTATATGCAAATTTGTCTTACTGCATAAATTAAAGGTTGAAGTGTTTAAAAAACAAACTCAGAATACAGATAGCAATATAGTCTTTTAAAATGTCAAACAAGCTTAAGATCTAAGGGTTTTGTCGCTGGTTTTCACATTGTCTCCTCTAAACTCGACAACAATAGTCAGACTAGGGGATTTGTTTTTCATCCCATGATTTTGACCCAATATAATAATAAAATCAGATTTTAACGTAACATCTTAGTTTTGCGCGTTTAACAATTATTTATGAAACACACATGCCTAAAAGAATAATTTGGAACATCCGGCATTAAATCAAGCATAGGGATCTGTTATATCTACGGGTATATGACACGTGAAGAAGGAAAATAAATCGCTAATAAGATTGAACAATAGGCCATATAAAATGTACCTTATTGCCCCCCCCCCCTTCCTCTTCCCATCAAAGAAATATTTCAGAGAGAGAGAGAGAGAGAGAGAGAGAGAGAGAGAGAGAGAGAGAGAGAGAAAAATCATGCCACTATGCTCCTTTAAAAACATGATCTACACAGAGAGAGAGAGAGAGAGAGAGAGAATTATGCCACCATGCTTTAAAAAACCTGATCCACACACACACACACACAGAGAGAGAGAGAGAGAGAGAGAGAGAGAGAGAGAGAGAGAGAGAGAGAGAGAGAGAGAGAGAGAGAGAATCATGCCACTATGCTCCTTTAAAACATGATCTACACAGAGAGAGAGAGAGAGAGAGAATCATGCCACCATCCTTTCAAAAACATGATCCAGAGAGAGAGAGAGAGAGAGATAGAGAGAGAGATCTAACTCTCTCTCAGCTCTTCTGCATGGCGAGCAAGATAAATAGAGAGAGGGCATGATCTATTGCAGGCTCACATTGAGATATTCATCGATAGTTGCAATTAGAAGAAATAATTGTTTATTGTATATTGTATATTGCTCAAACATTATTCAAGTGCTAGGAAATAAACAAAAAATTCAAAAATAATCCTTTGAATCTTAAAATAACGTAAATTTATATATTAAATAAACTAGTGCTTTTAAAATCGGTCAATTTTTAATCAAATTTCAATAACATATACGTTATTAAAATTTTAAATTACTATTTCAATTTTTCAAAAAGCACAGCTGGAAGTAGAACTTTTAGAAATTAAGACCCATTAATTATGTACACTTAAAAGTTATTTAAGTGAAAATATTGATTTTAAAACAGAAAATCAACACACAAAGTTCAGATAATTTACGTCATTTTATGTAAACTTTTGTATACAAAGAGATGATCATTTATTTTCTAGGCAAAAGAAACGTACTTTTTCATTGACAAATACTAGTACTATAATAGCTACTAACGACCTTAGTACAAGTAGTCTCCAAAATCGGTGGCAACTTTTTCAAATAATATCCTCCGACTGCTAGATATGGTAGTTATTCTTATTTAACTATTTGCACTAAGTGAAAAAACCATAAAGAAGCACCTTCTTTTATACATTTTGGATGGGTACTAGGTACATGTATTATAATGACAAAATGGTCTCATGTAAGGGGGGGAGGGGGTTCTAACCATCCCAACTTATTTTACAGCTAGTGGTCCCTAAATACATGTACGTGCAACACGACACTGTAACTGTCCTAACAGTCTGGGAATGAGAAGGCTAAGTCAATTGCCAAAATGCCAAAAAGTTTCCTCTAGTACCACAGAGCTCAATTGTCGTTACAACGCCCCAAGTACCACATAGCCCAACAAGTTTCGTTATGTGTACAACGCGTTCTCTCGAATACCACAAAGCACACCAAGTTTTATTATAACATGCGCCCCATACTACACAACCCAACAATTTCCCTTACAGTACGGTCCCCATACCACAAAGCGCAACAATTTTCCTCACAACACGACCCAGCCCCCAGTACTACCGGGTACAACAATTTTCCTTACAACATGTCCCACAATACCACAGAACCCAACAATTTTCCTTACAACACGTCTCCCAGTTCCACAGAACCCAACAATTTTCCTTACAACACGCCCCACAGTACCACAGAACCCAACAATTTTCCTTACAACACGCCCCACAGTACCACAGAACCCAACAATTTTCCTTACAACACGTCCCACAGTACCACAGAACCCAACAATTTGCCTTACAACACGTCCCCCAGTACCACAGAACCCAACAATTTTCCTTACAGCACGTTCCCAGTACCACCGAGTACAACAATTTTCCTTACAACATGTCCCCCAGTACCACAGAACCCAACAATTTTCCTTACAACACGTCCCACAGTACCACAGAACCCAACAGTTTTCCTTACAACACGTCCCACAGTACCACAGAACTCAACAATTTTCCTTACAGCATGTCCCCCAGTACCACAGAACCCAACAATTTTCCTTACAACACGTCCCACAGTACCACAGAACCCAACAATTTTCCTTACAACACGTCACCCAGTACCACAGAACTCAACAATTTTCCTTACAGCACGTTCCCAGTACCACCGAGTACAACAATTTTCCTTACAACACGTCCATGTCCCACCAGGGTACCAAGAACCCAACAATTTTCCTTACAACACGTTCCCAGTACCACCGGGTACAACAATATTCCTTACAACATGTCCCCCAGTACCACAGAACTCAACAATTTTCCTTACAGCACGTTCTCAGTACCACCGGGTACAACAATATTCCTTACAACATGTCCCCCAGTACCACAGAACTCAACAATTTTCCTTAATGCACGTTCTTAGTACCACCGAGTACAACAATTCATTTCATTCTATATGTACATATGTATTGATTGCTATGCACAGAAATAAACAAGCTTGTTCATTTCAAACAGTCAGTATTCTATCTATACATTATAATGTAATCTATTACATTACATCTTCACATCACGGTAGACATCCTTGAGATGCCACACTTACTACTCATTCTAAAGGTGTATCCACTCATTTTTGTGTTCAAATTCTGTGTCGACTAGACCTATCTATAGGACAAACGCAATCTTATATATAAGTATACATGTACCATATTATCTCTCGCTGCAACTGCAGTAATTACATATTGCGTGTGTCATTCACATGTAATAGTAGTGATGCCCTTGTTTCATCGATATTTTCAACTGAATGTTGTAAAAAGCAACCTGGTTATAGCATCATATCTAATGCCGAACAACAAGCACACTTTTATCGATATTTTAAAATACTGTTGCTTACTTTTACATGCAATATAGATTTATATTAACGAATGGCAATACCGTAAAATATTAATTTTGGCATATGCCTTTCGGTGCTGCATTCAGAACCTTTTTTATTCTGATACTTCTGATACAAAGGAAATGGAATTTCATGGCACTAGGACAAATACTCATATGGATTCCTTAACATTTTTAGCTCTGATACAATTACATATTATACCACTATTAAGTTTACATCACTAGACGGCCGTTTCGGAATACAATTCCTCATCAGTAGTGCTTGGACCAAAATTATGAAACCAAAATTGTTTTCCAGATGTTGAAAAGATACCAAAAGGACCAAAATCTAAGCAAAACGGATTATGGTTACCAAACTGCCGCTTCCATAATGTATGTTCATGATGTTCTGAGAAGCAAAGAAACTTTGCCCCCACTCTAAGCCGTTCTTTAGAATGTGTAAGAGTCTGTATTGAATTTAAAAAAATCTTAAAATTGACTTACCATAAATCGTTAATCCTAGTAAGGTAAGAAAGACACGTGCGATGAATTCGTATCTAATTGGTCCCATGCCTGTCCAAATTGTTTCACGTGCAAATCCTTTACATAAAACATGCTTTCAAACAAAGTATTTCCAAAATTATCTGTCCGTGACGTCGTTCCCGACGGTGGGAGATATGACGACGACTTAGAGGGATCCTCCAACAGGGGAGGTTCATCACACCAGTAATCTAAGAAGAAAACAAAAAAGTATAAGCAAAATGAGATTCTTAACTCCCCCCTCCCCCATAAAGATATATCACCATTTAAATATGAAGAAAAACAAAAAACATAAAAAATTAAATGATATATTGAAATCCTCCATAACTGGAAACACATCGCGCCTGCAATCTAGAAAGAAAACAAAACATTAAGTAAAATAAGACATCGAATTCTTCCATCATCGAAAGTATATCTGTACTTTAACACCTGTAATCTGATTACAGAATAGAAGTAAGAGGATAAATTGAAATTTTAAAACGCATGGAATTTGAAGAAAAAACTCAAAGGTAAAAAACAAATGAAATAAAAATGATAAATTGAAATTTCCTCGATATCGACGGCAATACATACCTGGAATTTGAAGAAAAAAAACCACTAAAAGTAAAACAAAAGTAACATCAAATTGCAAGCCTCTGATAACAGAACTAAAAGCCACTAACATGAACATTAGAAGTAGAGCACACTTATAACATAGAGAATATTAATACAACTAAAATTCATAAGGTTAAAAGTGGCATTTTAAAATCTAGTCCATGTCACCTGAAATTTGAAGAAAGGTGAAAAACGGCAAATTAAATTTTAAAAAAGGAAGTAATTAACAGACTAAGGTACTAAAATCGCGAATTAAAATCAGAGATGAAAATAATAGAGAAAAATGATCGTTAAGGGTGATTGAATTTCTCTTTAACGGTTTGTTGGAATTAAAATTTTTCTTACCCTTTAATCATACTACCATTCCATGCAGGTATGAAGAATTATCAAACAATGTCCTAATAATATGTGCGTAGGTAGACTGTTTAAGATAACCGGTATATATCCTCTCTTAACATACAAGATGAAAGTAGCTAAATTACTTATTACATGGCACCAAATATTTCACTATTACGCGTCTTAGAGAGAAAATAATCGATATATGTTTCTTCAACGAAAAATCTAGTAGAATCAATTCCTTGAAATTTTCTCTAAATGAAAAACGCAATCCATTCTTTTGATCTATCTCACAAAGCATGACTTGGTTTCATTATTAAAATGGAATATATACGCTATCAATTCCATTATAATCGCAACTAACAATAAAATATTTTATCAATAAATATGTATAGGTATAGCAAAATATATATACATACCAACAAAATAATATGTTTTGTGTTTTAATTGTCACTTCATCAAAACGCTAATCCCAAAAATAATTAATTCACAAATTATTAATTAAATAATCCTTTTTAAATGTAATCTTCAATGACGGATTAACTACAGTGTTAACGGACTGCGTTATTATACAACGGCAGTCGTTGATCAGCTGTCTGTAAATGCCGTGTATTACAGTACTATGCGAGTTCATTCCATCACATCTCACTCTGTCTATATCGGAGAACAAACTGCAGTAAAATCAACACTCGTTGTCTGTTCGTTCTATACGGCTCAGTCTTCTTCCTATTCTCTCATTCGACCTGATCATCATCATCATCGCTTTACTTATGATCCAGACACCTTATATACAATGTGTGTATGTCTTGTTCAGACAGTGCTTTACATTTTACACTTTAACTTACATACCTTTTTATTCACTTACGCTAAAAGCTTTATTTTTTTTAAATTCATTTTTAAATTACTTTTATTGATAATCAATTTTTTGTGTATTAATCTTAGGAAATTTATAAATCTTAGTTTTTAAAGTACCAATTCACATTCTCACTTAAAGGAACTACTATGGAGTGCTTAATCGTTAAGGTATGGGTTAGGGATAAGGGTAGTTAAGGTGCGTTAAGCAGTATGTTATGTGCTGGGGAGTGGGGATCTTTTTAATGGAAGTCAAAATTAAAATAAACTGCACAGAAATATAGTTTTATTTTTCAAAAATAATGTCCAAATCACAATCCCAAAGCAATGCAAACACAAACATACCAATCCATGTCCAAATCAATATCGCATAGCAAAGCAAAGCAAAGTAAACACAAACATACCAATCCATGTCCAAATCACAATACCAAAGCATGGCAAAGCAAACACAAACATACCAATCCATGTCCAAATCACAATACCAAAGCATGGCAAAGTAAACACAAACATACCAATCCATGTCCAAATCACAATACCAAAGCAAAGCAAAGTAAACACAAACATACCAATCCATGTCCAAATCACAATACCAAAGCATGGCAAAGCAAACACAAACATACCAATCCATGTCCAAATCACAATGCCTAAGCAAAAAAAAAAAAAAAAAAAAAAAAATCACTCTCGAAATCGAATTAAAGTGGGCCATTGCTTTTCAAAAAAGAATGTAATTTAACAACAGCAAAACCATGCTGAGTATTAAAGGATTAAAGGACTTGTGTAGTAGTATTTAGATAACTGGATTCAGCAACCCGTTGATTTGGTTTAACTGTCCAGATTTAGTAAATTGTCATGATATTACTAGTTTTTTTTTTGTAGAATTATCACGAGGTGTTACACTTCATATGTTGTTTATATACACTTCTACGTATGTAGTATAGGTTAACAGACGGTGCTTACCCTTCCGGAGCAACCGGCCTCACTTCCCTGGTGAAAGTTCTGTGCTTAACTTAAGCTATCAATTTTCAATGTTTTTACTTTGCTTTTTGGGATTGTGTTTTTGACATGGATTGGTATTTTAGTTTTTTTTTAAATTTTTAGATGGACCCCCATACAATACCAACCCAATTATTTTAAACAATTAAATTTGCATTAGCAGTGAATAATTTTTATCCCATTTGTGGTCGATTTTACAAGAAAAACACAACTGCCGTACAGAATTAAATTATTGCAAAATTGAAAAAAAATTAATACAACACAAATGCAGTAAAACATTCAATTACATCAAAACTTGATTTTTTTAAAATATTGTCAGTACGGAGAACACTGTATTTACTTTCACAAAGTAGAATTCACAGTATCCTTGATGATGCATTAATCAATGTTGTGTTAAATACATGATGTTTTGTACATGTACAGGACTGTCAAAAGTTTATCAATAAGCTCAAGAATCAGGACCGAGTCGACAGCTCATCTTGTCACCTAGTTGGCTATAATTCGGCAGCTGCTATCTATCTCTTAGCAAGTAAACGAGGTCCCGTGTCACGGTGGGCTTGGCACGTTAAAGAACCATGCTGTATAATGCCATCATGACCAGCGCAACGCACAGGCAAAATTTCTGCACGTTCGCCTATAACAGACGACGTCTCGATATAAGTGAAATATTCTTGACTGGTACGTTAAACACCATTACTCAACTCACTTTTAGCAGCTTTTTGGCCACTGGTTATCCGTATCTCCGCCACTCCGCAGCCGAGCTTCGATTTTTTTGTTCGCTTTTTCGTTCGCTCATGTTAAACTTTCGACAGGTCTGTACTGTATCTCGACCTCTCGGCAGCCAAGCTTTGACTTTTTTCGTTCGCTCATGTTAAACTTTCGACAGGCCTGTATGTATACTGTGTGTGTATTGTGTCATCATGTCATAACTTCCTTACCGGCTCATTAATTGTTGAACATGGATAAAGTGGGGTTTTAGTTCAATAAATAGGGATATACTGAGCGAAAATAATTATAACCAAAACGTAATTTGTGGAATGTGAGAAGGTAAACATTTTTGAATGGATATTTTTCATTCAAAAACTCTAGTCAGTATTTTAAAATTTTTTAATTTTTTTCTCGTTGGCATTCGTTGTCGTAATTAGTTTTTTAAAATGCCCATACTTATTTAATGAATTTGACTGAACAGTAACGTTTTGTGAGTGAGTGAGTGAGTAATATGTTTAACGTCCCAGTCAAGAGTATTTCACTTATATCGAGAAATCGCCAGCTTTAGGCGAAGGTGCAGAAATTTTGCCTTTGCGTTGCGCTGGTTGCATTATACAGCAGGGTTCTTTAGCGTACCATGCTCACCTTAACACGGGACCTCGTTTATTTTAAGTTCCTATCCAAAAGAACCGTGATTTTCATTTCGTAATGCCGAGTGTTTGGCGACAGAACAGTCACTACCCACCTCCAAGTCTTGGTCAGACCCGACCGGGGATCGAACCCACGGCGTCTTACTTACGGAGCGAACACTCTACCGACTGAGCTACCGCAGTGGTTAGTAACGTTTCGTCATAACGGATTTTGATGAATGATTTACTTTGCAAAGCTTCAACCTCAACCTCAGTCTCAACCAAATTATTCTCTTCATGTTTTCACAAAATAGGAATTTTCTACTGAAACAGGTTTAGTAGTAACTATATGACATGTTATAAAAAGCAATGTATTACAGGGATGAAGTGGTGTAATTGTCAATTAGGCAATAGTCAAGATTTGTTAACTTATATCGAGACGATCAATTACGGGATCGTGGAGAAAACCGAAATACCCAGAGAAAATCACAGACCTTTGGAAAGTGAACCCGCACTGGGATTTGCCTCAGTAGGACACGAACTCAGAGAGGTGTGTGAACTCGCACTGGGATTTACCCCAGTGGGACACGAACTAAGACAGAGAGGTTACGAAAGGTGACCAAGAACACCTATCCTCTTTGCAATATGAGCTGTTTTATATTTTCTATTTTAGGTAAAAGTTATAATAAAACATCTTCCTGAGTTCGATTCATTTTTGGCTACTAACTAGTTCCTATACATAAGAGAAGGATCGGTTCATTGAAACCATCAACATGCAGGTGGGTTAAAAACTTAGTCAATAAAATTTTATATATAACAAGTGAAACTAATAAAAGAGACTGTTAAACTGACAGAGAAGGAGGATCGAGTGATGCTCCCGTCCGTTATATCTGATTAAAGATTGGGGCATATCCAACAATTATATCATAAAATGAAATGTTAATGAATGAATGAGCACAGTATATATTGGGTAATACCGGTCTTTACACGTACATGCACGTGAATGGTGTATATAATCGCGTTACACGTTCTCTATCTTATCTCTTTATGTTTCAAACTTAAACACTATCAAAAGTATATTTTTATTCATTTATGTATAATTTCCATAATTTTAATATTTGATGTTTTAGTTTGAATAATCTATGTTATTGACTCTTTTTAATAATTTGATTCATGCCGAAATTCGGTATCTGGTATTTGACTCAAATAATCTATTTTATTGACTCTTTTTCATTATTTTATTCATTTAGATATGACTACTGGAGTATTTATATTTGGAATTTTATTAAAAATGTTCTAATTTATTTCATTATATATTTCCATTATTTTATTCATTTAGATATGATTTCTGAATTTTTGGTATTTGGTGTTTGATAAAATAATCTTTTCATTCGCTATTTTCTTTTTTGGTTACGTCATTGCTGTCATATTATTATAGTTGTATGCAAAACGCTTCACACTATAGATAAGGCAACATAAAAACAGAAGTATTAAGTGTTTTAATGCTGTTTGATGAGTAATTATCGTTTTCTTTTGAAGTTATAAAGTCAATTAATTCAGAATACTTCGGGAATAGCGGAAGAATTCAAATATGACGTTTAACAGCATGCTGGTATGCTGACATACAATTGTGACACATCATCAACCCCCTTGGTCACTTGATAACTGATCAAGGGCCATACTGCATTGCATTTCACTTTATCACTTGGTAACTCATTCTGCATTGCATTTCAGTTTGCAGTTCATTGAAACTGATAATTTAAACCACACACACACACACACACACACACACACACACACACACACTCTCTCTCTCTCTCTCTTGTACCACATTGTATGGTACCTCATAACAAAATTATTTCAATCCAATATAATATGATAATAAGAACAATAATGATGATTATTGTTATTAATATTAGTATTATTATTGATGGTGATGATTTTTATTATTATTATCATCATCATTATGTAATACAGGCTAAAAACTGATTTTTAATACTCACGTGCACTAAAGTCTATACTCTGCTGCTGATAGGATTTCACAGTGTGATCTCTTTACACAACTTTGAATTCTAAATGAAATGCATGTGGTTGGTACTTATTTCATCAGTTCTATTTATATATATTTGTATAGAAATTTGAAACTTCAACAACAATTTACATATAATTGTTGTGTATATCTATGTCAATCTGTTTCAACATCCGAAAAATAACACATGTAATTTCAATAAATCATTTCACAAACTCTTATTTAAAGTGACATTTAGAGCAAAAGCGACCTACACATTTTAGATAGACACAAGTCCTAACATGTCCAAAAACATAATCTCTGGGAATTCCAGAATTTTCATCTTGCGTAATAACAATAGGAGGTCTTCTAACTAGAGGATGATTGATAAAAGCTATTTATAGCTTTCTGCAATATTGAAAACCGAATTGAGTTATATTCTAAATTGGTCGATTATGGCACTGAGTTTGTTTATATCTAATTTATAGAATGATGTTTTAGTTATGGAATTAAAAAATATAACTACTGATAACTTGTTATGTGCAAACAAAAAGGGTGTGATTATAAAACTCCCGGCTTTGAACGAACATCGGACACGCATCATTACAACAGTCAAATAAAATTCTTGATAATTTTAAGGTAATTTTAAATTTATTATAATTTGGTATTACATAACCCCGAGACAATAGCACCAATGTTTATTAAGTCAATCTGAGGATGAGTCATAAATACCATCAAGACGCCATTTCTTGTAAAAGATCTAATCAAAAAAGAGAGAATTGGTATTTATTGTACAACTTGAAGATTCATGTCGCATTTTACCACTGTTAATGTTTAATTATGAAATGGAGACAGTTTTCCTATTTTCCGGATATTGCAGTTAGAGTCAGCTTTTATAAGCCCGGAGGTTAATGTCTCCGATCAATAATGAATTGTCAACTAGCGCAACAATAATTACCACAGGAATGCATTAAAATGCATGTATAAAGTCTTAATGTTAGAAAGCATCTGTGCTGTAAAAATAACTTGACATGTCAATTGCTAATCAATATGCATGAAAATAATAAACACAACACGCAGCGTTTAGAGTACAGTGATTGTATGAAACCTAATTCACTTATCACTGTTAGAGGCCGCGGTGGCCTAATGGATAAGATGCCAGTCTACAAATCCAGGGTCTCTCACCGCTGTGAGTTCGAGTTCAGCTCAGACCACATACACTTTGGAAAGTGAAATTTCCTTGCCGTTGGCCTTTACTGGTTCACCCGGTGTTAGTATAATGTGACTGGGGGAGTGGCACGCTTAAATCTGCGGCGTACTGACTCGGTTGGCTAGCACTTTAAAGTCGCCCTTAGTCGCTGGTACAAGGTACACAATAAAACACACTCGTACATCACATGCATACACGAACTTGTTCATAGATTAATCCATAGTGGTTAATAAAGTAGTTCTCGTCGCAAACAGCTGAAAAAATGCTGATGCGACGTAAAACAACATTCAACAACAACAACATCAACAATAACTTATAAATGTTGTACATGTTTTCTAATTTTCTTTTTCCATGGATACTAGTATTGGAATCCACACGGTTGTTATGTCGCCTAATACGTACTCCATAATTATGTATTGTGCCTTACACATGAATTGGTATGTTTGTTTTTACTTTACTTTGGTATTGTGCTTTAGACATGGATTGGTATGTTTGTTTTAACTTTACTTTGGGATTGTGATTTGGGCATAGATTGGTATGTTTGTTTTAACTTTTCTTTAAGAGTGTGCTTTAGACATGGATTGGTATGTTTGTTTTTACTTTACTTTGGGATTGTGTTTCGGACATAGATCGGTATGTTTGTTTTTACTTTACTTTGGAATTGTGTTTTAGACATGAATTGGCATGTTTGTTTTTACTTTACTTTCGTATTGGGATTTGGACATAGATTGGTATGTTTGTTTTTACTTTACTTTGGGATTGTGTCCTAGACATGAATTGGTATGTTTGTTTTAACTTTGCTTTGGGATTGTGTTTTAGTCATGAATTGGTATGTTTGTTTTAACTTTGCTTTGGGATTGTGTTTTAGACATGAATTGGTATGTTTGTTTTTACTTTACTTTCGTATTGTGATTTGGACATAGAATGGTATATTTGTTTTTACTTTACTTTGGGATTGTGATTTGGGCATAGATTGGTATGTTTGTTTTTACTTTACTTTGGGATTGTCTCCTAGACATGAATTGGTATGTTTGTTTTAACTTTGTTTTGGGATTGTGCTATAACATGAATTGGTATGTTTGTTTTAACTTTGCTTAGGGATTGTGCCTTAGACATAATTTGGTATGTTTGTTTTAACTTTGCTTAGGGATTGTGCCTTAGTCATGAATTGGTATGTTTGGGTTTTTTTACTTTGTTTTGGGATTGTGCCTTAGACATGAATTGGTATGTTTGTTTTAACTTTGCTTAGGGATTGTGCCTTAGGCATGGATTGGTATGTTTTTTTGTATTTTTTTTTACTTTGCTTTGGGATTATTGTGATTTGGACATGGATTGGTCTGTTTTATACTGTCACGTCACCACACACAGTGTCGCAACATGAACGATTTGCATTGTTCCACACCCTCAAATTTACCTTCTCGCAATATGGTGCTTTTCAATCCCTTAAAATTAAATATTTCACAGCTTTATAACTGCTTGTATTACATGTATTTAGTATGATGTTTGGCTGCAAAAATAAAAGTAAAAGTACCTCATTTATATGTGATTTTATCATTTTACAAAGTGAAGAGATTCACACTAGGTAACCATACACATATTGTTGCTCTTCTTAATGTACAAATAGTATCTGTAATCTGTTCTAAGTGACTCTGGTTATTGGCAAGTTGTAACTTTTTTATTCTCAGCTTAAGGGAAATTGGGGTTAAGTTTATTAACATTAAAATACAATATGATAGTACCAATGGCGAATTTGGCAGCTAGATCTTCAGATCCGCGGGGGAGGGAGCGGTCCTTCAAAGCTATCATGTTAAGTTATATTATTCTTGTTATCTCAACCTAAATTAATTGATGCAAGTACATACAGTGTTTGGTTCATTTGTACAAACTTTAGACAGGAAGTACATCTTTTCATTTCCATGAAAGAAAATTAAATTGATTGATACCCTTTGTTTATGAAAACTACCGATTCTGGGAGGACAATATACATTAATCTAAAGCTGTATATTAGAATCTGGTATATTAATTTTCAATTGTGCTTATATTCCACTTATTAACAAAACTTGATTATAACATTCAAATTATCATTTTGTATTGTTTTTCTTCCTTGTGCACAAACGAGAAACCGTAAGATGGATGTCTTTAGTCATGTAAGTTACAGTTTAAGAGTAAACTGTATTTGAAAGGTGTATTGGTGTATTGCTTGATGAAATAGAACCGATGGTTATAAAACAATTTGATATGTTGCGGGTCCCTCAATAACTAGTACTATACTACGGGATAATTACACCAATGCAGATGTAATAAGGTAATAGTGTTAATTTTACAGTACAAGACGGCCGCTTCAGTATTGCTTGGACCAAAATTATAAAACTAAAACTTTTTTTCAAGATGTTTAAAAGAAAGCCAAATGACCAAAATATATTTAACATTCAAGATGACATATCGAATCTCTGAACACCTTAAAACTAACGCATTCAGATTTTAGTTTTTTTAATGGTTGTAAAACTGGACTCAATATGATTGTGAAACTTGAGTCAGCTAATACATTTCATTAATTGAGTTAATTTGTCACTTATTAGAAATTATAACTAGAACTCAATTGTCTGGTCTTGTATAACTAATGCTAAAACACAACAACTGTTACAGTCTCCGATAAAAGCTTTGTTCGTGAAACATTTCAATGTTATTGACTTTCTTTGATCGGATTGACGAACACAACATGGCGCCAACGAGAGCTTTTTTCTACAAATCACAATGGCGAAGCATAAAATGTTTTTTTTAAAGTGGCATTGTATTTAATAAAATCAGACAAAAGCAGTTTGTTTGAAAATGGCATTAGATAGGATTAAAATGCGTACAAAATAGCACATTGCAACAACTTTTTAATTTTTATGTATCAAAATCCATGGGTCACCTATAAGACAAAATCATGCAGTATTTAAAACATACTACACAACCTTCTTGATATGTTCATTTTTTGGAATTGGAATTTACTTAACCTACTTAATTGACATACTTTCATGTGTTATTTTTCGTATTTTGATTTTTGTATAATGCTCTCCTTGAAATATGTTTTATACTTTATTTCAAAAGTATCTTGGGCATATCCGACGTCCTAAATTTCCATGTTCCTTTTAATTTTCAATTTCGATTTTTACATCGTGTTGGTGTAGCTAGCTACACAAGAGGTGATCACCCTTTCAGAGCATCCGGCCTCATTAATCCCTGATGGAAAAGCATGCTCTAATTTGGCAGTTTTCCTATTTTTTCTTTACTTTTGAGATTGTGATTTGAACATGTAGCGGCATGTTTGTGTTTGATTTCAACTCGTCATAGTCGTTAGAAAGGATAAAAAACCCAGCGAAAATGCTTAGCTATAGTAAAAAAAATTAAAGCAATACAGAGTACCCGGATAAAACAGTGAAAGTGTTTAGCAATTGCCAAGAAAGCAATACAGAGGGACCGAAAAACCCAGTGAAAGTCCAGAAAATCAGTGAAAGTGTTTAGTATATTAAATGATCATAATTATCTTACAAATCAGTATATATTGGACTGTTGTGTTGAAAATATTATGAGAGGGTAGTACATATAACTATCTTTATAGTACTTAGAACTATATCACTATGAGGTCATTAGTCTGGTACTATAACACACTGTCCACTCTAGGCCAACATAAATAAATACACCAATAAACAACGAGGAAATAACACATCCCGTTCAGTATAACCTGTGTATAAAGACCACCATGGGACTGAGCAAAATTGGACTTAATAGACAGGTGGACTTTATATAGAGGGTCAGCCCTTATGAACACGCTACATGTATTGTTGATACCGATATATAAAGGAGTAAAATATGTAGTACCTATTAAAATGCTTTATTGGTAAATTTGTTAAAAGGTTTTTAATATAGTTTTTTAATTGATTATTTACAAAATAATTATAGAAAATAATTGAAAAATGTATTGTATCTTTATGGACTATACATATTACATGGCAACAGTTGATACACTTGACTAATTATCTTTGTTTTCTTAAGAAGTAGGTGTCATTAATTAAAGCAATAGGTATAGAGAAAAAATACTACCTGTAAATAACATAGACTATTTCTACCTGATCTAATGGCTTCAGTCGCTCAGACAATGACATTAGAATAATGACTTCATCTATTTATTCCTCAAATCTTTACTTATTATAACTCTATACACTTTACAACAGAAAATTGTAAAATTTGTATTTCAGTATTTACACTGATCAAATATTTATAACTATAATAGTTATACATTTCTAATCTTGAAGATTTAAGAATATAAAAATTATTGAATTTCAAATTTTTACTGAAACTTTTAAAACTTATAAAATTCTAAAAACTTAAAAAACACTTATTTGAAAAAGTGGACTTTATAGACAGGTTGAAGAGTCAGGGTGGACTCTATTCACATTGGACAGGTGGACTTTATATACAGGGTCATTATATAGTAAAATCCATTGGGGATACCTCAGACCGGTTGCTATAGACAGGTGGACTTTATACGGAGGTGGACTCTATAGCAGGTTATACTGTATTTTGGATTGACCGGAAGACGGCACGAACTGACCACTAAGATAAGAATCTGTTTAAACATTTTCTTCACTAATACCAATCAGTTTCTATATTTAAGCCTACGCGTGGGAAAACCGTAAAATGGAATTAAAACTGGCTTTAACTAAGATGGCCTGGTGATTGATGGTATCAAAGGATGCTCTTCTTTCACCTTGAAGATTCATTATCTTCAAACATTTTTTTCTCAAAAATCTATAACATTTTTGTATTTTTGAAAAAAAACAACATTTCAAACAAACAACAAAACAACTACTTTGGTCAATATGTAAAACAATTCCAATTTTTTTAGCATTGCATTAGATGAAAAAAATTATAACATAAAAAATTAAAACTGCATATGGCTATTTTATAAAAAAATGGCATTTTGAGAGAGAGAGAGAGAGAGAGAGAGAGAAGAGAGAGAGAGAGTTTTCTGTAATTTCATCGCGATGTTTTTAATTTTGGGGAGTATCTGGTATTCAATTATAACAAGGTGTTTAAGGCGTTTTTGATGGAAAATTTACAATTCATGTTTACGATCATGACAGTGTATGTTTTCTTAAATTAAGGAACCCATCAATTAATGAGTTACCAAAAAGCCTTTTAACTCAATCCTGTTAGTTGAATAAAAAACCAATAATTGTGCATTTTTTTCTATCCGAGTGTAGGCGAAATTGGAAGCTAAGTTTGAAAGGTGCGGGCATTGTTTAATCACAACCCATTATTTTTTCCGTTTTTATATTATTTTTCAATCATTTTTATTTTTTAAATGTTGTCTAAAATAAGAACATAAAGCCGATATTAATACCCAGATTAAGGGGTTCGTTGAGATGTAACGCTGGCATTATCGGTACAACTGAATGAGAAATCAGTTTCCGCGCCTCCTAATCCAGATGGCTTTCTCTTATGTCTGAATTTCGATAGTCCTGGCACGTGCTGCATGTTCGCACTGTCACAACACGGTGGTTAAGTCGTGTGCCGTTATACTTACGGTATCGGATATGTATTACAGATGTGTAAGATCACCAAGTACTTAATGTATCAGAGTGCATTAGGTTTATTCTTAAAGAGGAAGGTTAAAATTCTGAAGGTTTTATGTATTTCTTTCTTTTTCTTTTTATTTAATGTTTCTCTTGTGTTTGAAAAACCTCATTAATTTGGTTTTTTTTTAATTTATTGTCTTCTTTTTTTTAATAAACTTTTCTCTTTATTATTGTTTTTTATTTAAAAAAAAACAGCTTTGTTTTTCTTCTCAGCTTTTATTAGACCTTCATTTCTTTTGTTTGTTTAAAAATCTTTTCTTTTCTTCTTTTATTGGTTCTTTTATCGTTGTTCTTGTTTATTTTTTGTAAAAAAAACTCAACTTTTTTCTTTCTCAGTCTTTTCATCAGACTTTTGTCTTTATCCCTGTTTGAAAATCTACACTAAGTATCTATCATTATGAATTTGACCAATGTTAACGACATCTTTTCATACGACATTGGTTTGGGGCCGAGTCGATCACAATTTTCCTGTTTGGACGTGGACGTTAATTTTGGAAGATTGTACATGTGTCCTAACTTGTATTAGACAACTCATATTTAAATAGTCGGTTCCAATGACGAATTGCATTCTCTAGATATATCAAATAATTAATTGATAGATGCGGTTAACAGTGAATGATAATGGCATGCAGCAGTAATAAGAAAAAGGATAACACTAGTTTAAACGAAAGTTAAAAAACAAGGAATGAAAGGGAAAATGCTAATTGGTAAAATTTTACATCGATGAATAACAAGTAAATGTAAATTCGACGTAGAATGTCTAATGTTTTTACTTATTAACCTGTATCTTTGAATCTATCACTGATGACTGGCGGCTTTGCCATGTACCTTTTTTTAAAAAAAAAAAAAGAAAAAAAAAAGAAAGAAATATCTTACAATAATTCATGTCTATTAATGTCTTTGTATCTAAAGTTGTCTTGGGTATATTTGATTGTAAAGTTCATTGTTTCTTTCATGCACATTTGATTGCATTCGTAGCTAGCTACACAGGAGAAACACCTGGTCCCACTGCCCTGGCGGAAGTTCAAGTGTTTAGTTAAATTTACCAGTTTTCAAAGTTTAGAGTTTTACTTTGGCTTTCGGATTGTAAATCGAACATGGACCGAAATGTTTATTTTTTGGTTCTCTGAGTGTAGGTTGTGACAACAACAAAGTTGTTAGTTGACGTTTGCTGCTTTAGAATGTAATATCCAATTACATTTACCCACCCCCCCCCTCTCTCTCTCTCTCTGAAAATAAATCAAAGGATAAAAAAGATTAAAAATAACAATTTGGCTAATAAGATAAATAATCATTGCTAATTTGTTCAATTTTTTTTAATGTATGTACCAAAATTGTCACAAAGGTTGAAAAGAAATAAGCTGAAAAAGAAACCATTTTTCCATATCATACACATTCATGTATATTAAAGACCTCATGCGAACCTATTCCTTGTAATGATATTTATATGCATTATAAATCATGATATGGACTTAAGGCTATCAGAGAGGTCAGGCTACTACAGAGGAAAGTGGACTTACAGTATAGGCCTGTTAAAAGTTTAGCAATCAGATAACAAATTGGTGTCGAATTAGCAGTTCATCTCGATCCTTCGTTAACTAAATCTCGACTCATTTCGACAGCTACTACAGTACAGGCCTGTCGAAAGTTTAACACGGCTAACAAAAATGAGTTGAAGCTCGATTGCAGAGTGATCGAGACATTGATCGCTAGTTTTCGAAAAGATACCGAGGAATAAAAGACGGCCGTCGAAATACATGTATAGCCAGCGAAGGGCCGAGATGACCTGCCAATTCGGCCGGCATCATTTCTTAAGCTAAGTGTTAAACCTTCAACAGGCCTATACTGTATCTCTGCTTATTTCTTCTACTCGGCAGCTGGGCTTCCCGAAATCCTTTTTGTAAGCTTGGCCTTGGTGTTAAACTTTCGACAGGTCTGTACCGTGCTTCTTCTAATCGACAGCCAAGCTTCTCTGACTCTTTTTAGCTAGCTTAGCCTCAGTGTTAAACTTTCGACATGCCTGTACTCTAAGGCTATCTGCGAGGTCAGGCTACTACAGAGGAAAGTTGTCAGTTTAGTTGGACATCATTATAAACAGCAGACTCCCAATGGTAGACATAATAAAAGAGATATAAAACTTTATCAATAACTTATTTTATGATAACACTTAAAAGGATGGTAGGTTTATTACGATAAAGTAGCTAGCAAACACCTTTAATATAAATTGATATAAATTTGGAAATATTTACTGCTGCTTGTACAGAGCAGACCCGTCGAAAGTTTAACACTACTCCGACGAATCAGTGCCGAATCGGCAGTTCATGTTGGCTACTCGCTAGCTTTATTTCAGTAGCTGATTCCTATCTCCCGGCTGCTTTTCTGCCACTAGGTATTTATATCTCAGCCACTTGGCAACAGAGCGTCGACTCCTTTTCGTTAGATAAGTGTTAAACTTTCGACAGGTCTGTACTGTGAATGATACGGCGTGTGTTACGGTACAACTATATGAAGTTTGGTGTATCGCCGGTGGAAAAAAGAGAAATGCACTTGGTTTTTATAGAAATTATTCCATTACTTACCATAAAGATTCTTCTTTTTATATGGTATCATATTCAGCGATCAGGAATATTGTCAGAACATTTTGGTACACAAGTTAGAGTTAAAAGTTCGACTTTTTAGTACATATCAAGTTTAAAAGCAAAAACAAAAGTACTTTTCATGGCTTTTGACAATCTATAGTACCATGTTCGTTTCATTCCAATTTTTTTATTCTGGCCGTCATCAGAATATTGTTGATAAGTATGATGTCTCTGTATTCAAAATTTCTCTGGTTATAATTGATTTCCCATAGCTCTATGTTCCTTTCATTTTCAATGTCGATTTCACACGTACACGGTGTAGCTAGCTAAGCAGGAGACACTTACCCTTTCGGATCACCCGGCCTCACATCCCTGGTAGAAATCAACGTGTTTTACTTAGTTTGCGAGTTTCAAAGTTTTTACCTTGCTTTTGGAATTGTGACTTGAACGTGAACCAGTGTGTTTGTGGTAGACTTTTGGGATTGTGATTTGAACATTTAAACATGGATCGGTTTGTTTTTGGTAGACTTTTGGGCATGGACCGGCATGCTTGTGTTTGGTTTCATCAAATGTCTTCATGGAAATAATTGCTTAAAACAATTTTCTTAATCAAATGTTAATTGCATTAACATATAACTGTGTCATATACCATTAAAAATCAAAAAATGATATATGACATTTTTTTTACTTTGTTTCATGATGAAATTAAAACAATGTATTTGTCATACATCACGAATATTGAAAATAAAGCACCAAACATTTGGAAAGTCAACCGATGGACAACCCACTAATGTCTTAACCAAGTACCAAACGGTAAAGGAGTTTGTCGCGAAGAAGCAACACGTTCTTAAAAGTTATTACATGTTTAGGTCACTGAATAATCTAAACATGTACCCAGTTCTTAAAAAAGGTATCAAACAGAAGTCAAATATCCTAAAAAAGCAACCCAAGGTATTAAAAAAAGTAACAAATATCCAAACTCGTAGTTTTCTTTTTTCAACAAACAAAATTCTTTCTTTATTAAATTACAGATGGTAATAAACATAGTTAGATATATTTGAAAAAAACCGTCTTTTAACTGCTGATAACTTATAAAAACTATAAAAACAATCCCACAAAAGTATCTTGTAATCGTAGCTCACAAAAAGTAGTATTTTTCACGACCACATATTATTCATCGTCATGGAAAACCAACTCCACTTGTCTGACGTTTTATTGACATTTTGTACGATAAAAGCCTCAACAAGTGATGATATGTTAGGGACCAATGCTGGGTTTTCATGAGGTTTCTTTTGAATGTTTATCTACATATGTCAATATCCCTTTACTCTTATGATCGATTGCACTTTATACATGTGTGTACGTGTTTCTATGTGTGATCTCCATGTGTGCATGCGTGTGCCTGTGTGTATGCATGTCCGTGTGATCGTCATGTGAGCGTGCGTATGTCTACGTCTACACGCATGTGTCTATTTGTGATCTCCATGTGTGCGTGTGTGTGTCTGTGTGATCTTCATGTGTGCGTGCGTATGTCTACGTCTACATGCGTGTGTCTATTGTGATCTCCATGTGTGCATGGTTGTGGCTTTTATAACTGTCAAGTTTGGTATTGTTGCGTGTCTAAGACACTGAACAGATTTTTACTATCTCAAGACCTTTTAAAAGCCAATGTTTAGTTATTGGTAAAACGCAAAACATTCCGGGTTATGACATATATTGCACATTTTTTGCAGTAGGGCCCACAAGTGTATCACGCGATGTCTTATAAAATCAATACATTACTGTCATTTCTATTGGATATGGAATCCGTTATCACATTAGTTGACGTTACCCCGTAAAAATGACAATATTTCGGGAACATGCGACGTAAAGTGACCCATACCGAACTCCAAAATTGGCATGTAACCCCCATTGTTCTAATATTAAGTAAAAGTTTCCAAACTTATTCGCAATCAAGTATTGACTTTTACCCACGTATTCGGAAATTGTGCTTAAGTTCTTTACGAAATATGGAGGGTTTTTTCAAACTTTTACTATGATCTATGTTTCTGGTCAAATGGTAATTGATTTTCAGCAGATGAGTGGACAGATAGCTAAATTGATATGCAAATTAAGCCCTGCTTTAACAGATATTTCTGTTAAGTACTCTAAAGAAGACTTATCTATCACATACATTCAGATCTGGTCTTTAATAAAGTCATTAGTTAAACTCCAGTGCGATGGTCAGTAAGATATATACAATTGGCCATCAAGCAACATCCATTAAGCAAAAATCGTAAAATTAACACTGAGCTAGCGAAAAGGAGTCGAAGCTCGGGTGCCGACTGTCAAAGCTATGGATAGCTGGTGACCTCAAAACTTTCAAAAAATAGATAACACGGGGCCAAGATGAGCAGACGATTCACCACCGATTTGTTTGCTCAGTGTTAAAATGGAAACTGGTCTGCATTGTTACATTGTATACTAGTGTTCAGCTTAACATACGATGTGTCAATTGAATTTTTTTAAACTCTTTGTTGAAATTTTCCCACAGGACTTTTTACCCTCACAAAATCTATATGGCCAAGTTTGTTTGCCAAAAGAATAGTGGTTGATTTGGCAGTTTCAAAGTTATATTTGCTTTTAGGATTGTGATTTGACCATTGACCAATATGTTTGTGTTTAATATGTACATACACTTACCTGACTATAGGTGGGATAATCTTGACTTGCCAATTGTAAAGCAATGTTCCAACTAGCAAGCAAGAAAAATCAAATCCATGCAGTTTCTTTGTTTAGAAATTTTAAACGGAGAAAAAGTATTTTAACCATCGTGCGTTTATGCTCGTTTGGTTCATACGTATTTTCCAGGGCCCAGTTGTTTAAAACTCCATTGGCTTTACGAGTTCGTTAGCGAAAATTTGTACTTTGTGTATAAAGCAATATTTTTTAAATCTATGTTTAAAACTTAATACATTCGATTACTAATGTCAAGTAGAAGTGATGTAAGTCTGCATATGACTATCTTTTATTTTGATACCAAATTTAATTTTTGCTGACCATTTGGCTTAGCCACTGGAGCTTTGGACAACTGGACCAAGGTATATGTAACAAACTGCTATATTCTGAATGAACTACAGGGCAATACCAAAGCACGAAATTTATGAAGAAGCCAGGGTGGAACTCGGAGGGGAAAAGGGGGATAGCAGCAGAAAACTAAATAAACACCGCTGGATTGACAAGCTGGAACACAGCTAAAGCAGCAGCGAAGGACAGACAAAAATGGAAGGACAATGTTGCGGCCTTATGTGCATTAAGGTTAAGGTGAGGGATATCTTTGTTCCACAAAATTTTATATCGAGAACACATAGTTACAAGGTATATACATGTATATAACCAACTATGCTATATACTGAATGAACTGCAGGACAATTAAAACGCGCCCCAGTAATTAGTGTTGGATGTGTCCCAGGGCATCAAGGTATATCAGTAAACCTCACACGACAACACCATAGATGTCTGGAGTATTTTCCTTTGATATATATAAAATCATTTGGTATTATCTTGCTATCGGAATGTTAATATCTCTGTCTTAGACGTGTTAGTCTACACTATGTGGTGGTACCCTCCCTCACATGTGTCAAGCTTAATTCGTTTATATCCTCTCTATTTAGACTCTCCTTGCTTTGGCCTAGGTTAACTTTATCAATGGTCATCTAAGTCAACCCGAATTATTCCCAGTGGCAAAGTTCAGCTCGCAGGTGTTTGCAGAATCTACCATTTTTAGATTTCACGCGTAATATTATTATAAAAAGAATACAAAGATGCATATAGCTAGTGGCGTTTCATGGCCATGAATGCCGGCCTTAAAACAAAAACCCGTGTTATATGAATGAATACAGTCGTTTCATTACAACATTAAGCATAAAAAACTAGAACAATTGTCTAGTATCCAGGACCTCACGTCTTCTTTGTCTAAAGTTTAAAAAACGTTAAACAAATATTCTTTAGTACGCGTTTACTAGTATTTGAAATAATAATAATAAATTTAAATCAATTAATTAAATCAAAAACAAACATACCAATCCATGGCGAAATCACAATCCCAAATGAAACACAAACATACTAATGCATGTCAAAGTCATAATCCCAAATGAAACTCAAACGTACCGATTCATGGCGAAATCATAATCCCAAACGAAACACAAACATACCAATGCATGGCAAAATCACAATCCCAAAATGAAACACAAACATACTAATCCATGTCAGAGTCACAATCCAAAAATGAAACGCAAACATACTAATCCATGACGAAGTCACAATCCCAAAATGAAACACAAACATACTAATCCATGACGAAGTCACAATCCCAAAATGAAACACAAACATACTAATCCATGACGAAGTCACAATCCCAAAATGAAACACAAACATACTAATCCATGACGAAGTCACAATCCCAAAATGAAACACAAACATACTAATTCATGTCAAAGTCGTAATCCCAAATCCAACACAAACATACTAATTCATGTCAAAGTCGTAATCCCAAATGAAACGCAAACGTACCAATCCATGGCGAAGTCACAATCCCAAATGAAACGCAAACATACTAATCCATGTTCAAGTCACAATCCCAAATGAAACGCAAACATACTAATCCATGTTCAAGTCACAATCCCAAATGAAACGCAAACATACCAATCCATGGCGAAGTCACAATCCCAAATGAAACGCAAACATACTAATCCATGTTCAAGTCACAATCCCAAATGAAACGCAAACATACTAATCCATGTTCAAGTCACAATCCCAAATGAAACGCAAACATACCAATCCATGTTCAAGTCACAATCCCAAATGAAACACAAACATACTAATCCATGTCCAAATCAGAATCCCAAATGAAACGCAAACATACTAATCCATGTCCAAATCAGAATCCCAAATGAAACGCAAACATACTAATCCATGTCCAAATCAGAATCCCAAATGAAACGCAAACATACTAATCCATGTCCAAATCACAATCCAAAATGAAACGCAAACATACTAATCCATGTCCAAATCACAATCCCAAATGAAACGCAAACATACCAATCAATGGCGACATCCCAATCCCAAATGAAACGCAGACATACCAAGCCATGTCCAAGTCACAATCCCAAAGGACAAATTTAGTTAAACTCATCAGGGGAGTAAGGAAGTAAGCCCGGGAAGGGTAAGAACCTCTTGTGCTAGTAGCCGCCATGTGTGAAATCAAAATGGAGAATGAAAGGGACATAGAACTATGGGACGTCAAATATATCCAGAGTAATTTTGGATACAGAAACATAAAACCTATCAACAATAATAGGATGTCGGCCAAACATTGATAAACAAACCTTGGCTCGCAATATCCCTGTGTCAACCATTCATTTGTTAGCAGTTATATAAAGTTGCCGTAGTGGAAACAATCTCAAAACATTTAATTAAACTGGTTCCCTTCAGTAGCTCATCAATGGAAACCATGTCGGATATTATCTTTGTCAGATATAAGGTACTGCATTCTATAGAGGTTTTTCTCCGAGTAAAGGACAGAATCCTTGTATCAAAAACAAACATACTAACCCATGTCAAAATCACAATTCAGAAGCAAGGTAAAAACTTTGGAACTGACAAGTTAGGTTAGACACGTGAACTTCTCACGGGAAGTGAGGCCGGGTGCTCCGGAAGGGCAAGCACCTCCTGTTTAGCTAGCTACACTCGTCACGTGTGTAATCAAAATTGTGTGAAAGGAACATGGAACTATGGGACGTCAAATATATCCAGGACAATCCTGGACACAGAGACATCAAACTTATCAACAATACTGTGATGACGGCCATTAAACTTTTTGAGGGCCTTTATAAGCCTAGGCTTGCAATATTCCCGAGTCAACAATTTATTTGCAAGCAGTATGCTTCGTTGTACAAAGTCCTTGTAGTGGGAACAAGCTATACCATATCATATATATATAACGTTGTGCGTAAAGCCCTTACTGTGCACATACGCCGTTTTGAACACAGATATGGGACGGGTTGAAGTTTTAATTTGTTATTTTTTGTTTAATTGAATAAAATTTTAACACAGAAAAGGAAGACCTAATTGGAATATTTATATTTTAATATTTCCTTTGTAAGTGTGTACACATTCCATATTGTGCCCTTTTCAAGAAATACAACTCCAATTAGGCTGGTAAGGCAAAAGCATCATATTATAGTGACAAAGCGTTCTAAAAGTTGTGATGTTAAAGAGCAAAATTTATGCTATTTCTACACATTAAGGGCATTCATTCAATGTATTTTTACATTCTATTTGAAGGTAAAAAATGCAATTTTGGTACGCACAAGCGTTCGACAAAAATAATAAAAATTATGGCCATTTCTATACCGCATTCTGCTTAAAAATGTCAGAAACATAGTACATATCTATATTTAATTAAATATGCATGGATTTAGTACAGTGCATACCTGTCGAAAGTTTAACATAAAGCTAACGAAAAGGAGCCCAAACCTTGGCAAACGAGTAGCCAAAATACAAATAAAAAGCAGATGAGAGATACAGTCAAACCTGTCTATAAAGGCCACCCAAGGAAACCAGTAAAATTGGCCTTTATGGGCAGGTGGTATTTATATACAGGTTCAAATAATATAAATAAAGAACAATTGAGATATAATTCTACATGGCTTTATTAGCAGGTGGTCCTTATATAGAGGTGACATTTAAGGCAGGTTGGACTGTATTGTAGCTGTCGAGAAGCTTTCAAGATTTTGCTTACAAGTGGTCGAGTTGAACGGTAGATTCGGCAATACATCGTTAGCCTTGTGTTAAACTTTGGACAAGACTGTACATAGATCGTGATTTGTTCTTTGCTCAAATTTAGGATGACATAACCCTGTTTAGTTTTTAAGCTGCCAATAAGCTTATATTCTTCCATCAGTAATAATAATATTTAATCCTGATGCATTTTATGCAAGATTTGTTGTTCCAATAACAATTATAGTTATTTTGGATAGTCTGTCTTTTGCCAAAAATTAAGTATTACTATTATAGGAAAATGGTTGAGTTAGCATGAGTAACAATGAAAAGATACTCTTACACGTCAAACTTTATTTTTTAATTATTCATGTTTATTTTTTTTCCAGTTTGATGGTGATATTTTTGCTTTTATCAACCACCAGTTGGGTAACAAAATGAATTGGATAGTTTGGGGCCTTTCAATGCCAAAATACCACACCACGAAATATTATTTGGCAATAAATCCAAAGTCAAGGGTTTCATAAGCTTTTGATTCAATGTACGCTTGTATTTTATTGTATTTGTTGTGAATTAACTATTTCTATGTGTGGTCAAACAACTTTAACCTGTCCGCTTAACCTTTATTAGAAATATTCATATCGAAGGATCCATCCAATATGGACACATGTTAGGATTCGCAGTTAATACATACAAAATACACGTGTTTAATGTTTCTCATTGTGTACCTGTGTTCCCTATACATAAATGTACTCCTCCATAATAAATATTCAAACTAGAAAAACTGTGAGCCACAAGCTCACAAAAAACACCCCCCCCCCAAAATCCATCGGATCAAATTTTGAAATAGGAGGTGCACATCTACAATATATCACAAAGATTGTGTGAAAGTTTCATAAAAATCCGTTGAAGGGTTTAGGAGGAGTTGCAGATAAGACATAGTGTAACGGGAGGACGGACACATGGATGGATACCCCTATCACTATATACCCCCCACTTTTTAAGCGGGGGATATAATTAAAGGGTCAAGTAGACATGCCAATGTTTTCTTATACAATAATGGTAAAGATCCTACATTTGGTGGACAAAGGGAAGTAACGCTAATAATAATTTTGTTTAAACTTGAGGAATTAGCATATAATGCAGAAGAATGCAATTTGCAATCGCAAAACAAATAAGCGTGAAAAAAATGCAAACCTAGAACAGGAATCAAACGTTTCTAGTAGTAATGAAAAAGAAGGTTCAAAATGTTTGATGAATTAGAACTATAAGTAACAATGTTGACAAAGTTGCTCACAATCTCAATTTTGATTGGAGATCTAATAGGTTATTATGAAATTTTTAATACACCCTAGTGGCTAGTGATACCAAAGAACTAGACGCTTTTAGTCCTGCAATAAAACCAGTATTACAAACGGAAAATATAAATTTGTTTTTTGAAATTTTAGAACAGACCGTATAATAAATCACTTTAAAAGAAGCAACGGTGCGCTAACAAATAAACGGTGCAACCTGATAGGGTGAATGAAATATTACCAGTAGACAAAAAATGAAATAATATTGGGAATTACTCATAACATGAAGTCAGATGTGGGCCTACGGGTTCTCCTTAAAACATTAGGACAACATATGATATTTTTGTTTTTATTTTCCATTATAAATGTAGAAAATCTTTGTAATTTGAAACTGAATTTTCACGTTTTTCTTTTCAAAAGGCGTGGGAAAGATGCCAAAAGTGGTAACTTTGTACCTGTGTTTTTACCTTCTCATATTTCAACGCTGTATATCAGATCAGATGTCAATAATTTGTTCACGACATTCAATTTTACATGCATTTTTAAATAATACGTATAGCTTTTAAAAGTTTGAAACTTCAGTGAGATGTGATTTTAATAAGACACAGGTAAGGCATATTCTATGATTAGAACTAAATATATACCAATGTATGTACCCTAACATAGAAAACTGCAAGATTTATTGACGTTTTGTAACAAAAGAGTATCTGAAAATATTTCAGCATTTTTGAAAATCAAATATAAAACTTTATGAAACCATAAATAACTTAATATTATATTGAAAACATAATCTGTAAGTTTTGTCATGCCCAGTCTGTAAGTTTGTCATTAGCACGTTAATTTTGTGTAAGTTGTATTGATGTACCACATATGTGGCTCAGTGAATAAAGAATTGAACTGAATTAAGCTCAAAATAGCTTTCAATAGAAACCCGTTAAAATTTTAACCAAAGCCTGACGAAATAATGCCAAGTCGGCACTGTTCTCGGTCCTTCGGTAGCTACCGGAATATCTCGACATTTTAGTACATACAAATTGTAAGGTATGGGAAAGATTTAGAGTTGAACATAACTTCATATGCCTGCTCTAGCTTCAAAGCTTTAAATGAGGGTTGTATAAGGACCAAATGTTTGTAATCAGCCTTTTTTTATTTTCATAAAATCTATTTTTTTTTCTAAAGAATATATATATATATATATATATAATTCAAATTGGAATATGTCCCATCCATCAAATTCACAATTGTGGGGGCGAGCTATTAAGTTAACCTTTGTGGTTTCCTGTCTTGGGGTCATATATTACACCATATATTCTCGCGCGTCGTTTTATGCATACTTATAATTTGTTTTTGGCATTGACACATTTACATGGTGCACTCTGAAAAAGGTAAGATATATGCTTTCATTTTAACTTTAACATGCTTTTTCTTCGATACAATCATTTTTCTGATAATGAAAACTATGAAAAATATTACATGTCTCTGCATAGATACATACTCGTGTGCTGTAAAAATAAAGACTGTCATGCTTTCGAAATCTCAAAAATAGCATATGACAATTAAAATTTACATTTTTGTCGTACCAATTGAATTCGAAATTAAATTTTAAAACAGACTGAAAATAAACAGTTTAGATGAGAAAATTTAAAACTTGATTTGAAGTTACAAATCTGTCAAAAACTGGGGCAACCTATTTGTCTGGCAATCGTACTGAACGTAGGACAGCTTTATTCACTGACAGTTTTACTGAATTTTACCTCGCATTATGTACTTTCTGAGGTCAAACTAAACAAGTTGAGTACTCCTTATTAATTCGATTGTCGTCGTGTCAAACATGCTCTTTTGTTTCGAATATCTGACGTACTCTACGAGGAAGGTGGCTTCAACACAAGTAAAAGGTATTTTTTATTTTTTTAAAGTGGAAGATAAGTTATTTTTTTAATTTTAATGTTTATCACGAATTTTAATTTCAAAATTCAACAGAAAAAATGCTTTCTCTCTTTGCATTAGATAAAAATCAGCTATATATTTTCTCAACTGCATGTATAATATTTAATAATAAATATCTTCAAGTCAATGTAGCATTAGTTTGTTATTACTATTTCTTTATTTTAATTGCAATATACTGAAATAAATATTTGAATGAACTGAAATAAATTTCTATTCTAAAATATTGAAATATTAATTTTTTTTATTCCCAAACTATCGTCTGGCACTGCAAAATTAAAACATGTTTAGTAATAATGATATATAACTATTTTGAAAACATTTGAAAAATATTTTTAAAAATCTTATACATATAAACTACCTAAGTCAATATTATCTTATGTATAAATTTTAGTTTGACATGTAATGGAAAAAAAAACCAACTTTTTACGATTTGATTACATAAAATTATAACACCCAACCGGTAGCAGGTCAATTCGCCCCCACTTTCATCAAATTCGCCCCCATGTCAAAATCGCCCCTTTCAAAATCCACCAAAACGATGATGTTCTTGTCGAAGGTTAATTCAGGTGACAATATTGAAAAAGGTATGAGTTTGGTCTGTTCATTATGTACCTATCGTAGATAATATAATGGGTGTTCAAGCAAAAGTATATATATATTTCTCAGTTTTTAAATTTATATAAATCAATTAAAAATCCATACGACCAGTTAAATTAAGGAATCACATTGTAAAATATATAATTTTCTTTTACTTTAATCTGTAATTGTAGCAATAAAAAAGCAATTTCAAATTAAATTCCAGTTTTTAAGTTTATTTTAAAAATAAAAGACATAAACAAGCTGAAACGTGTACCTGGTCCCTGTAAATAAATAAATAAATAAATAAATAAATAAATAAATAAATAAATAAATAAATAAATAAATAATAATAAGAAGAAGAATAATAACACACACACAACATTCGAGAACGATTTTATCTTTAAACTTTTGAACATGAACGATACTCTACAAGCTATATGTCGCTGTTCCATTACGCATACTTCTATTTGTACCATTACCAAAAATTTAAGAACTATAACTAGAAGGCTATCTCACTTATAGGTATATGTGTATATTGAAAAGTCAGATTCCTTACATGTAATTATACTTAGTTAATCTGAGTTAAATCTAGAGTCAGACATAAAATATTTTTTGACATAGCAAGCTATAATAATTGTTATTATAAACAGGAGGTGCTTACCCTGCCTCACCTGGCGGAAGTTCATGTGTCTAACCTAATTTGTCAGTTCCAAAGTTTTTACTTTGCGTCTTGATTGTGATTCGGACATGGATTAGTATGTTTGTTTTTGATTTGCACTAGAAGGGGGTTTTACCGGAATAATTGCGAAATTCCGGAATAGTGAGACACTTTCCGTAATCTTTGGAAAAATCCGGAATCGTTAGACAAAAATCCGGAATAATAAGTCAAAATCCGAAATAATTAGGCAAAATCCGGAATAATCAGACAAAATCCGGAATAATCAGACAAAATCCGGAATAATTAGGCTATATTTTTTACGGTAAATTTTCCGGAATCTAAAGATTCCGGATTTTGTCTGATTATTCCGGATTTTGTCTATTTATTTCGGATTTTGCCTAATTATTTCGGATTTTGACTTATTATTCCGGAAAACGTCCAATTATTACGGTAAAGTATTTTAAAAAATTTAAATTTTCAATTCGCGCCATTTTGTCTTTCTTCACCGACGTGCAAATAGTCACACTTTCAATGAATATGTGTAAGGGGAAAAAATACCTTACAAATACTTGTAATAAATGTTCCGCCCTCGATCAGCCGCCATTTTTAATTTGCCGGTATGGTGTTCACCGTGCCTATGTATATATTTTAAATGTATTTAGTTTCCTAAACTACGATATATAAAATATCGGAAATTTATTATTAATTCAATTCGTCCTTTGTAAATAGGAACAACTTAAATATTTATTATACTTCCACGAACAAAAAATACAGTAGAATTATATTTATATCATCGTTTCGAGTGTAGATAATTTCGAAATAATGTACATTGAATGGTTTATTTTATCCACATGAGATATTTTCGTAGGGTAATATGTTCTTTGGTCCATGCAAGTAAATATTGTTCATATACAATATTTTACGGATAAGCCATGGTATTTATTCCACCGGATAGATTTTACCATGAAAGCATATCCTCTCGGACACATTTTCACCCGGATAAAATTATCGATTACATAACCACTTGGCTGTGATGATTATTATTTTCTTAATACCCTGTATATGAACCTTGAATGCTTGCTTTACACTATCCGCGGATACTCCAAAACCCATAATTTCTAACTATATATATGCTGTATAAATAATAGTGTAAATAGTTATTAATTTTCACAGTTCAATTGTTTCTGTTCATGGTTATGTAATGTTCGTTCACATGTTCTGTTATATAATTAGTTAAGATACAGAATTAAATAACTATATATCATGTAATGGGGATAACAATAAATAATTATAAATAATTATTACGACATTAAAATACAGGTAATATAGAACTCGAACTTGAAAAGGTAAATTATAGGTAAAATTACAGGTCAAACACCCTTGAAAAGGCCCCTTAATCCCCATCTCTAGTAAGGTTAGGCGTTCGGGACACCACACTATTGATTAGATTATACTAATTACATATTAAAATTATCACAGATCATGCAGCAGGCGTGTTCATCGATAAATTTAGGTTCTTGCTTTCCAGATCTTATCACCATTACTGGCACTACGTAGTGGTTAACGTATAGAAATGTAAAATTTGGGTACGAAATGGTCATGGTACGAAATGGTTATGGTACCTGGGTACGAAATGGTCATATGGCATGATACGAAATGAACAGAGTTGGGTACAAAATGGTTAATTTGGGTACGAAATGGTCATAATACGAAATGGTTATGGTACGAAATGACTAATTAAATGTGTCGTGATTATGGACCTCTTCTACGATTATAAAATCATGCAGTATTGACAAATTTATAAACGTTTGTTTGTGGAAAAAGTTCCGATTGACAAAACGATCTCTCTCTCCATGTACAACTTAATCAGTTCAGGGAATAATTTTTAATTAGATCCAAGGATCTTCACATGAAGACGATAGTGCAGAAAGATTTACTAGTTTTACTTGATGAAATGGTGGTTTATTTATTTATTTATTTATTTATTTATTTACAAGTTTCTTAACCGCGAAGTCATAAAATAAGAAATCTTAAATCATGACAGCTTAAAAACTGCCGTGTGTAATTCAAAGATGCAGTAGTCTTCTCTCAGTCACTAACCCTCTCTATCATATTTATTTATTTATTTATTTATTTATTTATTTATTTATTTATTTACTTGAATTCAAAGATACAGTAGTCTTCTCTCCGTTACTAACCCCCTCTCCCTATTTATTTATTTATTTACTTGAATTCAAAGATACAGTAGTCTTCTCTCCGTTACTAACCCCCTCTCCTCTCTATCATATTGAGATTGGGAAGAAGAAATCTAGTAGGTAAATAATGAGATTAACACCTACCGGTAAATTTGTCACGTAGAATATACCAATCATCTGCCATTGGGTTTGAATTTGCTTCCGTTATCAATAGTTACGTATGTTGTTTGTGAAGTATGCCGATGATAATTAATTAGTAACCGTGATACGTTTATTATATGTCTCTGATTTACACCTTTTTAATTTTGACGACTAGTAGTCAAATTGCCACTATTGAAATATTAAAAAAAATAATAAATAAATAAATAAATAAATAAGTGTGAGCCCTCTATTTTTTATGTTGTCTGAAAATATTATAATGAAAGAATTTTGAATTTAAACATATCAGGGCGGATCCAGAGTTTTGTTGAAAGGGGGGGGGGGCACAACTTTATTCCATTTTATATTACCCCATTAAAATATTATTATCATTATGTGATTTACAATTAGGCGTTTTCTGCTAATTTGGATCAAAATAAACCTTTCCGAGTTAGCCTACTGAAGTTATTTTTTTTTTCATTAGTTGAGTCATTTTGCGCAGCGAAACACACTTTTGTCTCCCGAACAACAAATCTCCTAGGAAGATCTGAGGCATGTTTTCCCTTAAAAATTCCGCTTTTTCATTACATATATGCGATTTCTTGCATCTAGAACCCTGTCGTACGTCCTTCTTACTTTACATTCAAAGTGGATGTAAGCGAGTTAAAGAACTAATCAACCTTTTTAAAAAAATTTAACAATACCATTTTTTGAATGTAGTTTTTGATTAAATTTAAAAAAATTGTATATGACAGGAATCACGTTATCAGAAAAGAACACTGATCATTTTAGATGGATTAGTTTCATAAAGCCGATAAACGGACGAATAGAGACTGTTTTTTTTTTTCATTTAAACCAAATATTTTTTTTAATGTATAAAAAGTGGGGCTTTTATTCGCGCTATAAAAGTATACAAAAATGATAATCGTGTGCTAAAAATGTAATATTCTGAATTAGCTCTCTCTCTCTCTCTCTGGGTCATGTCCTTTTGTTTGAAAAGTCAAATTAAATAATTCACGTATGATTAATGAAATCACATTCTCCATGGAATCTTTCCTCAAATAAGAATTACGCTTGGAGTATTGATAACGATCATGTTTACAATTCAGTTTTTTTTTGACAAGACTGAAGTCTCTTAATTAGTATTCCTAATTAACGTCATCTACTGATTTCTTTCATGCCTCAGCGATCAGGTAAATAACACTGGTTAGTACGACCTGAATTCTTTCATGCCTCAGCGAACTGGCACATTACATCATCGCCTTATACCTGTACGCGGATAATTAACCAGTGGTCCACTGATTGAGTGACAATTTGCGATGTGAGAGACAATCCCCCCCCCCCCCCCCCCCCCGCTGAATCCGCCACTGCATATTTGTAGAAATTAACTTTTTTAAGGGATGCAAGTAGATATAAATGGTAGGCATATGAATGAATGAAGCACTTTATTTTATTTTATCCACATACCTGTATCAGTTTATCATAGGTATCATGTCATATAACTCCGTCTATATAAAGTGATTTTTTACGTAAAAATCTGTTTTTTTTAAATAAAAGTTAAGTAGCCCAAAAGCTTATTAAATGAATTTATCTATATTGAAAGCTTAAAAATTTCAAACGTAAAAAAGTCCCCAAAACCTCTAAATAAAATGAATTAAAAACATCAAACTTTTACTATTTCATGATATGAGGAATAAATTAATGTTTTTAATATTTCAATACTTTATTAAGAAGTTAAAGTTTATCCTTCATAAATCTTTGTTAGCTTCAGCACGGTATCAACACGATAAATCCGCGCATGCGCACATGCGTTCGTACGGAAAGACTCTGTATGAAAGGATGAGAGCTTAGTGATAGATAGTTTTAGGTATTTTTTTCCCCTTACACAGTTTTCTTGAAAGTGCGACTATTTGCACGTTGGTGAAAAACGACGAAATGGCGCGAAATGAAAATTTAAATTTTTTAAAATACTTTACCGTAATAATTGGACGTTTTCCGGAATAAAGTCAAAATCCGAAATAATTAGGCAAAATCCGAAATAATTAGACAAAATCCGGAATAATCGGACAAAATCCGGAATCTAAACGAAATCTTTAGATTCCGGAAAATTTACCGTAAAAAATATAGCCTAATTATTCCGGATTTTGACCGATTATTCCGGATTTTGTCTGGTTATTCCGGATTTTGCCTAATTATTTCGGATTTTGACTTATTATTCCGGATTTTTGTCTAACGATTCCGGATTATTCCAAAGATTACGGAAAGTGTCTAACTATTCCGGAATTTCGCAACTATTCCGGTAAAACCCCCTTCTAGTGTTTGTTCAAGCACTTTGGTTGTAATATACCTAAATGACAGTTTATTGTGGTGGAATTATGCATAATGTTAGATATAATTAATATTAAATTTCTAATTTTATAAATTTGGTTTCAAAATTAACGGAAATTAAAAAGGGTACGTATCTCAAATCTTTCTAGGTAAGCATGTATATATTATTTCCTTAGAATATTGATGAAAAACTGTTCAGTTATTTCAAAACCATTTTATTACTCGGTAAGGTTAAACATTTGCAGTTGCCTTTCCTTGACGTGAGTAGAAAGACTACAGTTGTCTCCCTCTAAACAGTTATCTGATTTTTGTTCTAAAACGTACTTTTTTCATCGACACCTAGATTCCAAGTATTATTCCGAGGGCCAGTAGCAAAAAAGATCATATTTTTTAATAACCTTTCGTTCATTAGTATTTTTATTTTGTCGCTATCTTTCTACTATTTGTTCTGTAACAATTACGTTACTGTTCTAAATAAAATGATTGTTCTATTACTTTTACTATTTTTATTGTTTGTTAAGGGATTACAATTGCATATAATATCTGGCCGTTTTGGAATATAATTCCTCATCAGTAGTACTTGGATGAAATTGTGAAACCAAACTGTTCAAGGCGATGAAAAGATAACCAGAATACCAATGTTATACAAAAATTGAAAGAAACGAAAACATGAACAAATATTAGGACCACTGAATCTCTTTAGACGGACAACTTGAAATTTTGGTTGTCTCCCTCTACACAGATTTTGTTGCTCGACTTCTTCTGGTTGAAACCTTAGAATGGGAATGCAAAATGTAAAATTCAGAATATTGATTTTTACACAGAGAAATATATATTTTGAACATGCCAATATTTTTGAATATTGTTCTTAGCAAAATGTAACATTTAAAATTATTCACATAACCAAAAGTGTAATATTATAGGGTTATTGAACTGATATTGTGAAATATTGTCCCGCGTTGACTGGACATCGAATGTCGAGTCAACTCGGGACAATATTTCACGACATCAGTTCAATAACCCTTTTATTATATAGCAAAATAAGTTTCGTTTACTTCTGTCTAGTATTTCATGTAAATTACCATTTTGTTGTACAATACATAAATATTACGCTAGTTCTTGTAAATGGATATAAGAAGTAGTGCAATATGACAAACAACACAGCGATGACGTCGACAACAATCGTATGACGTCATAAACGACAGCGTCATGTGACAAAGTGTGCAATATGAAAAAATTGATTCGGGAAACCTCGGACTGGAACAAAGTTAGCGTGAAAATATCGGTATATATTGCACGCTAACACCTCGGGATTTAACGTTTAATTTCTATGCGAAGCATATATTGCTATATAATAAAACTCCATATCATATTTTGTGTACTTGTTCAGTTTCATAATAAATTCCAACTTGAAACAGAAATTGGAATAAATGTCGAGTACTGGAGGGTATGTCTTTTTACGATCAACTATGCATCAATAAAATTATGCCCTATTTATTTAGATGAACGGACATCCATTACGCGCATATAATGTTTACTTTTACTATATCACTATTATTTTGTAGAAAAAATGTAAATTGGATATTATATTGTACTATATGTATTACGTCCTTTCTGGAAAATAGTTAAAGAAAATTTAAGCCTCAACAATATATTTTAAGATTTTTCATTCATTTTGCGATTGACTCGAACTTAAACAGAAATTCACATTTCATTTCTTTCATTTTTTGTTAACATATACGTGTAAGATTATTTTCAGTTAAAATGAAGTTTTTCTATCCCTAAAATCAAATCATGTAAAATATTTGACACAGGGTTTGTGCACTAGGCATGCTTTAATCACGTTCAAAATCAATCAATACCAAAGTGGCATGTTTCAAATTAAGTACTTAAAAACCTAAAAGGGAATTCACCTAAACAGTCCAAAATCACAAATTTTGTATTATTTACAATCAATTGTATCTACGTCCTTGACCATATTTTATGTGCGTTGTGCACGTAACGCATTTCAATTGGCTTTCTAAAAATAAATCCAAGTCATACGATTGATGATTTTCTGAAAAACTCCTACCTGTATTCTAAAATTAGCTCACAAAAATTCCGAATTCTAAATTTAGATCTGACGCAAAGAAAATTTCCAAATCGATTTAACAGATAAATGTCTGTATTAACTGTGTCATAACAGAAAAATGGAGCACTATTTAGGAGATTAAATTCTGACAATAAAATGTTACAACGATAGAAAACGTATTTGAAAATAGCAAAACCAAAAGAATACAAAACACAAATAAAAGAAATACAAAATTAATACAAATGAATTGCACAAATAAAAGAATTATACCAAAACGGAAAGAAAAGCAAAACAAGTATACCAGTATAGACAATTGTTTGGAAAAATCAAAATAAAAAACATAAAGATAGAATAATTTTGGACATCAAATTTATCGGTTATTATAGCAGAGCTACTAAAATGTATGGTTGGAGTCTTGCCAAAGTAATTCGGTTTAATATTTTTCACTCAATATTGATACCGTTATGTCTATTGTCTGTCTGTATCTGGAGTATCCCAATTGTTAAAGTATAAATTAGTTTGATAACAATTATGAATTAAAATAAGTTATTTTTATTAAAATGGCATATATAAATACTGGCAGTTCATCAATACACCATCACCATTTAGTACACTGCGTAAAGTCTTCAAAAGAAAACGATTTTATTTGTAGCCAAAATAGACACTGGTTTTAATACAAGTATTAAGGAAAATAGAGTAAAAATATACATTATAAAATAAAATGCAAAAAGAGAAAGATATGAACCGTTAATCAAAATATAATGCATTTCAAAAGTATAACATTGTCTTTTCAATAAAAAGATAATAAAATTACCCCGCCTTTTATACATAAACTGGGTTGTAGTTTAATACTGAATATAATAATTTCTGAAAAACGCCTACCTGTATTCTAAAATAAGCTCATAAATTTCCTAATTCTAAATTTAGATCTGACTCAAACGGAATTTCCTTCATGATACAGGTCAACGTTTGTGTGAAAAATAGAATTGCTCAGTACATTGCACTTAAAATGTAATTTAGACTAGTAGGTTTGTATTGACGTTACAGCTTGAAAAAGGTACATGTACTTTGAAATAGCAAGAACCACAATTTATACAAAAGGATAACACTAATAAAAGAAATTAAAATAAGGCGAAAAGCAAAAAAAAAAAAAAAATAAATAAATAAATAGATAAATAAAAAAAATATTTAAGTAAGCAAAACACAATTATAAATAGAACAATTGTACAAACATTCTAATCCATGTCCAAATCATATTAACTTATTTATCGCTACTTAAATGTTTTTGCAGAAGTAATTTGGCCAAAAGGTTTGGCTCAATATGGTCACGTTTTGTCCATTGTCCGTGTATATCTGGAGTTACCAAATTGTTTATAACCACTCAGTTTAATTAATGATTATCAAATATCCAAAGATCAATTCGATCTATTATATAACGGAATTCTATTCGCTGTTAATTTTTTCAACAAATAATTAAAGAAAAGTTTATAGTATACAAAAATAAAACAATTTTTTACTTAATTATTAAACTAATGAAGCTGTGAACAACTTGTTCAAGTAGCATCAATATTTTTTTTTATAAAATTAGGGTAATGTAAAATGTCAAGATATACTTTTCGACAGACTACTGTTTGTAAAATTAGTGAAAATTAGTGAAATGGCATACCGGGTAGGTGACCTTGAAAAATACTATAACTGTATCGTTAGATACTATAAGTTAGTAAACCCAGTAATCGTTTTCAGTCGAGATTTTTATTATCAATTGCACAAATACGTCTTAATCTGTTCTATGTCCCCGTGTGTTTTAAATAAACATTTGTTACTTCGTATTCTTGGTTGCATTTGCATGTCAGATAAAAGTTGCTGTTTTCTACATTTGTCTCGCCGTCATCCCTGACAGTGAAGTTTAACATTTGAAGTTACGACTTAAGTAACAT
The DNA here is from genome assembly GCA_021292105.1 of Anadara kagoshimensis. Lineage (NCBI taxonomy): Eukaryota > Metazoa > Mollusca > Bivalvia > Arcoida > Arcidae > Anadara > Anadara kagoshimensis. The sequence continues at coordinate 45,345,353 of CM037865.1, forward strand.
AAGTGAATATGTTAATGTAAAGAAATAATAGATACGCTTTGAAGTTATGTTTCCGATATCCTATATAATAGCCTAAGGGTATAAAGTGTCTTTGGTTAACCAGTCAAGATAATATATATTAATTTGACATGTTTATCAGTTTATTGAAAACAGAGACACCATGATATTCACAACAATTTGATAATTGATATTTCGTTAAAATGATTTATGTATTTTCAAAATTAAAAATCAATTTCGATCAATTTAATTTTATTGACAAAATTGCATGTCATTTGGTTGCATTTAATATTGAATTAAGTTTTGCCAACAAATTTGTTTTGAGATGCTCATTGATTACCTTTGAAAATGTATCAATCGTAATTATGACGAAAAAATTAATATCATATTGTATACCTCATGGATGAAAAATTTTAGGTAAGTAACTTATTTTTATTATTCATCCAATTGTTTTGTGATAGAATTGATTTTGTATTACAAATGAATGTTTTAGTCACATTACTGTATAATGAACTTTTCAGGTTTGTAGGTAGTGCTTTACACTGAAATATTGCTTTGATTTTGGTGACTTAAAAATTGTCACATACACACACACACACACACACAAACACACGCGCGCACGCGCACACATACACATTATACCAATTTTAAATTTATAGCACTAGACGGCTGTTTCAGAATTCATACACCAAAATCATGTATTTTTTCAAAATACTGACAAGATACCCTAAAAACCAAAATATATTTTACCAAATTTAGCTAAGGAAAAACTTAAAAAAAATTATTTTACAAATATCAGCTTAACATCATAATGTCATTGTCATGTCAATTTTATGTTATGTGGAATATCCCGGTTCATCAAGATTGTTTCAAGAAGTCCTAAACGAAAGAGCGCACTTTTACTTAATCGACTTTACCATAAATTAAATAGCAGGCATGTCTTGCACCTGGTATTATCATCTTATAAAACTCCTGACATTATGATTTATATATTGTCGGTGTTTGGAACATATTCAATTCTAAAAATAGGTTTTGGAAAATTATTATCTATTTTAAGTTCAAATGATAAAGAACTAAATTTAGTTTGTGTGACATACGAGTTGTGTTTATTTATATCTTTAAATTTAATATCTTCTGCGTAGTTTTTTTTTTTAGTTTTAAATCAACAACATGTTGTTGTATAACTCAAGGTTATAGCATAGAAATATAAAACGGCCTTTTGTTAAAAATTGACGTTTTTCATCTATTTTCGATTTTGTCAATTATTTTCCACATCTCCATTGTATGCATAACCTTTTGTTTCTATATAATGCTTGCGTCAACTTCTAAAATATAAAGTTACGATTGCTTAGACAGGATTTTATTCTATTTTGATTTTTATACTTTTATTTTATTTATTTAAATAACAAATTACAGTACATTACACATCAAACACCTATAAACATTCATTATTTGGTAAATCATACGGATACGGAAACTAAAGCCATTGGCTTTTGAAATCAGTATATTAATATGGATATACGACATTTTCGATACACACATACAAACCAGTTATATATATTAAAACAGTAAACATACCGGTCCATGTCTAAATCACAATCCTAAAGCTAAGTGAAAACTTAAAAAACTGACAAATTAAGTTAAACACTGAACTTTGACCAGGGAAGTGAGGCGTTATTATTCGGAAGGGTAATACCCTCTTATTTTAGGTAGCTACACCATGTAGACAGGAACATAGGACTTTGGGACGTCAGATATATCTAGGATAATTTTAGATACAGAGAAACGTTATAGCTACCGACAGTACTTATTTTATTTGTAATTTTTTGTTAATTTTTTAATGAAATTTTTGTTGTTTGTTATTTTCATTTTCTTTTTGTATAATTTTGAATAATATTAGAGTAACATAATCTTAAAGTATCAAAATACAATTTTAAGTTGTAGATACTTAGCATGTAGTAAAATATTTCAATATGTGGGTGTAGCTTGCTAAACAAGAGGTGCATACCATTAATTAGTTTCAAATATTATACCAGTTATAATTTTACAGCACTACACGGCCGTTGCGGAATAGAATTCTTTATCAGTAGTGCTTGGACCAATATTGTGAAACCAAAATTTCAAAATTTGTTTTGGATTGTGCTGTTGACATGGTTTTAATATGTTTACAATATGCAAACGACTAAAATGTGATGGTACATATCAGCTGCACATATCATTCATCTTCAAATACACCTATTGAACAACAGTTACATTACTAACTTTTTGTATACTACATATCACATTTAATCTTAGCAACATATTCATATACTAGTGATCGGAAAGAATAAATAGCGTAATTTATAAATCGGATGCCCACCTGTGTGCATTTTCTAATATATTACACCAATATTTAATGGCCAGAGTAAGTATCATTCAGTCTAACTCACCAAACAAGACATCATTAGCTGTAGATTTAAAGACATTATACCCTTTACCTTGATTTCATGACAAATATGTGATTTCAAGTTGAAAACGAGTCACATACTTTCTATTATTTGTTAGTATAATAATGATAATAATAATAATAATAATAACTTTATTTTGCATCAAGCTACACAAAGATTATAGCACAAACATAAAAAACAATGATAAAGATAGCGGCAGAATAAATAACATATACAGGTACAGATATACAAAAAACATTATTAAACACATGACTTGTTAGCCTGTTCTTTAAACGATACGGCAAATGAGGTACCATTATTCGAAAAAAACAAAGACTGGGTCTATAAAAAAGGAAAACGTTTGATAAAGTTCATCAATCCTTCTTAAAATGTTTTTTATTAAATTTATTTTTAAAACGTTAATTTAATTGGTTTTTAAGAATACGTTATCCTTGACATCAATACGATATCATATTATTGAAGCATGTGTTATTATTTTCCCAGGTGGCACGATAGGTTAAAACGTCAGTCTACCTTTACCAAGAGATTTGGTTCTATTTTTTATTAATAAGATTATTATGCTATATTTAATACTAATATAAAGCATTTCTTATATTAATTTATTGGTATCGACTTTAAAATAGATGTATGTTTTTCTTTTTTTATCCTTATGTGTCATCCGAGTTTTGTTTTACCGTTTTGTTCGCACTTTTTTTTTATTGATTTCTACTGTATTTTAACATATGAAGTCACGTTACGTGCAAGTAAGGTTATCAATAATATAGAATCCCTATCAATTGAGAGAACTAGTTAACAGTTTAACATTTTTAACAATTATATAATCAATTCTTTAATAAATCTTTCATTCCTGTTTGATTTAATAAACGCATGAGTAATGGTAAAAATACTTATATAGATTTTCAAAATATTCAACTGTGACGTTATCCCTATCGTTCTTCTGATATTTATTTTCAATTAGTGGGCATAGTCATTAGATTACTTGATTTTTTTATTTACGAAATGTCATAGATAAATCAAGTCTAAATCATTGTAACTTGAAATATAGAACTATATACATGTAGATGAAAACCATGTATTTTACACTAGCTCAAGTAACAAACAATTGCAAGAACGAGCTAAATAAAAAACCAAAATACAAAATAAACACATTACGACAATTGCCAACTTCGAACTTAATACTTATAAAATGTTATCCAATGGTTGAAGGGGTTTCAAGAACTTTTTACAGGATCCCTAAAATCCAACTGTTTACATCTGTTTGTAGCCCGAGATTCCTCTGGCCCGAAATTTTTTTTTTTTTTTTATCAATTTCGGGCCAGAGATCGGGCTTCATTATTTTACATAACGTGATGCCGTTGAAATCCTACGGCAGGGTAAGATTTAATTTGGCGGATATGTTCACTTTATTTTCACGGGCATTGGGTAAAATCAATCGTTTAAAGAAAAGATGCGTTATCTTTAATTGTGTTAGATTTAATATAAGATAAAACAAATGAAAACCTAGAAAATGTTGAAAAATATAAATACATAATAAAAAAAAAATCTAGAACATTATCTTTCATCAGAGGAATTTTTATGATAGATTTTATTATAGAATATTTAAGATAAAAAATATTGATAACGTATCTAATGTCAAGTCTGGATTTGATAACATGTATGTATCTATTAATAAAAACCGAAATTCTGAAAGACTTTTTAAGTATGAATCTTACCTTTGTCTGACACACTGCCAATTGTCATTGATAAAAATTAAACAAACAAACAAATGACTAATCCCCTCAGTATTCATGATAATTTTGCTGATAACATCCATTATAATAGACGCGTATTCAGCTATACCGTAGGTTATTACAGGCTTTGGAAACTTCTAAAAAATCACAATTTAGGTATATGCAACTCAGAAACTATCAATTTAAATAACTTACAGGTATGTGACACAAGAATAATAAAACAAACACGTGAAATAAATCTTGAAACAAAAGTCGTAACTGTATTATAAAGTAAAATATAGGAAATATGTTCATATTGGTGTAGCGGAATAAAGTAGGTAAGTGTTTGTTGATAAACTATAATATAAAATGAAAGGTTCTATGGAACAAAAACATAGCTAAATGAAAAATATATAGCATGTGGGGCAAGTAGTTCTCAGAAACTAATATAGGTCCTGTGGCGAGCTATCAATAACCCAAAAACAAGGAATTATATCAATACTGCCTAAGGGTGAAAAAAGTAGAACAAAATTAAAAAACTGGCGACCTATTGCCCTTTTAAATGTTACATACAAAATACTTTCCAGCTGCATTGCAAACAGAATAAAGTCAGTATTAGATTACTTAATACACGAAAATCAAAAAGGTTTTATTTCCGGAAGATTTATTGGTGAAAATACAAGAATTATTTATGACACTTTGCAGCTAACAAAAGAAAAAAATATACCGGGGTATTACTGTTAGTTGATTTTGAAAAAGCGTTTGATTCAGTATCCTGGAATTTTATTAGAAAGACTTTGAATTACTTTAATTTTGGATCTGATCTTAAAAAATGGGTAGAAATTCTTAACAAAAACGCACAGTTATGTGTTATTCAAAATGGCATTTTCTCTCAGTTTTTCAACATTTCCCGAGGGTGTAGACAAGGAGATCCAGTGTCCCTTACCTTTTTATATTATGTGCAGAAATTATGGCCAATATGTTCCGTCACAATAAGGACATAAAAGGGATAAAATTAGAAAACACTAAAATTAATTTACTGCAATATGCCGATGATACCTGTATATTTTTAGATGGTTCAAAAAAGTTTGAAAAGTTCTATGGACCTCTTATTTCAATTTTCTAAATATTCTGGTCTCAAACCAAATATCGATAAAACCAAAGCTGTTTGGATTGGCTCTAAAACAAACTGTAAAGACATAATTTGTCCAGATATAAAATTAGAATGGACGGACACAAACTTCTCGGTATTAGGCTTAACTTTTACCCCAGATCTTAATAATATCGATACTTTAAATTACAATAAATATATTTCTAAAATAGAGAATGATTTAAGATCTTGGTCTAAGAGAATGATTACCCCATTTGGAAAAATTATAGTTATTAAATCTTTACTTCTGCCAAAATTAACACACTTACTTACAGTTCTTCCCAAGCCACAAGAACACATTCTTAAAGATTTGGAAACCAAATTCTACCACTATATATGGGATAGCAAATGCGAAAAAATTAGTAAAAAATATGATTCAGGGGTACAGGCTTGGTGGATGTAACATGATACATTTAGAAAGTTTTATCAAATCTGTAAAATTAACATGGCTACGTAGACTGACCAATAGCAATACTCATATACTAAAAGCCTTATTTACAGAAATAGTTAAATGTACTTGACTCAAATCAACGACTTTGGAGATAATTTCTGTCTAGAAAAGTCAAAGCAAATCAAAAATGGTTTTTGGAAGAAGTTTTAATTGATTTAGCCGAATTAAAAACAAACTACCAATTTACTGCTCAACATATCCCATACAAATTGTGAGTTATGGCACAACTCAAAAATAAGAATGAACAGAAAACTGCTTACATAAAAAGTTATATGATAAACAAGTAAAACGAATAAAAGACCTATTAAATCCCAATAATACTTTCATGAACTTAGAAACATTACAACAAAACTTAGATATACGAATCCCATTTACAGTGTATGAAGGTCTGAAAAGAGCTATACTCAGCAATTATAACATCTCTAACACACAAACAATTGTAATAACGAAGAAATAAATACTACCCTTGAACACATATGTAAGCAACCTAAAGGAACAAAACATATCTACTCTATTTTTGTAGAATCCTTATACAAAAAACCTAAAGCCGAATTAAAATGGGAGGACGAACTTAATCTTCCACAAAATTACAATTGGGGAAAAGTCTATCAAAATTTCCATAGAACATTTGACTGCAAAAAACTCAAATGGCTTAATTTCCGAATTATAACCCAAATATATGGCACTAATAAATTCCTCCAGAAAATTAATATCAAGCAAGATTCAAAATGCACATTTTGCAAATCGTTTGAAGAAATGTTTCCCATCTCTTTTTCAACTGTGAATATGTAAGAGAAATTTGGAGTAGGGTTGAATCTTGGATAGTTATGAAAACAGGGAAAACCGTTGTTATTAATATTAAAGATGTAATATTGGGCATACCAACCAAAGATTCATATGCTCTAAATCACATTATATCATTAACCAAACAGTATATTAGTCTACAACGATACCTTAATAAAACGTTACATATAAAAGAACTGCAAAATCACATTACAAATATTATCAGATCGAAAAATAGGTACAAAGCTTCGGGAAAATCTAATATTTTTTTGCAAATATGGGGGGTCTTTAGATCTTTATTTGAATAATAACTACAAAATTAAACTGGTATAATATGTAATACAAACATGTATATTTTGTACATATTGTTATTTGTATTTGTGTATCATGAAAAAAACCCGTATGGAAGATGAAAGTATCAGTGAGTGGGTGTCGTCTTTGTCTTAATATATTATGTAAAATGTTGAAAAAATATAAATAAATAAAAAAAAAATATAGGTCCTATCTTTGTGATCGAAATGATGCTTAAGAGCTTAAAAACTTTTTGTTAAGTAAATTAGGCTTCAAAATATAGTATGTGCTTTAACGACATTGCAACTGTGCCCTAAAGTCTAATATCATAAAAATAATAATTTGGCACATGATACCAACATTTGAATTCTACTGATTTATCCAAATACTGTACCATCTGTTACATGATTATTAAAAATTGTTGCACAAACTGGTATTGAGATTATTTATTGAATGACATCTGGTATCTTAATAGTCTATGCGTTCGTCAATTTTTTATGAACATCAAAATAAAATATAAATAACGGAACTTCCCATGACATTGTGTGTTTACTTATATTAAAAACAATTATAGGATATTTAAATATATGTCATTTAATGTACAACAGCTGCTTCAGTGCAATGAATGCTAAATAACAAAATTAAATCTTAAATAGATTCGAAAACTATTAACACGAAGCTTTAAATACTCGATTTCGGTAGAAATCGAACGTGTCTGTTTCGTTGATTTAAAAAAAATATGACAATAAGTGCAAAAACTATTTGTCTTAAAAATCATTAGACGTGGGTGTTTGTATATTTATTGGACACCTGCCAAACAAGTGTTTTGGCAAATGTCCAAAAATCTGAATTCATTGATAAAAATTTTACAACTTACAATGTAACATTGTATTCTACTTTCTGATCGAATGCAGCATGAGATATTTGAAAACTGTAGGTGTTTTAAATGAAAATCTTCGAAAAATAATGGACGTAAATGGAAAAAGCAAAATGTAAATTTAGCATTTTTTTTTTCAATAACATGATGTGAAATGTAGATTTATTATCAAATATGGAACTTCCGTATTCAGTTCCGAATTTAAGATCTTCACACGCGTTCATGGTAATAGTCTTTTTCAGTGATCCCTGACCTTAAAACGAACGACAATGTTACACATACTAGTATGTACTTTTAAACTACTACAATGACTGTGTATTATGTATTTGACACTAGATAACATCACTCAGTCAATGTCGGAAGGTAAACAAGATAATCAGTATAAAAAGGTAAGGATATTTTATTTATTTATTTAAGTAAACGGTGAATGAAATTAAACAAATGATAAAAATAAATCATTGTAAAATGACAAAAAAATCACATTAGATTTGGATAAATGTTATCAATCGCTTGATCTTTTTTTCTCAAAGCAATTAGACAGCTAGTATATTGGGCCTTTTGCTTTCAGTAAAGATAATAAATATAAACTAAAAAAAACTGTGAGCCACAAGCTCACAAAAAATACCCTCCGCTCCCCACATTGAACAGATCAAATTCTTAAATAAGAGGTGCACATCTACATTATATCACAAAGATTGTGTGAAAGTTTCATGAAAATCCATTGAAGGGTTTAGGAGGAGTTGCGGATAAGAGATAGGTACCCTAAGGTGTAACGGAAGGACGGACGGACATACGGACGGACACCCCTATCACTATATACCCCCACTTTTTAAAGGGGGGAATATAAAAATTCACATAACAGCATGTTTACCTCATCTTACTAATGGGATATTACAGAAGAAAAGATAGTTGTGTCTATACGGCAAGATGAAGTCGAAGTCATGGACAATGACCAAACTCATTCAAGTCAGTAAATGGAGCATTTTACTTTCTACATTTAATATTTATTCTTTTTATTTTACTCATTCACAGCCCTGTCAAGTCTAAGTTATTTTTTCTGCTAACGACATATTTATCGTCCTAAAATAAAAAGAACTGCATTGTTTTCAATATTTAATTAAACAAAAAGTACGCAGAACAACCTTGACATTGCTCTTATAACACTAAATAGGATATTTCAATTTGAGATAAAGGGCTAAGTTTTTTGCATAATCTCTCCCAATGATCTCATCTCATTTAACGAGTAACCCTGTTCAAGCAGATATGCGTTTTAAATAGAATGCTTTAAACAAGCTTTTTAAAAAGGATAATAAGGTAAGACTTTATAATAAAATAAAATCAAGACGGAATGAAGCTAATTCTAGTTGAAAACGCGAACCTGCACTGGCTGTACAGCAACCAGAAACAATTAGCAATAGCAAATAAATTAACACAACATCAGCATATACAGAGATTACTTATTATGTGTACGACCGCTGGATGCAAAATTAGATAATCTTAATTCTTTTAAAGTGAGTGACCTATGAAATGCAATAAATAGAATAAGAAAATAACCCTCATTTTACTAGTGAGCAGATGCCATTATAGCAACTGGTAAGTCAGTTATGACATGTTAACTTTGTAATTGTAAAATTGAATTTCAATTTTCAATTTTGCATGGTTACTTTTAGTTAAATGACTTTTAAAAAAGCTGAACTGCTCATATAATGAGAATAAGTCACATATCTCCTGATTCTTTTGATTACTTTTTGAGATACACAAGCAATATTTTTTTTACAGTGTTTAATTTTGATATTTTGATTCATATCTTACTTATCTTCTTATGACTATTCATTTAGACCTGTTTAATATATTCTGATGCGTTCTTAATTTTGTTCTTTTTGAGGATTGTATATTATTTTAGTGATAGTTTGTCTATATTCATACTTTTCAGTTTAGCTATAAGCTTATTATTTTTCGTGCTTTACAGTTAATTTGCATTCAAGAAGTTACATATCATTGGTATAAAAAGGTTATGATAAAAAGGTCGTATGCGTATGTTTAAACTCTATCGTGACACTCTTTATAATTTTATATACTGTTACTTGCAGCTTGGCATATTTCCAGGTAATACAGGAAATATGTTACTATTATTAAAATACCCCCCTATAAAGAATAGATTTAAATGCTCAAGGACACACACACCCTATGACGACACGATAACTAAAAGTTTTGGCTTTTTTTATCATCTGCGATCAGATATCTTATAACATAATTCAGTTGATCAATCATTTTGTCTCACTGTTTAGGATTTTAACAGCTAGTGTGTTTGCAGTGGTAGCAATCTATCCAACTATTGAAAAAAATTGATCTGTTCATTATGTTTATACCTAGCATGTCTGTAGCATTAATGTCTACACGTGACAGGGAAAATGTTAGGTCATTAAAATCTCTAAAGATTTATCATTAAGTTGATACTTTGGTCATTCGATGGGAACAGAACAACTGAGGTAAACTGTTATAAACATCATCATATTCAGTCTGCACTTTAAAGTTAAGATCCGTTGCGGTCTTTTTCCAATTATTTGATATAAATCAGTGGGATACGAAACCTAATGGTGATTTGAATTGAATTTTGACCAACCAATATATAGCTTTTTTCTATATAAGGACATTTTGAATATAAAAATGTTTTAAACTTTAAATAATATAATTTTGAAATTAATCTTTGCAAATTCTTTCCAAATCAGAAATTCAATAATGATTGATGAATTGTTGTGATAATATCCCAAGTTAACTCCGCGGTAATATAAGCCATGCTTGCAAACAATGCATCTTACTAATATATGTATTTCGAATATCACAAGAAGAAAAGTCACCTTTAAGGATCCTTAAAGCCCCCTTAAAGACTCATTAAATGGGGCTTTAAGGATCTTTAAGGGGTCTTTAAGACCTTAAATGTGTCTTTAAGGTCTCTTTAAGGACATCCTTAAAGATCCTTAATGGAACTGAAATTTTAAGGATCTTTAAGGCGGCTTTAAGGATCTTTAAGGATTCGTTTAATAAACACAGAAAACAAATTTCTTTACATTTTTTTAAATTTTAAATTTATATAAATGTGATGTTAAATATAATTATTTAACTTATTATACTCTTACACTGTTTTTATTTTATTGTTTTATTTAAAATATTTTATTTTATTTTATTTTTTTTTATTTATTTATAAAATTTGTAAATTTATAAAAAATAAACTTATTTATTTAATCATTTTTCTTTATCAATTTATACTAATTTTGGTTGTTTTGCAAGTAGTCCTGAAATCACAAATAAAGAAGAACACATTATTTAATCATTTATTACAAATTTACTTATCTAATTTCGCTCGCAGCGGGACTTGAACTCACTACCCTTAGTTCCCCAGATTACATCCTTTCCTGACCATTAGGCCATGGAAGACATGTATGCATTTTATATTTTTAAACTATATTAGTACCCGTAGCCTAAGGATCACGTGACTAGCTCTAAATCTTTCAGATTTAATAATAAAATATATAAATAAAATGTTTTACTCCATTTAAAAATATTTTATTATTATTATTATTATTATTATTATTATTATTATTATAGTTTGCTCTTTCATTCTTGAGAGAATAATTTTTAGGTTAATTTAACTGACTTAAGATTTCTATCAAAGGAAGACGGGCATCAAACCTTTACCTGTAATACACTTATTTATCTGACTGGCAAACATCACTTTTATAAAGATCAATTATCGATCAGATATCCATTCCTATTTGTATAATCTTAATCATACTACTGCTTTTTTATTAAAATATTTCAATAATTCTTGAAATTAAAACAATAATTTTAAGTAAATTTTATTTAAAATTGTCTTTTATAATTTAGTTACATTTTTGTTGTAATACCAATACTTATTTCCTTGTTTGATACAACTATAATATTGTACCAGCGACATTTAATAATCTGTACAAAATGGAAGGACGAGTTTTAATGATAATTTGTTATAATCTTAATCTATCCTTCAAAATCTCGCATTTAACTTAAATGACTGTTTTATGAGGGAAACAGTGAGAATGTTAAATAAAATAATTTTAGAAATTAATTCAATTCACGGTGAGAGAGAGAGAGAGAGAGAGAGAGAGAGAGAGAGAGAGAGAGAGAGAAAAGGGGGTGCACATGTTAAACATTATAATAATAGTACTCTTTACAAATTGAAACAGTAGAACTAGCGACATTTCCTACTGTTATAAATCTGGTAAAACTGTTTAAAAAAATAATACCATTGTCATACTCAAAAGCGGATCCGAGTGAAAAGTCACTACCCTTTTTCAAGTTTTGGATCAGACCCGGCCAGAGACCAAACCCGCGACCTTCCACTTCTGGAGCGGACAGTCGACACTCTACCGAGCTGGCTGCTACCGAAGTGGAAGGTCTCCTTCCTCCCCTTTTTTCCACACTTGTTTAAAATTATCTATATGACATCCATCTGAACATTCAAGTTAATTTTATTATATTAATTAAATATTACATTATTATACTAAATAATCAGTATAATGGTGCAACACACAAGAATCCTTTTTACCAGAAAATAGCACTTATCATTTTAGATTTGTTCCATAAAGCCAATAACGGACGGATAGAATAAAAAGTCAAATGAGATGGAATTTATCTATTAAAACCAATTAAAAATAAAAAAATGTACAAAAAATGTACAAAAATTGGGACTTTTATATGAAAATAGGACTTTGCGCTATAAAAATATACAAAAAGATAATCTTATGTGCTAAAAATGTACCATTCTAATTATCTCTCTCTCTCTCTCTCTCTCTCTCTCTTTCTCTCTCTCTCTTCTGGGCCCTGACCCTTGGTCCCAATATTCATTTATGATTAATGAAATCACTCTTTATGGAATCTGTCCTTGAATAAGAATTATTTTTGAAGTACTGATAACAGCCCAATTTAAAATTCATGCTTTCTGACAAGACAGAAGTATCTTAGTTAGTATTACTAATTAACGTCATTTACTAATACTAACTGGGTTCTTTCATGCCTAAGTGATCAGGTAAATAACATTATCACCTAAGACTGGTCAGCACTACCTGAATTCTTTCATACCTCAGCGAACTGGTACATTACATCATCCTCTGATTGCAATTACCTACCTGTACACGAATTAATTAATCAGTACCACTAATTAACTGGTCCATCCACTGGTTGCTTGACAATTTGCGGTAAGCGAGAGGGAAAAAAGTCGGAAAGCAGGGGCAAATGTTGGGGTGCCCCCCTCCCCGCCCACCTACCTCCATCCCGC